>CM056995.1:109965341-110467841 GCA_029891345.1 Dryococelus australis
TCTGCTGAAGCATCAAACCACAGAATATATTCCACCTCCATCGTTGTTGCTTGTATCTGACGTGATTTTAATTCGATACTGAAAATTTACACTCGATAACAGAAAAGAAATTGACTTCTGTCGAACAGCGCACGCAGATGGTAACGACATCGTCCAGCACACACTATGTAACAAGAGCGCTGCTATCTGTTGTCGCTAGTCAAACTTCTCCGTGTCCGGGTTTGCCGAATGTTTTTATGTCTGGGCGTATACTGCCGGGCCGTTGTCTTGCCGCTCAGCTACAGACCGGTCAGTGCCGAGCCACTGTCTCGGGAGTAGGGAGGGGACTCGCATGCCCAGACACCATTCCTATACAAAATAGGTTTTCCCCGCTCAAGGCGGTAACAGAAAAACCTCAACAGTTAACCATCCCGGCTCTTCAAGCATTCCCACCCACCAAACACAACCGGCTGCACCTCAAACACGACAGAAAAAACAAAACCAGTTCAGATTAGTGGTTCCTGACGCCACTAAATACAACTTACTTGTTCAGAAACTGCGAGCTATTAGTAGGGAAGGGTTCTCCCTTCTCCCCACAGCTCAGGGAACGCAAATCCTCACTAAAAACTTTGATTTTTACACAGCTGCTCGCACAATGCTAGAAGCGAACTACATCCATTATGTTACTTTTTGCAAAGCTTCCGAGTTCCCACAGAAAGTAGTTTTTGACCTTCACCCCACAACCGACATTGCGGACATCAAGGCAGACCTGGAATGCGCCGGTTACTCAATCCAGCACATTTATCAATTTAAAAAACGTATCACAGACCAATCAGACCCGACCAAATTCACGTTGGAGCCGCAACGTTTTTTCTGTGTCACGGCGGCGCAGAACACTTCTCTCCCTCCTCTGCTCACTGTCACGAGGATAAATATGACAATTGTTCATCCCCGACAATACCAGAAACGGCCGACAGACGTGGCACAATGCCGTAACTGTCTCGCTTTAGGACACACCAAAAATCACTGTTCAATGCCGACAAAATGCCCTCACTGCGCAGGCCCTCAGCCCGAGAGTGCCTGCAAAAAAAAAACGAAACCAACTCCAAACCGACATGCAGTAACTGCGCAGGCGAACACACAGATCTTTCAAAAGTCTGCCCCAAGTTCCTGGACTTGGTGCAGAAAAGAACTACTGCTGCTGCTGCGAAAATCGCGCCAAAAACTGCAAAACAACCTCCTGCCCCGTCCAGGTTCACAGTCAGGACATTACAGTCCGGCAAAACGTATTCGCAGGCACTCTCTGCGCCTATTCACAAACCAGCTCCCACTCTTGACACCCCTGCAATGCCAAATACACAACCTCAGTCCCGCCCTCGCCAGCGAAATTCGCCAGGAGAGATGCGAGGCGTTATGCAGGATTTCCATGAACTCATGGAATTCCTTAGAGCATGCGACTTCGCCTCGCTCATGGCACATTTCCACTCCTACTTACTAAAACTCCGCAACATCACAGAAAAACATGAGAGAACCTGGCTACTTCTGGAAGCCATGGCGTCATTTGCGGCCCCCTAGCCCGTCAACTAGACCCGCATATAACAATTTCCCCTACTCTGTACTGGAGCGACTCCGAAACACATTACATAAATATTAATCACTATGACGAGCGCAATAATCGCGTATATATTCTAGTCGTACACAACTGAACATTTTAAGTTTTGCAGCACTAATTATTTATTTAAGACGATTTAATAAATTTAATTACAACCGCTTTTAATATATTTAAATTTTTCCGTGTCAAATAAAAGCTGTTGACGGTAAAATAACGACAATGCTGCCATCTCTCGAGCAACTCCATAAGCCCCGCCCCACCAAGTTCTCTCGGCCAATCAGAGCCCTCTGGCCTATATTGCTGTTTAACTTCACTCACGCGACGTGTTTTCAAGGCTCTGCTTTCGAATTTTACAAGTCTAAATAATTATCAATACGGAATATAGTTCAAAACAACTTTAAAAATATACATTCATGCCTTCAGCGCAATTTTACCGCCCGATTTCATAGAAATAAGGCCCCGAAACTGGCCGGAATTTTCCGATCGGTACGGGACAAAAATCGACCACGTTTAACAAAACTATTTGGCGCTAGCATCGCGTCAGCCATATCGCTCTCGGACTTCCCCGAGTTAACTGTTTTACTTGACTTTTAGTCGCTCGTCACGGTACATTCAGACATGCATTTACACACCAATCAGATTATTTAATGGTTTTAAACAATAACTCATAAGATATGAAGTAATTACTGAAACAACTACACTGATTTAAATTTTCGCGCAACTTAAATTCACCACTGCAATATAAATATAATTAATTTAATTATATAAACCCTTGCCACTCCAGTCATGGGAAAGCTACTTATATCGAAAATTTAACTTCATTTGGCTATTAACCTCCGCTTTTTATACCAAACTGTCGCTAGCTCTCTCACAGGGAGCTCGTGACAGTACTTCACAAGTCCTGAACTTTAAAATTCCGAGCTGATAAATTCAATTAACTTCACCACTCTCTTTTATCCCGTACAGGCAGGGAAAAAGAGAGTAAAACTCAGCTATGGAAACAGCTCCCAGGCGCTACCCTGGGAATCCTGTACAAGAATGTTGCTTTGCAGCATAAAGTAATTTTGATGGGTTGCGGAGGGGGAAGGGGGTTAGCTTCTCCTCGCCTCCGCAAGCTAATTGACAACTAACTGGGTGGCCAAGATCCCTCACAAGGGACCGATCTACCCCCGCGCTGAGGGAGTAGCGTCCCAGTGATGTAAAATGGCGGTGTTGCGGAAAATTCCCTGTTGTCTTGAGTTGCCAGCTGGCGATCATGTTACCAGGCGTCGATTGGCGAACGGCGTTGCAACACGCTGCTGGCCAGCGACGCCGTTTTTCTGACGCGGGCGGTTGAAGTTCGCGGTATAAGCGGCTGCCTTACGTCAAGTCAATTCACTGTTACTTACAACTTTTACGAAGCTCTTGCAAAGTTATACTTGCAAGATATTCCTTCGCCTCACGGAAACGAATCTTAGCGAAGTCTATAAAATTACACCAAAAGGATAGCGCAACGCATTCGTGCGCACTCAGTGTAATAATACTTTTCATAAAAAATATTCCCTAATAGTCATTATCAACAAATCTATTTTCTCTCTGTTTTATCCCAGTTATTTAGAAATTAAATATTATAACTTATAAATACAATTTAATGTAAGAAAAATTAGAATTTATCCGAAAATAAGGTACTTTTATGTTAACAGAAATATAAAATGCTTGTGATACCTGGCATATTTAGGAAACTACCTAACACGTAGTACATGGGGAGAATGTTCAGAGCTTTTATTTAAAAAGTGCGGAGGAACCGCGAATAGACACGACATCGCACTCCGTCGTAAGCACGCAATCATTTCCGCCCAGGACCTCGTAACTCGAATAGGGAAAACGAAACCTTACTGAAGGTACTCCAAGTCTGCCCGTAGTCGAGGATCTACGGTCTTACAACTTCGAAATTTAAAACAGTTATTTAAACAAGGTATATATTATTGTTACGCGCTCACTGCTTCGCATCCCGCGCGAGCGAGTGGAAGTGAAAGGCGGCAGTTATATGATAGCGGCGGCGGGAAGTCTGTGGAATGTTTTGAATTACAGGCGCGTACTAAACCAACAACCACGTATCTACATGTTACCAAAAAGCGAGCCGAAACGATCATTCTACCGATCTGGGGTGCGGGAGGCTCTGGATTCGAATCCCGGATAAGGCATGGGTGTTAATTTAAGTTACATTATAAGTTAGTATGTAAGCCATCCCCTGCTAAGCTTTGAAGCATAAAACCGGGGATGTTAAAAAGCCCTTTCAATACAATACAATGCGATAATCCTTTTGCAGTGCGCTGCTGACCTCAGTTGTATTAAGTTTCTGTATTTATCTGAAGGATGTTCTAGTGTTATGCTGCCCTTTTTTCTCTAAACGTTACTCGGGGTGTATCGAACTTTCCAGGTATGCCAGCAGAGTATAAATTGTGCAGTGGGCCTCCGGGCCGGGAGTTGTAGTTGTTGAATGGATGAGTGGCCGTGTTCCAGCGATAGACGACGCAATTGAGAACTTTTTGTATAAATACTGTGTACAAATGTTCGTTCGGGGTCAGACGTCCGGCCTCGAGGGAGCATCCATATAAGTTATGTGAGGGTAAAATTGTATATCTTGTAAATGTTGGGTTCTTCAAGCGAGACTAGGTCATGGTGTCACTTTGACGTAAGGCTAGGTGCCCGATAGGAAGTGAACACATTTTCAGTATTCGTTTTCTTGCAGATACGAACCTAAATAAGAGTCTGAGTAAACTATTTATAATTCATAAGAATGTTTGCTAGAGAAATTATTTGTGAAGGAACATGAGGGTTTTTCAAGTAGTTTTTTTCTCCTCGGAAGTTAAGGCTCGCCATTCGCGAGAAATTGATAGCCAGGTGGACGCGAGGAGAAAATAATGTTTCGAGAGGTATAAAAATGAATGGCAGGCAAGTCCATCCAGCCTGGGGTTTTTAAAATATTTTAAAAATATTTTATTGTGGTCATACATTTTTTTGAAAAGGCAAGTAATGGCATAGTAAAATTTGATATCAGCTGTTAAATTAATAGCAAGATGAAATGACAATTTAAAATAAATGGATTGTTGCCCCACACATGTATTATTTAGCCCACAAAATTAATATAAAGACCAAGTTTCCGTAGTATGGCCTTTGGAGGGTCAGGTAACCAGAAAAATACATGTTACATTAAAAATATGTTATATAAATACCATGTTGGAACTTCTTTGGAAATAGAAGTAATTTTCTTAATACATGGCTAGGTAGCCAGAAATATAAGGTGAAAATAATCTATTTTTTTTATGTTGGAATATTGTTGGCAATAAAGGAGTATTTCAGCATGGCTCTTGGCCTGGTAGTCAAGAATTAAATATTGTCAAGTTAAAATATATTGGCTTTTAAATATTCGTTTAGTGGAACTAAGCTTTTGCTTTGTTTTTAACCAGGCATTTTATACCGGTTGGTCATTTTCTAGTAACTGGAAAGTATTGTGAATATATCTGCATTGTGGTAGATAATTATTGAGAGTATTTTTCTAGAATATATATTTATACTTCCATATCAAGTATTATGTTACTCTTTAAAGAAGTTTTAGCATATGGGGATTTTTCTCTATATTGTACATTGTTGTTGAAAACAAAAAGAAAGAAAAAGTTTGAAAATAATAAAAGACAGTTTTCCACATATTTCATGTTTCGTACTTTACACATATTACTACTAATTTTGCTCTGCTCAAAGAAATCTACCTGCTATTGGCTTTTTGTGCAATTTTTTTTAATGTTCAGGTTTTTCTGGGATTGGGGTAATTACAGCCTTGCTTTGTCGTTAAGTCATGGGCTTCGCAAGGGTCTGAAAATGATGGCAACAAACAGACTGAACGTGTGTTAATAATGAGTATGAGTTAATTGGCTATAATGAAACAGCGACATTGAGAAGGATGTTAATTAGAGTTGAAATAGACATTGACTATTGCGCTTTCTGAGAAATAAAAAGAGTAAGAGTGGATATAGATAATTTAATGCTGTAAATAGTAGTTGTGTGAATAAATTAGAAATCCAATTTAATTTTTCATTTTCATTACTACCTTCACCCCATCACAAACTCAGATACGCACCTTTGGCGTCTTGAAACACTCGTGTCAGAAGTGGGATGGAGGTAATTATTAATAGATCAGTTGTAAGTAAAATTAGGCTGTAGGCACGTAGTTGGTGTTTTTCAACCAAATTAATTAATTGCAGTAACTGTTTATAAAGATAATTGATACTGTTTGTACAACCATTGCAGTAAATGTTCACTAGAAAAATGTCTGCAGAAATGAAAGCACTGTGACCATTAATAGAGGGATTAAGTAACCAAGTGAGCGCAAGTGTTAATAGCCTTGATAGCAGAATTAGTAGTGTGAACGGTTATGTAAATAGTATAAATAAGAATGTAGAAAGGAAAATAAATCATGTAGATAGAAAAATATATACAGTAAAAGAGAATGTATGTAGGAAAATAGAAGGCATTGGCGAGTTTAGTGAATGAAAGATTTCACTATGTGAACAAGAAAATTTACAGTGTAAATGAAAAAGTGGGCAGTGTGAATGAAAGGATGGACAGTGTCACGAATGAATTGAAACAGAAGATCAGTGCACCAGAGAAGTAATTGCAAGAATCTCTTCAGCATTGGAGTTCCAGTACAACCACATTGGCCACCGAAAAAAGTGAAGAGCAGAACAAATCGTAACCAACACAGCAACCACGGAGGATAGTCAGCAGCTCTGCAGCATTAGTGTTACGCAGCCAGGAGTGGGGAAGGGGGTCTCAATTAAACTCGCCCCTTAAGATGACCAGACTTCTTGGCTGAAGTGCCAACACTAGTTTGAAATGGTCGCCCCCTAAATGGCTGGTCAGCCAAACAGCGGATTTACTACCTCGAGACTGTACTGAGATGTTCTGCACTGAGCATACTACAATCTCTGCCAGAGCCACATCGACTGGAGTACCCCACACTGGTGTCGGCCTTGGAGTTACGTTACGGCAACCGATACCTGCGACATGTCCGCCATGCATAGCTGCGAAGCCGCACCCAGCGAACAGGGGAGCCACTGCATGAGCTATGACAAGACAATGTGTGTCTCTCCCACCTATCTCTGGAAGGGTTCCCCGACAAGGCGCGCGACATCACAGAACTAGGTTTCTTCATCGATGCCATCGCCGACACAGAGGTACAGCAAGCGGTACGTCTGGCTGCACCACACAACATACACAACGCCCTGGCCTGAGCACTAGAGGTGGATTCAACACTACAGGGAGCAGCAACCCGACGTTTGGTAGGGCCATGAAAATAAACGAAGACGACGACGGCATCAGGAAGACATTGAAGGAGATTCAGACACGGCCATCAGGGCCATCGCTTCCAGGGTTCATGCTACAGAGTTTCGCCACCCCCCTCCCACTCAAACGGAAGGATTGTTGGTAATGTGGACAATCGGAGCACCTGAGAGCCTATTGCTCACAACAACAGCAACATAAACAAAAACAGCCGCGAGATGAACAAATGGCTTTGATGAATACATGCAAGCACTTACGTGAAGAAAGTAGTGAGCTCCGTGCATATGCCCAACAACTGACAAACTGCATCGACGAGCTGACGTTGCCAGCTACACACGTCACAAAGCAGTTGAAAAATGCGCGAGGGTACTTGCGAATGCTGTCCAGACGCCCCTGCGCACACTGTGCCACATAGCAGTGAAAAGAGCCCATGGCATTGAGCGAATTATGTGATGGTCCCTTTTAGTAGTGGCTCTGAGGACAGTGGTCACCTGGAGGGAGTGCCTCGAGGATCAAAGAACCAGTTATGTGAGTTCGAGAATGGGAGTGAGGCAGCTGACAGGAGATACCAGTGCTTCAGGGTACGTCGTACGAGGATCCAGCCCCAACCTGCAGCATCCACTGCAAGTGCCAGCACTTTTCAGATTGGTAGACATGATATAAAGGAAGATGCAAGGGAAAATTCTGTATTCGCATAATTTTTCGAACCAGTAATAAAGGGATTATTCCTTCTTTAAGGTACAAAAGACGATATTGTGACAATATGAAGATGTGGTATGACAAGAGAACGACAGGTGATCTACTTTAAGGACAGCTGGTGCGGCTGTACAACACACAGAGGTGAAAGGGGCATTCGAATCTACAGAAATGTTTGGAAGGCCCCTACATAATTCTGAAGAATATAAATGATGTCTTGAGTTTTTGTCGTCAAGGCTCTCGGGCGGAGCCGAAGGCTGTCCACAACGGCCGATTCACACTCTACGATGGTCCGGATGTTGCTGTGTCTGTTCGGGACGAAAAGACTTGAGGAAGGGGCAATGTTACGTGACAACTGCTTCGCTTCCCGCGCGAGCGAGTTGAAGTGAAGGGCAGCAGTTGTATCGTAGTGGCAGCGGCAAGTCTGTGGAATGTTAGGAATTACAGGTGCGCACTAAACCAAGAACCACGTATCTACATATTATCAAAAAGTGAGCCGACACGATAATCCTTCAGCGGTGTATGCTGCTGACCTCGGTTATATTGAGTTTCTGTATTGATCTGAAGAATGTTTTAGTGGTCTGTGGTCCTAGTCGTGACTCGGGGCGGATCGAACTTTCCAGGTTAAGGCCATCAAAGTATATAAATTGTGCGGTGGGCCAGGAGTTGTAGTTGTTGAATGGATGAGTGGCCCGGTTCCAGCGACTGATGATGAGTGACGAGAGAAGGACCAGCGGAAGGGAAATGTGCGACTGCGAGTGTCCAGAAGTGAAGAGGTGAGCTGGCAGGCTAGACTATTTGACTGGCTGTGTGAGTGAAATACATTACAAATAATGGCAACAAACAGACTGAACATGTGTTAATAATGAGTATGAGTTAATTGTCTATAATGAAACAGTTACATCGAGAAGGACGTTAATTATAGTTGTAGTAGACATTGAATATTGCACTCTCTGAGAAATAAAAAGAGTAAGAGTGGAGATAGTGCGCACTTGTAAAAATTTCTGTTTCTTAGTAGTCATGTGTGGACTTATTGTTTTTTTCGCAAATAGTACAGCTACGAACTTAGAATGTTTTCTCGGTTCAAGTAGCAGTGTGGACTCAAATTAATTTTGCCATGGTTGAGCTGTGAACGAATATTTTTCAGGTCAGAAGTAGAGCGAACTCTGAAAATAGTTCTATCAGTTTAGTATCTGGAGACTGCGAAGTTTGGACTTTTTCATATTTTTACATCGTTTTGGGAACTTTGATTATTTTTCCAATATAATGGCAGGAGGTGTGATGGGATTTGGATTAAAGTTAATTTGTCAATTTTGCCGCAAAACTGAACATTGGCCAAGGGAGCGGACCGAGAGTAAGTTCGTCCTGTTAATGTAGTCATGTTAACTGACACTGGAAACAACTTAAAGGTTTTGGGGCCACCTGTACGAGCACGAACACTTAACATTTTTCTTCGTGAGATTTTGCAAGTGTTCATTTCATGTGGGACACAGTGAGATTACTATGTTTTCGTGGGAGTGTTAGACCCGCAAACTGGACGAAGAGGATCGTGTTTTCTGGAAGAAAAAGGAACTGAAACAGAAACAGTTGATGCAAAATATTGATGTGGTAGGAGTGTGTATGTGTAAAAACTAAAAGTGAGTGTAAATGTTAGTGTGATTGGGTGAAGGAGGAGAAGTGCCGCCACTGAAGTAGTGGAGTTGGTAGGGAGAATATCCCCAGTTGCTCTTTTGCCATTGGTTTTGACTGTTGGTGAATGGTGTGGTTGGGTGCACTGCCGGCACTTCGTGTACAGGAAGGGACAATATCCTCAGGCACCCTTCCACTAAATGTGACGAGTGTATGGTGGTCACTTTGTGGAGGGAAAGGAGGAGGACAATATACTCATTGGTCTTTGGGCTTGCTTGAGAGTTTGATGGATGATAGTGAAGTTGGTGATGCATGTGTTTTGGGAAGTTGAACGAAGTTGGGATAGATGAAAGGAAATAAGATGTCTTTTTTCAGAGATCATTTCTTTGTGGCGAGTATGTTAAAACATTGTAACATGAATTTTTTTAACTGAGTTGTAAATGTGTGATTGCCGGTAAATGTGTATGAAAAGGCCACTTCAGGGTTTCCTTTAATAAAACTCAAGAGAGATAAAGGAAGGGCACAAAGGTACCCAAGCGAGTTTGTACATGATTTGTAAAGGTTAATGAAAAATTATTCTTGTAGAATAAAAGGAGATGTGTATTGTTTTAAAAGATAGACGAAGGCGATGATACATTTTATGATAGCGTGTCCTTATCAAAGTGTATTAGGGCCTTATTCATAGTCGTCTTTAGTCCGGACTATGGAAAGATCATCCTCCAACCAAAATTTTTCATGTTTAGAGAGCATTTTTATTGCTATTCCGAGGATCATCTTTCTTTAGTACGGCCTAACTTTTAGTCCGGACTAAGGGTAAGATTAACGAAGTATTAAGGCAAAAAAGAAACATGGCAAACATAAAATACGACAGTTTCGTTAATATTACATGCCAGTATAAGCTAGATAAAGTTTACGAAACATAAAAATTACGTTTAAGGTCGATTCTGTCAATCTGTATGGAAAATATGCCGACCTAACGAATGAAATGTTCCGTGAATAATAATTCAAAGGGAATATCCCCTATAATCTTAATAATACATCAGTATTTAGCTACAGCAATGCCTTTCTATTTTTGTGTTAATAAAATGCCTTCTCTGAATGCAGATTCATAGGAGACGTGATATTAATACATTCAAAGAGAATTTTAATAAAAATCTAATATAAAAAATCTAACTTTTCTATTCCAAAGATGCTACGTAAAAAATATATATATTTACAAAACGTTTACTTTTATTTTCAATTCAACACACAGTATAATAGATTATATTCTTTTTCTTGTTACGTACATTAAGATTATTGTAAATTACTATTAAATTTGAAAAGAAAAAATGTTTGAAATAAATAAGTAATATTGTATTTAGCGCTGTCTAGAGACGATAATCTGCAATGCGCATGCGCAGTAAACATGGCAACAGTGTACGTTCATGATCCTTCGACTAAAGTTAGCGCTACTCTGGTCGGGGTTTATGAATACGATATTGTTAGTCCACCCTTAGTCCGGACTAACCTCAGACCAACTACGAGGAAGATCATCTGTGGATTATCATTGGACGAAGCCCTAACTTATAGCATAATATATTCCAAATACTGTTCTGGACTGCACTCGGTGCACACTGGCCGAGTGCCGCGTGTTCCAATCTCCGGAACTCGCTCTGAGAGCAGTCGAATTTTCGTATTCCAATTGCAATATGGCGGCGACCCTTGATTATGAAAACAACACGAAAATGATTGCGATGTTGGGAATTCTACAATATTTAATATTTCGTCAGCTGAATAATACATAATAGTTAATATGGAACAAATACACTCTTGATATATTTACGATATCGTTTGTAATTTAAGCGGCAATGAGGTTAATTTCACCCAGTGACCCGCGCATACATTTGCCGACGAGTTAAAAAAAGTGGAATTAGAGAAAATCATCTGTACCGAATTTCATAAATGTAAATTTAAATGCTTTTATCAACATCGTATTTCAAGCATTTTTTCCAAAATACGATATGTTGTCGCAAATGTTTTGCACTGTTTTCGCCGCGTATTCCAGTTGTCAGTGCATAAATAATGTACACTCGTTTCTGGTAATCACATGACACATGCACTTTTTCCGTTTTCAGAGCGCACCGAGTGTGCACCCAGAGCAGTCAATTGGAATAAGCCATTAGAATGCCCAAGCGCCCTTCGTTCGAGGACAAAAATTCCATGTGTGAATCAGAGAATGAACCATTCCAACACCTATTAGCATTCAAACCAATAAGGCATGAGCAACAGATTGGTGACACACAGTGCACTGCAAGGGTTTCAGAAACATTTGAAAGGCATCAAAAAAATCATAAAAATATCTGGCGATGCATCAGTAAAAACATAACCTAAAAATCCAGACATCATCCATAGCCTTCTGTTCTTCAGATACAAACTTTTTACAAAGGAATGCATTTTTGTTACATAACTGACTTCCATGTGTTTTTATTTGCCCCCATTTACCATGCATGGTCTTCAGATACAGTTGTGCACTAAAAAACCTCAGTTTGTGGTTAATAAGAAACCTCACTAAAAGTAACATTTGAAAACGTAATTATACCTAAAAAGTGATTCTGTCTAACAACAGAATTTTACATAGCACAGTCGTCTAAAGGTATGCTATATGCCGTCGTTTAAACATTAAAGATTTATTTATTTAGTTGATAACGCAGGTAGAGTACGATTCGCTGTCTCTGATCATGCACCAATGTAATAAAAATTCAAATTCAAATAGACCACGCAACAGTGATTAACATCGCGCTAAGCATTTGCAATGCATGAAATAAAATTTATTTTTATTGCAACGCTATATAGTTGTCCACTTTTTTATGTAAAGGAAAATAAGCGAGCAGTAGGGGAGGGTGGGGCACAGTGAAACATAATTTTTTGTATTTATATTACTTATATTTTCTTATAATATTGTGCAAATTATATTTTTCCCGATACACACATCTTTACTCCAAACCATAACATTTTTAGGTAGCCATTGACTAAGTCTAATTAGTAAAAATCATGTAATTTTCTTTAGCCTGAGAAGTGTTACAGTGTGCCCCAGTATGGGGCACAGTGTAACATGGTATGGGGCAGACTGTAAGATGGTATGGTACAGACATAAAATAACTCAGTGTGGTAAATAAAAGCTAATGCACATTCTAATTGTCCAAATTGATACTAAACGAAAGTTAAGAATTTTGTCTCTTCGTGCCTGGGATTTTATTGGGGTGATGGTAGAGTCATAACAATGTCCATTTTATTGACAGATGCGACATCAGGTTCCTGTGAAAAAATGTATTTATTTTCAGTTTTATGGCTTTTCCCGAGGTCGCTAATCTCATAATCACCTTCATTATCTTCATTTGATAAAGGTTTCCCGGCATAATGAACATAATTTTTCCCTGAAAACTTAACCAAAACATAATCACCTTGTCTAAGTTGGTGTTCTGGGTCAAAATGACTGTCCTCTTTTTCGCCTTCACTGTTTGAATCTTCATTCTGATGAGATGCCAATAAACCACCTTCGCTTAGTGTTTCTAGTTGCACAGGAAAAATAACTTTTGTCGCAAGGTTCTTTTTTGGTTTCTGAGCCTGTTTTCACACACCCGTTCAGCAAAAGCTTGTTTGATTGGTGTATCAGTTGCTATGCAGCTTTTTCCTCTCTTTCTCTTTTTCACTGTGTATTTTCTGTCAGAAGCTTTTGGATAGCCCCGGAACAACTGTGGAGTGACATGGCAGCATGAGTGTTCTGCCGAAACTTGTGTTTCAGGTTCCATATTTCTCTATTTACAGAGCCTAATTGTGTCCGATCGGAAGAAATCTCTTCTCTAGTTGTAGTAGCAAGCCTACATTCACCTTCATTTTCAGTAGGGTCTTTAGATGTGCCAGGATCTGCACTGTCGGTGACAGCACTGCTCGTGAAATCTTCTTCTGTAAAAATACCATGGTCTAGTGGAAATATCCTGCTTTGCGGAATCCGTAACATATATTTGTAGGTGTCATGCTACGTTGGAATGCAATTCCCACACATTTAGCAATTTTATGTGGTGAGGGGGTATCCTGGTTGATGCAACATCCATGATTCAATTGCTGCATTGTAGTGCATTTGGAATGACCCGAAGACACTAATATCTAATGGCTGCATACGATTACTACAGTGAGGTGGAATAGTCAACACTGTTACGCCATTATACTTCGCAATATCCAATCCAATAATAGAAAGATGACTTTCGTGGTTGTCAAGAATAAGCAATGATGGATTTTCCTTTGATGAATGGGAGACCTTGACAAAATGTTGCGTCACTATGGCAAACAGTTCACTGTTCATCCAACCAGACTGAGCAGCAAGACCCAATGTACCTGGTGGAGCACCCTTGAGCATGTGTTCCTTGAAATGTACTCATGGAAACACCATGGCTGATGGCAATGCTACTCCAGAGGCAACAGGTTGTGACAAGTGTTCCTTTTTCACCACTTATGGCTTTATTCAACTGCTTTACACCTTTTGGAGCAAAAGTATTTTTTGGATTCTGCCCTGTAGATGTGCCAATTTAATCTAAGTTAAAGATTCGTGTACCATCAGAGAAAGAGAGAGAAGGATCAAGTTTCAAAATAGTTTCCAAATTGTCAAAGAAAAGACCAACATTACGTTTATTGAAAGCCGTCGCTCTAGACTAACTACAGGGTTCTGGAGTTCTTAGACTTAAGTTAGAGTGCCGTTTCCTAAATGCATACAACCAATCGATTCCAGCCATATTTTATTTTTCCAATTTTCTGGAACTTCAATGCCATTGCGCATGGCCATTTCATACTCAAGACTACTTTCAATGGTGTCCAATCCACAGCACATTTTGGCACATTCCAAGAGATACGTTACCAAATGACCCTCCCCTTCATCACTGAACACACGACGACAGTCATATTTGGGCCTCATATGTACATCTGTCTCAGGGTTCTCTTTCTTCTTTTTTACATATCTGCAACAATACAAGAGCCTGTAAAGTAAAACATGTTGAGTATGGCCCTAGTGTAGGCCACAGCCAAGGTCTACTCAATAGCCTTTAGTAGTGGCAAATTTTCTTGTATAATATACCATAGTTTACATTTTTCTCTTTTGCCGCATCTCGAAGGGACCTTCCAGCACATACCAGCTCAACAGCAGCTATCATATCATCCTCTGTAAAAGCAGCTATAGGCATATATGTTGTCCTTTTTCTGTTAAGGACCATCCTAAAACTAAATAAAAAAAATATCATAGCATCGTTTATTCAATTAATAAAGTACAGTAGTTAACATTTTAAAAATTTATTTAATAGTGTAGCCATTTTTTAAACATGATAAGCAATGGAATTCCGTAAATTTTGTGAAGGTACATTTTTCCAAGGTTCGGAAGTCTTAATTTCCCATTTACGTTACATTATCAACTGTACATAACCATTAATATTTTATTATGAACCCATAATTTTGTCATTAATAATACATACACTATATTTTGATTTATATTATCAGTTTAAGTTACTACAATAAGTAAGGGGGAACAGTGCAAGAGTGTTACAGTGTGCCCCACCTGCTTTTGTTACAGTGTGCCCCATCAGGCCATTTTGTTTTCAAATGCGCATTGTGTTTTACTTGTAAGACTTCTGATGAAAATGATTTACTACATTTTGATAATACTGCAGATATTATACATAAATATTTTGAACCACATGCATTAAGAAACAACACATAAATTGCAGAAAACATTCGACACTAACAAATTACTTCACATACCTGAAAACAAAGTTTCATTTAGCTCGTTCAAAACAGTCGTCCACAGAACCCTTAAACACAATGGTAGACAAACCCATCTGTTGGCGCGACTGTGTACCAAAGAACAGTTCTCATAACCATTGAGTAACTACGCAAACAGCAATGTTACACTATGCCCCACCTTCCCCTAAACTTATGATAACCTAACGAGCAAAATTCAAAACAGTTATATTTGCACGAATATAAAGCTAGCTTGATGTAGTTTTCCATATTTGTACGTTGATGTAATAATATTTGCAATTTACTAAAAGTTCCAATAAATTTTCCAATTTTTAACTTGACATTTAAACGACAAAAACCGGAATTATCCTTATTCCAGCAATGCAAAAACAAGACTAGTTTGCCTGCAACACTCTGCGGCTACCACATGAACTAAATCAGTCAATAGGGGGTCAATTCGTTAACATTGTTTGACAGGCGAGTGTCCAAACCTGTGTTCTACGGCCGTGGACTTAACGTAATGTCCTAGGCAAACTTTATAGTTTTATTTATTAAAACGAAATTTCACGTATAGTCGTCTATACATTTCGTTACGTACATCACAGTGATATTTATTTACATCGCCTGTTAGATGGGACTACTACGTCACGAATTATCTCCTCTTTTAACAGCCGTTTTTATACGTGAAACAACATGTTCTTTTAAAACGAGTAATGTTTTCAACTGCCAACCTATGTATACAACACATTAACCATTCATCATGTCACCACTTTCTTCAGTCAACAGTCTAACCATACGATGAGATAGTAGCCACGTCGAGAAATTTCACTCTAAATATCCCGCATCACGCTTGGAATGGTACTGTTTTTTATAACACAATGTCTGAATACAAAATATATGTATGTGCACTTTTATGCATTAACTAACCACGTAAATTGCATGGTTTATAAGAACAGCTTTAATTTCATCATACAATATTACAGGCACAGCGATTTTGCGTTTGTCACGTTGCCTGCCTAAACGCACACGAGGGAGGGGGAAGAGAGTTGTGGTGGGGTGGTCGATAAATCGCGAGCATTGCCGAAGTAGTGAGGTCTCGAAACGATAGTGTGCTTAGAATAACTACTTCGGCACATTTTGCGCCCGATAGTTTCAAACTACGTCTCCCGATCGGCAGGAGAGTTGACTGTCGAGCGACATCGAGACCTGCCGATAGACTACCCGAGTAACTTAGAATAAAACCCCAGACATCTGAAAAATTACCCCCTGTGTGATGTGTAAAGTTGTTTCCTAAATATGTATTATATCGCAAGTATTTTAAACTTGTGTTAAAATTAAGTATTTAATTTGTTGTTAAATCAAATCTTTACCAATATTTAATCTTCATATCAATATATTTAATTAATAATTAATACGATTGGAAACGAGAGAAAAAATATTCGTGGTTCTAATTCCAAATAAATAGTTCGTGTGCCAAATATAAGTAACTGAGGGTACACAAATCTAGCGTATTGTCTTTTTTTTAATTATAAAAATAAAAATAAAAGTGTAGTTGAGCTTTGTTTGCACGAGGCAGATGAATAACACGGAAGTAGAACAAGTTCTAAGATAACTCTTCAATTATTATGATAGCGAATTGTTCACATTCGTTATGAAAAATACCTCAAAAGTTTGGTACATATTGTTGGCAATATTATTTACGATAGTTCTTATACGCACTAAGAGGTATTATACAAGAGAAAGAGAAAACTGAACCAAACTTTATAAATACTATATCTCACGTCAATTGTAAGTTATACTTATCTGTACAGAATGTTAATGGGGTTTGCAAACCCATTATTTTAAGAAGGACTGTATAATATTTACAGCCAACATTTTACAACATAAAAGACTGCATTTTTTTGTTCCTTTTCATCCAATTGAGTTCAAATGTATTCTGTTGCCTGTAGAAAAAACAGAGCGTGGTGCACGGGCTGAGCCACCAAAGATGAAGCAGGTAACCGTACGAATTAGTGATGCAATGTCATCTGGGAACTTCGGCAAGTGCTTGCTCGCGCCTATCGGCGCTAGCTCGCACATCCCGATATGCAGTAGCAATTATGGTGAACGTACGATTTAAGACTTAAAACTTAAAACTTAAGACGTAAGACTTAATACGTAAGGCGTAAGGCCTACGAAGGGCCTAACTGGTCATGAGGGGAGGGCGGGGCACGGGAAGGCAACCCTCCCCCAAATATGAAGAAAATCGGTCGAGAACTGTGAGAGCGGAATACAGCCAAAGAAAAGAGGAATGTGCAATTGCCCCTGCCCCCTCCTCCTCCACAAAGGAAGGCTTTTGTCACCGACCGAAATGGTCGCATGTACACATACTCCAGGGATAACACCTACCACACTGATTTCGGGAGTCAAATACCCACAAACAACATTTACGGGCATTGAATAAACACCCCCCCCCCTCCCCTTGTGAAGGCCAACTGTCCCAAATCATTCTCAGCTCTTCCCCTGCGGCCCTACTATCATGTGCCCATACTTGCTTCACCATAAAGAGGCTCGAAAAGGTGAAATATGGGACACACTACAATCCTACAAAATGGAAAACATACCCTCCTTGTCCCTATAACTCCTCCCAGGAGGTAAGGGGTACTTGGGGGGGGGGGGGGTTCGAAGAAGAAGGATGGGGGATCAGTGAGTGGTGTTGGCTCCCCCCCCCCCCCTTTTTTCCGTTTGCTAACAGTGGCCCCCCAAAAACAGCATTTTTGTGCAAAAACTTCCGTTCTTGATTAATTAATTTGACCAGGGGTCGGGCCCGCTGAAACAGCGGGTTGAGCCACCAAAGATGAAGCACGTAACCGTACGAATTAGTATTTATGGTGCAATATCGTCTGGGAACTTCGGCACGTGTTGGCTCGCGTCTATCGGCGCTCTCTCGCACATCCCGACATACAGTAGCAATAATGGTGAAAGTACAACTTAAGACTTGAAACTTAAAACTTAAGACATAAAACTTAGGCCTTAGGCTTACGAAGGGCCTAACTGTTAATGGGGGAGGGCAGGTCATGGAAAGGCACCCATTCCCCAAATTTGAAGGAAATCTGTCGAAAAATGTGCCTTTCAGGCCGACCTCAATCCCACAAAATGGTCGGGGAGGGAAGGGCACTTAAAGGGGGGAGGGATTTCAAAGAAGCAGTATTATGGGGGGGGGGGGTCACTGGGGGCCCACTTCCCTCCTCTACCTGCCGTTTGCCCACAGTAGCCCTCCAAAAACAGCATTTTTTGTGCAAAAACTTCCGTTCTTGGTAATAGAGTATGAACCTGCATATCTTTGGTACACTGTCGTTTGTATTCGTGTAGTTTCCATAGTTGTATTTGATAGAATAGTTTGAGATATATAAGTTATGTAAATTTTTCTTTAAAAAATAAATAAAGTAAGATTTAAAAAATATTGAAAAAATATTGCATTGCCTTCTAAATATTGTGATCATAGTGCCTAGATTAGAATGAATGTATCAAAAAGTCTTTAGCAAACGTTTAACACGTAATGCTCTCTAGTCGGCGACTGAGACACTGTCAGGGTGGTTTTGTTTATGCTAGGTCAGGCAGGTTGGGTATATAACTTTAAGTTACTGGCGGTGAACTGCTGCTTTGCCGGTGACTAACACTGGGCGCGTAGGTTTATGGCAGGGCACAAAGTTTGGGTAGATGAAACTGCAATTCTCCGGACGGGGACACATGCTCTTTCGGGTTCCTTACCTTACCTCCGTTGCTCATGACCTGTTTACTCAGCTGCAGCGGAGGTGGGTTGCAACTAGTACTGGTTCCTGATCCTGCTGTGCAGCAGTTGGGGCTGGTGGGCTGGACACTGGTGTCGGCCCTAGGCGGGCTGGCTGGTCGGCGTCGCTGGAACCAGGGGTTGGCTCTTCTGTGTCTGGTATCCTCGCACGTGAGGTAGGTAACGATGAAGGGGTGTTGGCTGCGGTCGAGTCTGATGGAAGCTCTGAACAAGGAAGGGGAAGGGACTGGAAGGTGAGGCCTCTCCAGTCGTCGGGTGGCTTGAGCTAACTCTCGCGGGGTTTTGCTGCAAAGTGCAGTTGGGTCTTGGTTGCACACTCGCTTGGCGGCGACAATAGCTGCCTTTTGTTCCTTCCTTCGAGTCTCACTCCTGCGAATGTATGGCATAGAAGTGGATATGATTCTGAACAGGCGACGACTCCCTAGCTGTGTGTACTTGCGACAGTATTTGACGACCGGTGCTGCACTCCTTGCTCCAACAGTTTGGCACCGAATCGCAGTGAACCTAGAGCGTGGATTGCTCTCGTCGCCTTCCAACAACTGTTGGGTGTGGGTTGCAAGGGGGGTCAGATCCTCAGGCCCAGGCAGATACTCCCTCTGGCACTGTAAGCACGGTGGATGAAGTACATCCTGAACTGATTATCTATCCTCTATTGGATTGTGTGACTAGTGGTCAGGGCTCTATCTTTCTATACATCTGAGTGTACAGAGTGGGTGGCCATCGAGTCTGAATGTATTAACGTACAGACGTAACTAAAAGGGGGCCTGCAGTCCTACTCTATGGTTCGTAAATTGGTACAGTAAATTCTCGGTCTGCTGCTCACTTCTGACGAGCGGAAGGTTTCTTAGCAATTAATGAGACATCTTTTAAAAATGAATACTCTCGGATTGAATTAAAATATGTTTTAAATCTGTAGGAATAAATTCTGTTATGCGCACTACCTCCTAACCAAGCAAGTGTGAACAGAAGTTAACCTACGGTTAAAACAGGTGAAGGTGACCTTCTTTTAGACTGCACAAGGTAGTAAACTGCTTCGATGGCTATGAAAACAACTCAATTTTAGCTAACCCTAACTTGGTGTCCAGAAGGGACTTCGTCGAACCAGAAGGGTCAGTGACGGTGAGTGTTGTGCAGAGGTCTGCAAGCTTACTGTTGGAGAGCATTTGGTAGGCAGCTTCTGGTAGATAGCAGCCTCTAGGGCTGCTGGTTGGCGGTGGTAGCAGCTTCTAGCAGGTCCTGCAGACGATGGTTAGGACTCTGGAGATCTTGTAGTGGATTGTTAGGACCTGACTAGCACTAGAGAGCCCCAGCACACAAGGTGATGGAGTGAGGTACTGGACGTCTGATTTTTTTAACTACTCTATATCTAAGGGTAAGGTGGAAGCCCTGTGGATAGGATGGGAGTTTATTACATCTCAGGGCAAACCCCTTACGCCTACAAGGAAAGGAAATCATGCAAGGAGACATTCATCGCGGCAAAGAGGGATTGGGCAGCCATGGCCAGCGATTGGGGCCATGGCTACCTCCCTAAGTGTACTTATAGCTAAGCTATAACTAGAAGAGACTGGGAAAAACCGGCATAGGTAACGTAAAAACCCAGTCGACAGGGAATAATTCAAAATTATTTATGCACTGAACAGAATTGCTACAGAAGACAGAGTGTGGGGAACATGCTCGTTAGTAGAGATGAAAAAAACTAGTAAAGAGGGGACAGGAACTTTATTTATCCTTTGCCTTGGTTTGTGGGAAGGACGCTGGCCTAACCAGAGTGGTGCTTGCACACCACTCTGGTGGGGGAAGTTGCGCTTTTGGGCCTCTTCCCCCCGATTCCCCAGTAGAACCTATAAATTGAAGATAAAAGAGTGAGTTGCCAGTAAGTGTCAGCAGGGCCAACAATTACTAATTTTTATATATCCAGGAAGAGAGAGTACAAGCCCGAGAAGAGAAAATATTAAATTAATTAAATTTGAATTCAAAATAACCTAAATGACTTATTATGACATATGTGTTAGCTTAATGCTGTGTTACCTCGCAGCGAGCATATATCTGTAGCCGTGGACTGTGACAGAGTCTATTTCCACCCATAATGCTGTGAGTGCACGAAGCTTCGCTAATCGGTCATTTTCATCGGTCAATCATGCAACATCCTTCTATAAAACAGTGTTCTAATTACATAAATTATAAGTATTGTGAAATGAAATGTATTTACAAACTTAATTGCTCAATAGCCAACATCTTTGAGGGAAATTCTCTGTTGTACATATTCACCATATGGTGAGGCCATCCCCCTCATCCTTCTCGCATTTGAGTGATGGGTTTTCTTCAATGTAGTGTCATGGCTGCAGCAGTGCACTTAAAAATACCCCATTGAAGATGTCCCACATCAGCCTTAAACCTCTGTCTGAGAGTAGAGCTTCCACCGACACATATCATCATAAAAACGAGTGGTGCTGATATTTGGCCTCCAAAATGGTTGTTTTAGCAATTATGTATTATGAATTTACCATGGTAAACTTAACCATGACAGTATGGTTCTAAGGTGAAACCTTCTGCAGTCTTTCTGATACTCTTCAAGTCATGTCTTCTAGTTGGGGATAAGGTACAAGCTAGGACAGCTAGTAGTGATTGCTGGGATGGTTAGAAGTGTCTGCTGGGATGGCTAGAAGTGTCTGCTTGGACGGCTAGAAGTGTCTGCTGGGATGGCTAGAAGTGTCGGCAGGGACTGCAAGAAGTGTTTAATGTGACCGCTAGAAGTGTCTGCCGGGGCAGCTAGTAGTGTCTGCTATGGTTGGCTAGAAGTGTCTGCTGGGATCGCTAAAAGTGTCAGTTGGACCATTAGAAGTGTCTGCAGAAGGCTAGAAGTGTCTTCTGGGATGGCTAGAAGTATCTGCTGAAACAGGTAAGTTAGTCATTATCTTCCTGTACACTGTTGTCTGGCACATCTGTATAGCACAAAGAAAGGCTCATTTGTGCTGGCTGTACCTTAACCTGTCCCCAACAACATACACTGGGCCAAATGTGGGTCTGTGTAGTCATTTACGACAGAGAGGCATGAAGAACAGTGACCGAATAAACTCAGTTGTTGGCACCAGACCACATCTTGGTGTTAACTACACCACTGGTGGCATTACAGCTGACTTGTGTACTGGGTTACAAAAAGTCAACCCCTCAAACACATAATTCATTTCGTGGGTAAATGGAATACAAGTGAATTTGCAGTCTTCTTTCCAACATGCATAATTGTGAATATAAGCCCTTTTAACTGGGTTCTGAAAACTTGAGTTTCCTGCTCATAGCAGTATTTTTACAACAAATTTACTGGATTGTAAAGTGTTGTTTAATCTCTTTTTTCCAGGCCTCCCTTCCGGGTCCAGCAGCTTAGTTATTGAAACGAATTTTAGGTCGTAAGTTGAACAAAAAGTACCCTGAAGAGTTAAATGTGTTTGCCATGACATTGCATTTTCTCTCCCCAAAAGGACATAAATATGTAAGGAAGGAATTTAATACATTTTTCCCCATCCATCGACAATAAGAAAATTATGTGGTTCAGTTGATGGATCTGCAGGGCTTACAAAAGAGGCATTTTCTGCTCTTAAGGCATTAGCTTCAGACGCAGAACAGAAATCTTCAAAACTGTTATGCTGCTTGATCGTTGCGAAATAGCTATCAGGGAATATGTGCAATGGGATGGCTCTAAGTTATGTGGCTACATTGATTATGGCACAGGATTAAACGATGATCAGATGCCAGTTACCAAAGAAGTATGGACATTTTTGTTGACTGGTTTAAATTGCAGTGCGAAATCGTCTGTTCGTTACTTTTTAATAAATGGTCTGCATGTCACTGAGAGTACAAATCTTGTGATACAAGCCCTGGATACGATACCTGAAACTAGTGCTGAAATAGCCACCTTTAACTTTTGATGTAACCAGTTCAAATATAGCAATGACATCACTGCCAGGTACCAATTATGATTTGGGCAATCTTTAAACTCTCTGAACATCTTTCGAATACTCAAGAGATGGTCATCGTGAATACACCATTTTTGAACCGTCACATGTTAAAACTTGTTCGGAATGCCCTATCATCAGGAAAAAAATTCCTATTGACAATGAAGGCAATCAAATAAAATGGCAGTTTTTTGAAGAATTGGAAAAATTTCAAACTGAAAAAGGTCTGGATGCTGCAAAGAAGTACGACTACGCCACACCCAATAGTACCGAGAAAAAATGAAGGTGAAGTTGGCTGCCCAGACATTAAGCAGAAGTGTTGCTGATGCTTTACATTATTTATCAACCGAATTACTTGTCGAACAATTTCCATTTTGTGAGGCAGCAGTAAAATTTGTTGAAATGTTCAGTGGCTTATTTTATGTCTTAAATAGTCAATGTTTGCATAGCAGGGGATTCAAAGCACCATTACAACATAAAAATAAAGACAACGTGTTGTCATTAATAGAAAGATTTATTGACTACATGAAAGGATTATCAACCAATTCTGGTACCAAAATACTTCAGCGTAACAGAAGAACAGGTTTCATGGGTTTCGTTGTGACACTGAAGAGTGTAGAAGAGATTTACAAAAATTAAATGACTGTGAAAATGATGTATTGAAATTCCTGATGTTCTACAAGTTCAGTCAAAATCACATAGAAATGTTTTTAGTGCTATACGCAGTAAAGGAGGATACAACAACAATCTACGGCTATTCAGTTTAAAGCAGCATACAGAAGATTATTGCTTCAGAATAACATTCATCTGATAGTGTCAGATAACTGCTGATCATTGACAGATACTCTACTGACAGACATTAGTCAAGGAAATCCAACGAATCACTATGTTGAAACTGTGAACTCTTTATCTAAAGCAATCCGCGAGGATTAATAGGTTATTGAATTGGAACATGATTATTGTATGAAATATATTTCATTGCCGCCATACATTCAAGACATTGTTAGTTATATAGCTGGATACATAACTAAAAAAATAAAAATAAAAATGAGAGCGGATTGCCACGAATGTGCATCAGCATTAATAGGCGACATGTATGATGGAAATAATTTTCGAAGGGCAAAGAATAGAGGTGGATTCACAGTCCCATCGTATATGTAAGTTGGTAGGAAGAAACTTCAGAATGTTCCAGGCAAGTGGAAAACAGACTACCGGGTATACTGGATAGAATAATATGTTCTTGCCTCTGAGATGTAGACTCAGGCATCTTCAGCTCTCTTAGTAATCATGTATTGGATCAAACTATGCGTGAAAATCATAGAAACAATATTATTAAATGTATTATATTTGAGTTTAGTTCCATAGAGTTATACAACTACAGTAAATCTGTTTCTCAGATGTTGCAGTCTCAGAAGTGCCATTGCATCAATACTAAGAATGTTCTTTTTATGAGTCATTAGTTGTAATGGTACAATCTGTTCGTCGGAATACCAGTCTGTCAAAAAAGAGTTTTGAGGGTGGTTCTGTTTATTGTTTTAGTAAAAATTATTTTGTTTTGATTAATTATATATACAAATTCTATGACTAATAATTTGTGTATACACGGATTTAACATAATGGTATTCTATTTGCAGGATGTTTCTGGATTGCAATGTTTTGAGATATTATGTTGTAACCTATTTATTTGTTGTAATGTCTGGTTATTTAGTCTTCCAGTTACTTTCATTAAGATCATTTTGTTTTTGTTTATCTACTACAAAACAATTGTTGCTATTTTCCAATATCCTTCTCAATGTATGTAGAAGGTTGGAACCTCTGTTTCAACAGAGAACTAAATCAGCACTGCACATATTACAATGTGTGTAGGGAAGTGTGCTTTTGTGAATGTTTGACGTATGCAAGAAAAACAATTTTAATGCTGTTGTATATTGTTATGCAGATTTTGTAGTCCTGTTGTTACTTTCACAACTATATGTATTGTATCTAAGTTGCAAAGACTGTTAACATTTTATTTAGAATTGTTGAAACAGTTTTAGTTACTTTCATACACTGGTGTAAAGAATTTTTTAAGAGGGAGTTTGGCCTGAACAAGACGATAAAAAGGAGACTGTCGTAGGTGCTTGCCAGTGTGGGATAAATTTGTCACTCGCGTGTGTCTTCAGTGATGACCAGCTCAATTATCCAAGTCGCCTGGCTCAAACTAAGGCTGCTAAAAAAAACACACATTGCAAATACACATAAAAACGAACACGGTTAAAATGCCTTTAATACTGAAAACACTTATATAGATTCCACCACAAATAAAGAACCAACAAAGAAAATTAAGCGTTCCCGTAGTGTCATTACTATTGTCTTCACCATTACACAGTGCAGTTTGGCTTTTTAAGCTCAACAGATGCAACGCTTAAAGAAAAACAGTAAGGTGTGTAGATTAAATTAAAACTAAAATTGTATGCACTCCTGTGCTTTATGCTGTACATAGTATTAAAAGTTACTTTTTTTATACTGTTTTATTTGATAGTTTGAAAAATACCTAAATTACTTTCCCACAATACGGCAAGTTGATGTAATATGCACAAATTGACACATTTCCTTATCTCACATTTAAATGTTAGTGATAAAGCCTGGAGGACTCTGAGCATTCATTCACGTTTGCTTACACCCCAATTTAGGTGATAAAGGTACTACTGTTTTTAAGAAAAAATGTTGGCTACAACTCGAACCTATGAACGAGTTACGCTCCAGAATGAAAATTACTGCAGAGTCGTGATATAACGAGTTGTAAAAGTTAAAAAATGGACTTGTTTCTGGAAGTAACATACTCCCTACATTGTTCCTTGTTCTATTTTGCAATATCCTTGTCTTTCACACACATACACACATAGGATGAAGGTATTAGAAATGGAAAAAGATGGAATCCATGTTGAGGATATTTATCAACCGATTTTCGTGAAATTCTGTAAAATGGTTTCACCCTCCCCCTCACCACCACCTTTTGGGGCGCATGCCCCTAATCCTATTAAAGGCTCTTCAAATTTTGTTGGGCGGTGTAGTTCATTGTCCCGGACCAAGAGATAAAGTTTTCGACCTCCCATCCCCCCTTTTTGGGGCTAAAGCCCCCCAGGCTCTGGAAGGCATATTTTTCAACCGATTTTCTTGAAATTTGGTTTAGTGGTGTTTCTCATTGCCCCGCATAGCCTGATATGGTATTACACCCCCCTTTTTCAACCCCTTTTTGGGGCTTTAGCCCTCTAGGCTCTGGAAGACTCATTTTTCGACCGATTTTCTTGAAAGTTTTTTTAATGGTGTTGAAAATTTTAATAGAGAAGGTATAATCAAGCTTATTACAGCTGCTAAGAATTTAGTTACTTATTCTTAATTTTCGATACTCTTACGAGCACTCAAGTTCTCCCCTTTATTGTCTTTGCAACCGCCGAAATATTATGAATTCCACCGCAGCTACGAGCCGCATACTTTGTGTAGTCGCCTTTTGATTGCTTGCGCCCACGCCCTCAGTTTACCATACAATAAAGAAAACAGAAGACGTTGATATAAATTATCAATATAATAATAATGTATTTGATGACTATGTAATAGCCACAGGGGGCACGGTCACAGAGTGGCTAAGGTCGTAGGTTTGTATACAAACTCGGGTAGGTACTGGCGCAATTTATGAACTGGGAAAATACAACGTATCACTTGTCTTTCCGACAACCTTCCAAGTTAAATAGAATAATTTTCAAAAGAACTTGGACTTTTCTTTGACATTGTGAAGAATCTGGAATATAAGACTACGCTTGATAAATAATGCATGTTTCCATACTCACTTCTCAAGGGACTATTCATAAGGTAATTCAATACATTGTGTTACCTTGCACGCTCTTTAAATGAACTGTAGTGCAATGAACACGTTCAAACATCGCCGTATGCCAATAAAATTTAGTATTTATAACTTACCTGGTTCTTCGTCCCCCTTGTGATAAGTTTATCAATGAGACCTGCTACTATGCCTCCTACTATAGTTCCAACACAGTAAATCTGCAAAATAAAAATCATACATCATATCATTGGGTGAATAAAAAAAAATGTGTTTTTACTCACAACTAAACATTCCTTTGCACAAGATTCAGTAACATATTTAAAAGAAATTCTATGTAGCTGAATCGTAAAGAGGTCAATCACGAAGGTCACCGTAACACATATTTAAAGGCAGAAGAGTGACGTAAAGGTTGAGCGACCAGATTCTTTTTACGTGAAGCAGAACTTTTTCTATAAGAAATTTGATTTCTAACAAATGAAATGACATTTCTGTAAATAAAAGCTAACGTGGTTGCAAAAATTGAAAGAGTACAAGTAATATGCCATTGTAGGTTTATGCACGGGATTCCAGGATGAGAAGCCGGGGAGCCACGGCCGCTATCTTGGATATTGTAATTTTGGAATTTTCTCTCAAATCGCTTGTTTTTGCCCAAAAATAACTTGTTTTTACCCACAAATCACATCAGAAATCTTACCAAATTTTACCAAAAATTCTCTTTTTTCCTTAACAAATTTTTCTTTTTTCCCAGCTGCAAAAAAAAAAAACCCTGTAAATTGCCTTCAGGGGGCTCTGACCACCATCTTGAACTTACCCGTTTTTCTCTCAAAATCATTAGAAATTTCCCTGTATTAAGTGTTATATATCACCGAACTCGTCATCTCAAGGCGCACACGATCATGATGTCATATTGATTATGTAGCCCAGTGTTAGGACAACTATATTGGATTTAAAAAGCATGCCCCTACCCTCTGCCCCTGCACCTCTTCGCCAACTGCTCTCGCAGGTCCATGAGCGTGTATCGACATGCTCGCGAGGCACTCGGTTGACCGGCCTTGTCAAAACAATCGTTAAACGACCATACATCTAGGAATCGACGCATTTATATATACATAGATTAATTTTATTCATCATTTGAAAAAATGCCGAAATTTTTAAAACAATACAGTAAAAAATGTATTTCAATACAAAATCGGTTTAAAAATTTTAAATAATGTCAATTTCACACTTTTCCATGATAGCTGGAAACATTGACTAAAAAACAGAAAAGAAAAAATTCCCATGTAAATACAGGATTAGAACCCATGACATCTTGAACAGAAGTCTAGTATGCTGACCACTCAGTAACAGAGCGCCCATAGACAGCGATGCTTAAATGTTGAATAGTAGGCGTCCAAGCGAAGAAGTTGCATTCCCTGGTAAGTAGTAGGGAAATGGGCATTGACGCACAAGGGATTGGGGAATTGGATTCGGATTCGGGGCAGCCGCCATCTTGTTACGTCACCCGACCGCCGTCTTGGATTTCATTGACCTTTTACCTCTGACCCATGTGATCTTTGACCTTGACCCTGAAGACCTTTGACCTCAAAAACACTCAAAAAAAACCCTTTAAGAATCCCAAAAACTCCTCAAAAACTTCTAGAAAAATTCCGATAAATTTATCATTGAAAATTAATTAAAATTATTTAAAAATTATTCTAAAAATTACTACAAGGGCCCTCAGAAATAACCCATTTTGTCCAGAAATGCTGACAGGGATCAGCGACCCAGGTGACAGGGATCAGTTACCCAGGGACAGACAGGATATAGGGATCAGTGTCCCAGGGGTCAAGAGAGCAGGACCTATGGCCTTTGATCCAAAAAATTCAAATCATTCAAAAAATTCCCCAAAAAATTCACAAACAATCTGAAAAAAAAATATTATTAAGAATTATTAAAAAATTGCTATTAAAATTTAATTTTAAAATGTATTTAAAAATACTTAAATTTACGAGAGGTCACCCCTTGCCCATACTCATTATTCCAACTTGGTAGGCGAACACCATCTTGGTAGGCGGCCACCATCTTGGTATACATCACCAATCTGCCATATCGGAAGCCAAAGACCATGACCTTGAAAGAACCTTAAAACCGAAACTCGAGGAAAATGCATAAAAGTCAGCAAGTATAATACATTACAGGCTACTACTACCATGCTAGATGCAGACTATCTCAACCTTGACTCCATGACCTTGAATGGCCTTGGAAATGCTAAAATAATTTTAAAAAAATTTAAAAATGCAAGAAATTCCCAAGAAATTCCAGAAAGTCTCCAAAAATTATCATTCAAAATTAATTATTAAAAACTATAAAAAATGAATTAAGCACTTATAAAATATTTTTAAAAAACTTCATTTCCGAAGGTCCCCCAGCATCACTATTAGTTACATTCGTTCCATCCCCAGCAGACGACTCCACTTCTCCCATCTATACTAATTCCGCCATCTTGATTTTTGTTTGTAATTTGTTTATACACTACTGTTGATTGACTCTCGCGTTCGCTCGACTGTCATCTTTGTTTATATGTTACTGTATCTCTCACATTCGTTCGGCTACCATATTTGTTTTTTTTTCTTGTACATGATTTGTTTATATATGGTATTGGATGCTGCCATGTTGGGAGACAGCCATCTTGCTAGGTGCAGTCCTCCATGTTTTTTTGTCATTTGTTTTATAGTTTGCGTTTCACCTTTGTGCGACAACCATATTAGATTTCATACGTTTACATCACCTATGTATGACCAGGTGACAGCCATATTTGTGTATGTGTTTAAAGTATAGGTGGCACTAATTAGTCGCATTCGCTCCAGCAATTACTCACTTAAGTTCGACTCCCACCATATTGGATTCTATTCTCAACACATATGTAGTATCGATTATGCCACCTGCTATCTGACTGCACCGAATGGTGACATTGACCATTGAGACGCCATCCGACCCACAAGTGGGGGAGGGGGTAACAAAATGTGCCTCGCTCAGAAAAAACAATCCCCAACCCTCGTCCCTGGATGCAGTTAGACGTACTCGATGTTAACGCCCATCTGAGCCATGCCCCGTCATGATCTTATAAATAAATTACTGGTAAAATACATCCAACAGCAGTAGAGGTTCATTTCAGTGGCCTACGAAAGAATGTTTTTCCAAGTCCAAACTTTTTGTGCAAATAATTTATTTTGAAAGTACAATCCATTGATGCGTGTGGCATTGCAAAAATTTCAAACCCTCATATTTAAAATACTACATAAGAAACATTACTCTTACACAAGTTTCGACAGCTCATTTCTCACTCTACGTAATATTGTGTACCAATACATCTTACCGCAAGTTCAACCAATTTATTATTACAAGCCATCACAGAGAAGCCACTGAGTTCGCCCGCTGGCGAGTTTAAACCGCAGCATGACGTGTTGCACTCCGAGATGAGAGCCTGTTGATGTGTTGGGAACAGCCCGACAATTCGGGCCACGACGCGATGCAGTGGTTGGGCTGCCTCCGCCAGTGACGCCGTCGTGAAGTACTATTCCACTCCCGACAATCAGCCCAACTGTTTTCTTCCCGCAGGCGCGAACTTCATTTCCATCGGCTCTAGATGTTAAATACGCTGCTCTGTCGCGATACACTCGCACACACGTGAAGTTTAGCACGGAAAGTTTTGGCTAGCGGAACAATCCAGATGTTATCCCTGGCCAGAATAATTTTCGCCATTCAGCCCGACAATTTTACCAGGGCGACTGTCCAGTAGCACGGGGCGTAACTTCTACCACGTTCGTCGTTCACATACAGTCCAGATTCTCCTCAAGAATTTTTCTACACTTAAGTCCCGCAAATATTTCAATGACTTCCGTGGTGAATAATTTGATCTATGGGCATTTGGTGATCCTACTACCGTCAAAATAATATTCCAAGTCTCGGTACAAACAGTCTACGTTTTTAATAGGTTCAGCCGACATTTCCCTGGAAGAGTTGCGTCTCACGCGAAGCTACACGCCAGCTGTTGCCTAGTTCAGCGTTGCCCCATTTCACAATGTTACTTATCGAGCTGCGCCTCGCTCGCGGAAAGTTTTTTCGTCGCGCCTCCGACAATACATTTAATTCGGGCAAACTCCAAATTTTGCGTGACACGACGATCATGAAAATATTGTAGCAGTCCGACAAACGAACGCACCATCCACTCTCAGCTGGCTATTAATACACATGTTCGGGCCTCCCGTGCGAATGCACGCGCGTCAACCAACACCCACTATCCGGCCGTGCGATTATGATTAAATTCTGCAACATTTCACAGCAATAGCACACAGCTGACTATTTCGCCCGCCGAAGTCAGACTTTCCGACATACGGGTTACAACTCTTGCTACTGTCCGAGCCCATACTCGGCTCATGCACTGCTGGCGACAGCTTCTCGCCAAAGTCATATACTTCGCACCTGTACGGGTTACGACTGTTTCTCGCCAAACACACATACTCCGGCCACGTATGGTTTTACGACTCTCTCGGCCAGCAACTCAGTGACTACTCCCGACGACTCCTCGGCCTAGCACACAAGCGCCACCGACGACGCCCCCTTCCCCCTGCGACATCCCGCGGCACGCACCAGGTGCGATATCCGGTGGCTGCTCTGTACATTTAAGTGGCGGCAAAAAAGAACTATAACAACAATAATCGATTAATAGCTTATATTGTAACGATACCCAGCAAGAACACTATGATAATAAAATTTAATATCTGTAATTATTAATGGATTTAAAAAATTTATTTAATTTTAATTAATTAATTTTTTTAAGTTGTACTGAAATTTTACATAGAGTACAGCGGAACTCTGCAAAAATCTATTATTAACTACTACATTTCCGATCTCCTATCTTCGAGGCTAATTATTACACGATGTTGGTATCTATTAATTATTCCCTACCTCGACTGTTTTGTGTAGGCATAACTATCCTACTTGGATTTTATTAAATGTATATATATTTGACTAAACCAAGCGCCTTCATTTTCTCTATATCAGGGAAAGTAGGCAGGATACGACACCAGCGATAAATTAAAGTATTTTTCATTGAAATCATATATATATATATAGACACACGCACACATTTCACAGACTACAACATAAAAACAGAATAAATAATTTTTTTCCGCACCATTCACGTAATGTCTTTACAACAGCATGCTCACTTTTCATGTAATGAATATAATCTGCTTATACACAGCTCAAGGCAATCACAGAACCCATGGTATATATTCTTCTTCACAACAAAGTTTCACGACTGCCACTGCCAAACTAAGCTTCCTAACTGGTACTACCCAGCTGCTTACATACCCGTACACTGGTACCATACAACCCACTATAACTCTAGTATACCACAACCATTCGTCCACACAGACCATACAAAGCAAACATACAGCCCATACCAGTGACACAATCAAATTCTTGTCATACCATCCGTCATGCTGACTGACACCAGTCAAAATACATCGAACACCCATGCCAAACACTTTAACTCAAGAATATTACATTACAGACTACTACCGCCATATTGGATGCAGTTCACTTCCAGGGATGGTGGGCAAACTTCCGTTTAAACTCCATGGGAGTTGAAGGCAGCGTCCATACAGATTCGACTGATTTAGGCTTCGGAAATTCCACCTTCATTGAGTAGGTGGTTCCCTGGTTTACCTATTAAGTACCAACTCGCTGGTGGGCGGGTGTCATATTTCTGGAGCGGCATTGGTTGCTGGTTCGTCCATGTCACCTGGCGTTTCCGAAGTTGTTGAGGTGGCGGTGTGTACCTGTGGTTCGATGGTAATCCCAGGAAAGGGTCTAATTTGTCTCCTCGTTGCTTTGCGGATATGTCCACGGTGATCTTTCGCCTAATACACATTTCCTTGGCGCCCCACAATTGTGTACGTGCCTTCGCACTTTTTGGCTAGTCCCAGGCTGAACTGATTTTGGCCTCATCTGAGAGGGTGGCTGCATAGCAAGATAGCTTCGCCCATCCGAAAGGTTCTGATGCCAGGGTGTGGCTACAGATACTTCTTTTTGATTTAGGCACTTCTTTTTGATTGGTGGAATTAAGCCTAGTTCTTGCATAGGCCATAAATAGAGGTTTGCCACTGGGGTCCTCTTGGTATAGAATGGCGCTGAGGCTGTTCCGGCAAGTGTCGGTCTGTAGGATCGGGAGTCCTTCTCCTTGTGGCCGATGAAGTTGCTTGATGTCTTGGAAACTGATCTTGAGATCTTGAAAACTGGTGTGATGTTCAGGTTCCCATCACCACCAGGCTTCCTTTTCTAAGAACAGATGTAATGGGTCCATGAGTCTGGCGATGTCAGGCACAAAGTCTCGGATGCAGTTGCATAAGCCTAAGAAGCGGTATAGTTGCCTCTTGGTGCAGGGTTCCTCAGATTCTTGGATAGCCCACATTGATTTGGTTTGAGGGTAGTTGCCCTTGGTTGAAAATATGTGGCCCAGATATTCGATCTAAGACTTACCAAAGAAGCTCTTCGAGAGTTTCACCATCATGCCGTGGAGTTCCAGACATTCGAGGTTCTCCTCCCAGGATTTTGAGTAGACAATCATGTCGTCAAAGTATGCAAAACATAAATGCCCAATGTAGCCTGTTAGGACTTCGGCCAGTATTAGCCATTGAAACGTAGCAGGAGCGTTCTTGAGTCTTGGGGCATAACTATAAGCTGGAGGATTTCTCCTTCTGGTGAGTCGGTAGAGTGACATTGTTAAAGGCTTTGTAGTTCATGCAGAATCTTAGTTGTCAATATTTTTTGGATCCAGTACCATGTGCGAGTTGTATGGTGAGTCCCAAGGCTCGACGATCCCTTGAAATTTAATGTCATCTAGCTGTACCTTGATGAGGCGATGATGTGTGGCAGATATTTCGTAAGGTCTATTGTAGACTGGTGTGGTCGTATTCAGCAGTATTTCGTGCTTGATGGTTCTAGCCTACCGAAGTGTTCCTCCAAATCCAATAGCCCCAACGTGCTCGTCGAGAACTCTCTTCAACTGTAGGAATTGAGCTTCGGAGAGTTCACGGTTTATCTCCTCTTCGTTGAGTGTCGGAGGTTTGATGGCATTGGGACAGTGTTCCTAGTTGACAGTTACGCTGTGATCGTCGCCTAGGTATACTTTCCATTGACCGTGGTCCATGACGCATTGTTGCTGCTGAATCCAGAGGTATCCTAGTAGAATTTCTTCCTGGATATCAGGTGATACGACGAATTCCATAGGAGCTGTGATCTAGTGAAATTCAACTATGAGAGTCGTACCACCGTCGACGGTAAGCATACAATCTGACTTGATCATCCTTACGGTTTTGGTCTGAGGATGTAGTAATGCCCTTTGTTCTTTGGTTAGGATGTCGCTTCGTGCGAAATTTCAGGCTGCATTGGAGTCGAGCAGTGCTAGTACATTTTCCCCATTGACACAGACTTCAATGCGAGGGGCTTCGGGTGCTTCAGTCTCCTCATATAGGAGCTGGATTATTTGCCCTACTGTTCCGGTGGGGTCGCCCTTTTTGGTCCTCCGGCTGTGGTATTTCCCATCTGCAGGTTGGCTTTCTTGGTGGCAGCTGGTTGGATGGTACGGGGTGTATGAGTTGCGCCCCTTTATTCCACATGTTCAGGTCGCACCTGCTACTGTGGGCAATCTTTATGAAAGTGGTATGCCGGGAAGTACCTAAATTTTGGTAAGCTGGGAGTGGGTGGTGGCATCTTGGTCCATCGTTCAGACGGTTTGTCTGTGGTCCATTGGCTTGGTTGGCTTCGGGCGGTCAAGAATAGCTTTCGCTTTGAAGATGCACTACTCTTTCAGTGCTTGTTCCATTAGTTCGTCCACTGTGAGTGACTTAGGGATTAGCAGATTGTTTCTAAGTTTGGATAAGAACATATGGGTTACATGTCGTACACAGCCTTCCTCGTCTCCGGTAGGAAATATTCGTTGGTACATCTGTACCTTGTAGTGGACAAATATTCCAGTCTCCTCATTCGGTGTTTGCATACGGCTGTTGAACTCTATTGTGAGGCGCACCAGTATCTCCTTGCTGGTGAATTGATGGCAAACATGGCTACTGAGTTGACTCCACTCAGAAATTAACTCCCCGTGCTTCTGCCAACATTCGAAGGCTTTGCCATTAAGCTTAGTTTGTGCTCGTGAGACCCATTGTTTTTCCGGTATTTTGTGGGTGCGAAACTCTCTCTCTCACATTCAGCCATGGACACTAGCAGTCCTCGTGAGAACATCCCACAAATTCTGGTAACTGTGGCTCTCCCGTGCATCGAGTGGTACTTATATAGGAGGCTGGTCCAGGATTTATGTGGTCTGTACTCGGCCACCTGCCGACAGACTTCACACTGGTAGACCATTCCTGGTCGTTTTATTTTCTCATCTGGCCAACCGGTACACCCATGGTGGTAAGTTTCCCCTCACAGTGTGCAGAGCACTGTGTGGGTACCATGCCTTGGGCAGGTTATCCAATTCCAAAAGGCAGTCTGTCGTGTTCGATACTCGTCGCATCTGTACTCCAGAACATATGTGAATTGGGGTTAGTCCACCCATCCTAAGCATGATGGAATAAGAAAGACAAAATAGAATTAGAATGCATGAAAAATCAACTGGGAATGATAGAGCATGAAAGTACAAGATGAAATGACAGAGCTCGAAAATACAAGACAAAATGATAGAGCGTGAAAATACAAGACAGAATGATAGAGCGTGAAAATACAAGACAGAATGATAAAGCATGAAAAACAACATGGAATGTTAGAGCATGAAGTGCAAAAAACAATATAGTGGATGAAAGTCAAGGTCAAGGATACAAGATGGCCGCCAACCGACTGGAATGACAGGGCATGATGTCAGAATACAAAACGGCAGACGGTGCCACTTCCGGCAACCGTGTATCCCCGAGAAACATAACCCTACTACTAATAGAATTAAATATCTGAAGTACTGTTAGAGAAATCGAAAAGCTATTCTATATTTTCACGTTTTTATTTTTTAATCCTTTACTTTTCCAATTGTTTACCTTATGGGACCGTTTCCTTTCTCTCACGCATTAAACATTTTATGAATAATTGGATGATTCCGCAGTTTTACAGTTTTCAGGTGAACAATGCGGAGGTATAAACAATGGGTAGAGAGGAGAAATTAGGCAGGAGTGTGCGCATGCGTTTCAGAAATAATTCTGCGAATTCCCTGAGTGGTGCTACCCTGGAATTTGAACACTTAGGATCGTCAGCACCTAGCATAAAAGCGACAAAATAAATCCCCTTACAATATTTAAGTATTTAAAAATTTACGCCCCGGTCAAAATAAAAACTTTTATTTGCGGTGTCTTATCGATGCTAACTTTTTTCACAGTTTTCCACGTTTTATAAATTAATTTCCTAAGCGATGCCTTGTTAGTTTACCTAGTTGCCCTACTCTGCAGTATAGTCAAGGCATCCAAATTATCAACATAAAATAAGTTTGTTATAATAGCATTTTTTTTTAAATGTTTCTTCACAGAATCTTTAAATCATAAGGAAATGGAAGGTGACAGGTTCGATTTGACCTCTCATGCAGATATACATCGTTTTTGTGTCATAATTTCAGTTTCAGAGTAATTAAAAATCCCTGAACACAGAAGTTAAAAATTCACGAGTTGTTTAGTAAATTTGTAACTTAATTTTCTTCTACATATTGTCTGTTAGTCGCAAAAATCAGGAACCATTTATATTTTAAAGATCATGTTGTGGTATAACCGGGCTCAATCCCCGGTGGGTTTTCTCGGAGATCTCCCGTTTTCCCGCTTTTACATTCCAGCGCTTCTCCACACTCACCTCCCTTCGCCCTCATCAACGTTCTAGACCTCGTTGCTTAAGAGAAGTCCACGGCTGCGCGTCCAAAGTCAAGAAGCGAGGGAGCGCTACGGGCGATACTAACATGCACGCCTAGTGACCTCATCGCTCCTACGCGCAAGACGTGCAGTTTTTCCGTCGTGTTCCTGTACTGTGCAAATTAGATCTGTAACAGTGGGGCTTTATTAAACGCGATGAAAGCCCATAGATTAAACTACGCCCGTATGCTTGTACTTTTCTTTTGCCGTATAAGGAAACTGCATAGGCACGCTTTAAAAAATGCGACATTTGACCATTTTCACTATTATGGATGCATGGAAAATAATTTTTTTTTATCTTTTCTAGCAAAAAGTAGTATTTCCAGAACATTTATTTGCCGAGCTGCGCGAATACGCGCAAACAACGGTTTCGCAGAAAATGTGTCACGGTGGACGCCTCTTAAGGGCCATCAAAACATCTGCCACTTGCACTCGGATATGGAGTTTGATGCCGAGCGCCAGTAGCGAATAACGTTGTCGAAGAAGCGCGAGGTAGCTGCGGCTGCGCGGTCAAACTGGGAACTCGCCATAGTGTAGTTGCCGATGTAAGAGAGGAAGAAGATGGGGTACAGCGCGAAGTAGCTATCTTCTTCTTCGGGGTGCTCGTAATTGAGGAGCACTTTGTGCACCACCGCCAGACCCAGGAAAAACTACACGACGAACCACATAGCCGCCGTCATGCCGTCGGACAGCTCCTCCACGCCCAGCAAGCCCTCGTGCTGGCCTGGCACCAGTAGCTGCGACAACAACAGGCAATACATCACGTGGTGAGCACTTTTCAAAGCCCTGCTTAAGGCCCGCCCTTTTGCAGAAATTATTCGTTTTCGTGTCGTTTTTTTCAGTATTAGAAGTAATTATTGAAAATGTCTAATTATAGGAAATCTACAATTTGCAAGTTTTGTATCTAATTTGCACTGCGTTATAGTGTTTTTATTCATACAATATGTTATCGACTTTATACAACTAGCAGATAACACACAATTAAAATTCAACGGAAAAAATTAAACAATTAGTAAAATGCAAATTTTCTATAAACGTATTTTGTCAGTAATTATAACGCGAAAACTAAGAACTTCTGCAAAAGGGCGAGCTTTAAGACTGTCGACTGTTTCGTTCCGCGTTTGAAGCCGAGAAGCGCGGAAGCGATAAGGGCGATACTCCCGTGCGCAAAACGCTCTCTCAACTGGCGCGCAGCCGTGTTTCTTGTCGCAATGCGTGTACCTATCGGACTTTCAGCGGCGACCCTATTATTTTATTGTTGGAAAGTCTGTAGGAAAGTTAAATGCAAGGCACTAGAGTAATTTTGTATTGTATGTATCTGATGGGTGCGTGTTAAGATATAGCACTTTGACAAAGCCGTTTTTAGCAATTAGGAGTGCTCTGAAACGGTGTTTCTAATGTGCGTGACGTTTTGAAAGCACTCAACAGTGCTCATTTGACGCGTGTGTTCTCTTTTCGTAGATCAGCACATTCGCTGCACAGTTTCGTTGGAAAATTTGTATTTCAAACACTCTGCGACCTAGCTCGAGCGCCTGCAGGTAGGCGGGAGCCTCAATATATGCACTTATATGCAAACTTGTGTATTCTTCCACCACATGTAAAATAAACATAACCATGGACCTGATCGCTTTACCTATGCGTCGGTCAAGTGAAACTGTAAAATTACTAATAACGCAAATATCTTACCAATTTGTCGATTCTTAAACTTATATACATTTAAAAAATAGAAAACAGAAGACCTCATTTTATTATTTACAAAAATGTTTACCCAACACTTTCATTTCAACGTTAAGATATGGAACTAATTTTCCTCCTACGTTACCAACTTTACAGGGCGAAGGTGTCGGTAAAGTGTGCCCGTTAAATACATGCAGGTAGGGGCAGTTAGATGTCGTGGTGACCCTACACCACAATTATTCAAAGCAGAGCAAAACACTAGAAGTTTTAAGGCTAATACAAAGGCTCGTGATCACACTAAACCACAAATTGAAAAAAACTCAGAACCATAACACTTCCAAGTTAATACATTTATTCTCATTTCGAAAACATGGCTGGTTCATTTCACATTTCCTTATAAACATTCTTTGACATACACTCATAAAAAACTGTATAAAATGACCCGAGGGGCCTCACCACAATTAACACCACTATATAATATATATTGAGCAAAACTCCCCAAACAGGAGTAGTAAGTATAAAAATGCGTATCAATAAACGGCTAGATATTAAAAACAACTAATTAAATACACACAATTTGTAATAACAACCCAGCCTCTAAAAGTTTAACCAGATTCACAAAAATAATTCAAAAAAATATAATACTGACCCTGCGTCCTTTCGGCTTCTCTGCCTCATAATTAAATTCTCTCAAGACGTACACGAACGCATAAAACTGTCGTTCGAAAACTTTTGCAAATCAAAGTATGAAACGCCGAAGGCGCAAATTTGACAAATTAATCTGACCAGGCGTGGACAATCGCCTTAAAGATTTGGCACAACACAATTCTAGTTGCGCGGGTCAGTAACAACAGCCTTCGACTCAAGGTCAAGTTCACTACGTTTGGTAGAGGCACCTCGCGAAATTTAGTTTTAACTTTTCAACTGAGTAATCATTACTGTTCATTTTTAATTTTTTCCGTTACCATGCTCGTTCATAAGCGAGACCCGATATTAAAAACAAGTTCTGTTTCAGAATAATCAACGTCAGCCCAAATTATTTACCTTTTGACACAACTTATTTAAAAAGGGTGTTCCTACACCCGGCTTGGCGCTTCAGAACAATAATTAGAGCAATTATCTGACGGGGCAGCATTCATGCCCTACAAGAGGCCCGCCGAGACTAAAACAATAAGCTAAAATATTTGAAAAATGTCACTAAAATGCATACTGGCCGGCTCGCAGCTTTAGCTAGCTCAATCAAAGTGACCGGCCATAAGAAATATAAACTCTGACAATACAAAAATATTATACGTAAACCAAGAGTTGTGGCACCCGAGCATAATCAGAATCAAGGCGGGCAGAACAAATGGGACGACCAAAAACGAGATCTAACAGGTATGCATCTAAAAGGAGCCGAAACCATCTTATGGACGCCAAAACCCAAAATTCAAACGTGCTGGCCGAAACAAACTCCACCAATATCGCCGCAGCCCACCAAAATTACTTTAGCACTGATACGAACTAATGCAAAACAACTGCCCCGTTAATCAAAATGGCTTGCGCCACAACTCGCCTAGATCTGGCCGCACCTCTATACATAATATTTGAACCATTTAAACATAGCCATGATTTGGCAATTACAGAATTATGCACCAACCATATTGAAATCTAAAAAAAATATTAAAGATAACACTTTTAATCACTCGGGCGATTATCCATGGTGGAAACACAGTAGCAGCTAACACCAGCAGAGTCAAAGAAACGAAGGAAGGTTGCCAAAAGGTGTTGTGTATATCGTCGGAACGACCGACGTCTTGGAGCACGAGTTTACGAGTAACATAGGAACGCGCTAAGGGTCATGAGGAGTGTAGAAGGGGGGGGGGGGAGGGGCAGGAAAATGGAGAGGGATAGCGAGCACATCGGGAACACACCAGGTGCCGCGCTCGTAAGTGGCGAAATAAAGAGTACTTTCTGCGGCGGGCGATTCAAAGGCCGGCGAAATGTTGATTGTGCTCAATTTACCGTGGATAACCAATAGGCTAACTATTTCTCACGAAGGTTACATTCTTGTGGCTTTTATGTGTCGTTTCGTGTTTGCAAGGTATGAATCAGAGTTTGTTCTTAGAATGATACTTTTGACGGGTGTGATTATACTCCAGCCTTAGTAGCTTCAAATTTTTCTGAAGCCCTGCCAAAGTATATTTTGTCTGTTCCTCTGTCTTATGCGAACAGTTTAACTAAGTCTAGAAAATTATATCAAAGGGACATATCACCTGATTTTTTGCGAACTCAATTTAATAACATATTGTGTGGGAACTATTTATTACCAGGCATTACCAATGAATCTATTTTATCTCTTTTTTTAAATTCATGTCAATTATAAATATAACATTGTAATTTATATGGAAAACATTTTAACAAAAGTGCAATTAAATAATAAATATGGTACTTTATTGTTAACATAAGTATAAAATGCTTGTGGTTCATAGCATATTTAGGAAAGAAACTTACCTGGGGTGATTCTTCAAAGGTTAGTGGCAAACAGTGTAAAGATGCTGCGAATACACTTCAAATTATTAATTACTTCGGATATACTGTATTGGAGAGCTGTATCACCAAGGTAAACACAGAGGATGAGATTGAAAACATTGTGTTGGTAGGCCACCACAAATTTTTAAAGTTTGTTTGTATATTTTACCGTGATATTTATTTCTTATGTCAACTAAATATTTGTTTACATATTTTCTTTGATTTTATATTTCTACAGAACGTAAACAAAAACCGCAAGGAAATGAAATAATGGAATTAAAATATTTTATTGTAATAACCCTTCTCAATTAACATATTTGACTTAACCTAGGTACGTAATCTTAATGAATGTTTGCATTTTGAATGTGCTCATTTTCTGGTATGGTTATCTTGCATGATAATTTTAATCACAGCGAGATGTGTTACATCAGTGTTGGAGATTAAGTATCCTTTTAGCATTGAGCTGTTTTACCTGGCGAAGGTAGGCCTAAGAGAAATTACTTTATTGCCAGAAATTTCGATAAGTGACGTCATAGGAAAGACGACACGTATACTTCCGGGTTTTGATTTTCTGATAGCGTGGGCGAAGCCCTCGTTTTATCATTCTCCTTCTGATCGCTAATATGGAGGGACCTACTTAATCTAGGGCTCCGTGATGAAGAAGTTCTGACGTCCACCAACGTAAGATAGGCTAGTTTGCTGCGTGCGGAGAGGCGCATTCAGTTATAGTAGGTCGACAGCAGGTCATTTTAAAAAGATGCCTGACTATAAAATATAGTTTTGGAGTGACCTGCAGATGCAGCCCTTTTCCACGGAGGACGGACGTAAACTAAGCCATTTGGCGTCCTTTGACTTAGGGTGGTGTCTATAACTACATTGGACTGTTTCGATTGGAACTGTATTTAGAAATTTTTAAAGCGGCGATTTTTTTTATAAATTGTAAAGAACTGAGAGTTAATTTCTTTTTGAAAAATTATGTGACATTTTATTAATTATCATGCAGAGGACACTAATAGTTAAACCCAGTGGCCGCCGTACTCAAGAAGTCTAGGTGTTCTATCTTGACTAAAGAGCTAGTTGTTTTTATACAGAAAATGGAATTCAGAATTCAATATATATTTTGGAGCAAAATATGAAAAACTCGCGTAAATGGTCTCTTGTACATTTAGTTCCGCGATGTATTCAGAGTCATATACCAATGCCAGTAAATATTTTCATTTTATATTTCTTTAATGGGATCAGCGTTCATAAAACTCTACATTTTAATATTTTCAGAAATTAACGTAGCCTTAATTTTAATTTGAGTGTATACATGTTATTGCATCATCTGAAACTAATTTTCTTTTAATAAAACTACGTAACTGAGATACCAGTGTGCAACTGATTTCCGTAGATGGTTCGTAGGTATTTTACTTTATTTATTTGCAGTGAAGTGTTCTGTTCATATGTCAATTCAAGGGTTTACCTCATACAAAGAGTATGAAATGTGTAGAGTTTGTGCATTGTATGATTTCGCAGGGAGACTAATTTCACGATACAGTTCTTCAGGCAAGACTGTGTATTACTTAGGCGTAACAAGATTCCTGAGTGTTTGATTTATTCCAGCAATTTCTATCATTTTGAAGCATATAAAACTATAAAAATTGTATATTTTTCCTCGCCTTGCATTCCAGCGAGAAATTCCTTTTGTAGCTTGGTGTCATTAGCCTCCCCTACTTTCCCCTGCCTCCTGGCGTATAGCTGTCTAAGAACCAAGTTGGTTCACGTCTGTTTCCTTTTATTGTACCTCGCTTGTCTACAGTCCTCTGCAATTACATACACTACACGTACGAAACAAATATTTCCTTTATTAAAATTACACACTATAAACACACGAAAACAAACGCAATATCAATGCATGTAATTATTGTCATCACAGTGTAAAAGAGATTTTCTACATTGCTAACGCTGACTTCAAAATAGTACGGAAAAGTGGCCAACAAAAAAAAAAAAAAAATTGTAACCAATATAGCCATGCAAAAAAAAAAGTCAATTCTCTCATACAGACATATTTGAAAGCATTAACATCAGGATATGAGAATATAACGATTTATCAGAAGAAAAACAAAAGAAAACAAAAATGATAAATGAAAATTATCCACTAAAAAAGCAAAAAAATTAGACAGTACGAAATCAAATTCTAACTAATTTGTTTTTCGACGCCGAACTAGAATTCTATATACACTGAATAACAGTATCCATGTAAACGGAAGAGAGACCACAAAGCAATTTAGAAACAAAATATATAAATAGAAAATTAAGCTATATAAAATTTAATGGAATATCGTCCGATCAGGCAAGGTACGAAGCAAAGCAGATTACTCAGCAATAAATGGGACAAAGAACAACAATTCTGAGACAACACACACAAATCTACCAAGCCACGACGTTTCACGAACTGATCTTTGCTTGCATATACTATACGCGATCACAGGATGAGCTGGCTTTGACATCGCGACAATTAATACGCAGTGTCCTTATATACATTGTATCCCAATACCGCAGTCCGCACATGCTGAGTAAAAGAGAATAGTCCAGGAAATGTATCTTGTTCTTAACGATTCTATTCTCTCAATCCGGAGTAACAATCAAGATTTTCCGTACTGACCACGGACACGCGTTTCCTCAGCGCTCTCGAATGATTTCCTACGTCTCTGAGGATTGTTATCTAGCCTGGCATCTCTTCCACTCCCTTGCACCGGTCTCTTTAATCTTTTACATCAAGTCTCTTAGCTATCTGTTTACTTCAAGTCATGACTCTGTACGTTATCCGAGTGTTGAATGTGTTCCCTTTTCCCTTTCTTGCACTTACCATGTTTCTTCCTACGTTGTAAAGCAAAATGGCTCACTGCAAAAACGAGTGGTTCGTTATTTAATATAAATAATTCTTCGGAATGAGGACATTAAGAGTATATCTTCGAGTTTCTCGGGATAAGTTATCAGGCCCGAAACATCTCCATTTATTTTTGCTGGAGTTCGTGGTGAAATGGGCTCGTTCACTTCTGTAAGTATTGTGTGATTGTGTGGCGAGCCAAATAATTTGCACTTGTTATCCCTTCCGATTCTAAAAAGTCTTCAGTGCGCTGTGAGGATTAATGACTTCACAGCAAAAGGATACACTAACAGCACCGCCATTTTAATGTTTTTGAAAGTTTCAAACAATGATGTATTTGAATTACTGAAAAATTTGCTGGACTCGTTCGACTCACAAAGCCGGACACGGTAAACGCAGCAAAAGGTAAAATAGTGCACTTGAATCAGTATTTGTGCAAAAATGAAGTAAACTTTACCACCAAAAACATTGGCTCAAAATACACTGCCAGACAATGGAAATAGCGCGACAAGAAGAAACCATGCGGCAACCACGGAACGACGTAAATAGCGAGGGTACTGACTGGTATGCGCATGACCCCTGGATAGTCAGTAATGACACATTGCACGGTACTTCGATTGTAAGGGACATTTGTAATTGTTATTATTCAAATTTTTAACGCCAGCTTCGGTGCTGTTGTAAGATTAACCGTCCTTGTTTCCCTTATGGGTTCGTTGCTAGTTGAAAGTCGGCGGGGCGGCGTGTCTAACAAACTGTGTATTGGTCGGTACGTAATAATTTCATTAGCTCGAGACTTTCAATGTATGGCTATTTTGCTACTATACTCTCATGTTTAAGATGCAGGTGCGGTCAATGAAACAGAACTTGGATGCCATAATGGTGGAGGGAAGCCTAAATGATGAAGTTTCTTGTCAGGTGGTCGTTGACACTGGGGCGACTATAACAGTGGTAAGACCGGACATTCTTAGGCCTTCCGCCCAGCGATCATCCGATAAGAGCTTGGATCACTGCGATAACTAACTACGCGTGTCTTCGCCAATGAGCTTCCCAGTAGTATGTAATCAGTCTACTGTGATCACTGCTTCTAGCGAGGTTGTTATTTCAGGCAGATGCCAGGGAAAAATTGCAAGCCCAGAAAGGTGGCATTATACCAGATGGTGTCGTTGTAGCAAGGACTTTGATTTCTTCAAAATCGGACAGTTTGCCTGTTAGGATGATTAATTTATCTGACCGTGCTATCCGTCTTGAAGAGGGGGCCATAATAGAGGTTTGCATGCAGGTCTCACAGGTACTTCCAAATGTTCCGGAAGCTTCACTACCACAACATACTGAATGCCCTCTTCCAGATGCTCTGGGAGAACTGCTGACCAGAACAAGAGAAAACCTCAACTCTAGACAGGAGAGGGCATTTTAAAAATTGCTACAGAGAAATAGAGATACTTTCTCCTGTGAGTCCAATGACCTTGGTAGAACTAATGTTGCATGCCACCACATCGACACAAGGGATACCAGGCCCATAAAGCAGCCACTAAGGCGACTACAGCTAGCTTCATATGAGGTGGTTGATGGTATTCTGAAAGAGATGAGGAATTTAGAGGTGATAGAGCCATCAGCCAGTCCATGGACTTCTCCCATTGTGCTTTTTAAAATAAAGACGGCTCTATTAGATTTTGTGTCGATTATCTCCATCTTAATGATGTGACCAAGAAAGATTCTTACCCACTCTTTAGGATAGATGACACACTGAATAGTGTAGCAGGATCACAGTGGTTTTCAACTCTAGACATGAAGAGTGGGTATTGGCAGTGCGAGGTGGTCCTGGAAAATAAGGAAAAGACTGCCTTCTGTGCCCAAGGGAAAGGAACCTGGCAATTCAAGGTTACGCCCTTTGGGCTATGCAAAGCCCCTGCCATCTTCGAACGACTGATGGAAAAAGTCCTGCACGATATTTGTCAGGTGTACCTAGACGACATTGTAGTCAGAGGAAGAGCATTTGAAAAGCACCTGGACTACTTATATTTTGTGTTTCAGAAAGTGACTATGGCCAAAACCTGAAATTACTTCCCCAGAAATGCCACCTATTCTAAAAGAAAATTAATTGCTTGGACCATGTTGTGTCGGCCCGCGGGATTGAAACAGACCCTGAGAAGACCAGAGCCCGTTACAGTAGTTAAATAGCAGTAGTTAGCAAATAAGCCCAGGAAACTTCGCATTTCAGTTTTATCCTTTGGTAGAGGCCCGGTTCGCCACAGTCGCCAAGCCTCTGCGCCAATTGACTGAGGCAAACAGAAAATTTTATTGGATCCCAGAGTGCGAAATAGTTTTTAATAGACTAAAGGAAATTCTGATGCTCCCACAGTACTGGGCAAGACCACGCCAGTGAAAGGCAAGAGTACTCTTACAGCTCGGTAACCTTGAGATATGATATATACATAGCAGAAATACAGGACGATTACATTCTGGGTCTTTTTGTACAACGTCAGCTGGGCTGCTGTATCGATACTTGTTTGGGGTGTTATGGGTAGATACTTCCCGAGTTGGTACTGTCAACAAGATTTATTATTCAAATTACTTATTCTATTTACGTGTCCTGGCTCTATAATTAACCCCCTTATTTTTCTAAAATAATTCCCAGCCTTTTATATATTAAACACGTTCCAATATGGCCACCGGTGGTATCTGCATTCATACTGGTGACTGGAGCTCAGTTGAGAGCGAGCTATCGTCGGAAACGGACATGAAAATAGACTCTCAGTACTTAGTAATTGGTAATTACTATATGTAATAAATAATTTATTGCATACGCAAGTATGCGATTAAAGTATTACATTTGTATATAAATTAATTAATCGAATTATTTCTTATATGCACAAATCGAATCAAAACCTATTGAACCCGAGAGGGTGAATTTATTCCGGATACTGATGCTAGTGATGTTGGAATCGGGGCTGTTTTATCTCAGATTCAGGATGGAAAAGAGAGGCCATTGGAATATTTCAGTAAGGTGCTATACAAGTCCAAAAGGAATCACTGTGTAACAGGCAGAGAGTTCCTGACAGGGGTGTAGGTAATTTGCACATTTTCACCCATATTTTTGTGGCAGACACTTCATCCTAAGAACTGATAATGCTTCGTATTGCGGGCTGCTAAATTTCAGGAACCCCGAAGGTCAAATAGCCTGGTGTATGCAGCACTTGTAAGAATATAACTTTTAAATACATTACAGGTCTGGACGTCTTCACAGCAATGCAGGTGAACTCTCCAGGAAACCATGAGAATCATTCGGTCGTCATTGTGAACGTCAGGAGGAAAAGGTTGGTGTATCATGGAAAGCAAGAAGGACAAGAATTCAAGGCCCAGTATCTTGTGATGGGTAACCTACATGTGACGAAAATAGTATTAGAAATTATCGGCTAAGTGACCCCACCTTGCGCCCAATATTGGAGTGGAAGGAAATCGGGAATCGACCAAGATAGGAAATATACAGCCTAAACATTACAGTCAAGGCATACTGGGCACAGTGGAATTCCCTTGTTGTAAATAATGGTGTGCTTTACAAAGCTGGGGAAGTAATGATGGGAATCAGAGTCATTTACAATTGGTCCTATCAGAGTGCCGAATCCCAGAAGTGCTCAGAGAACTGCACAACACAGCAGTAGGTGGCCACTTGAGTGTAAATAAGACCCTTGACAGAGTTCGAATGAAATTCTATTGGGTTCGTTGTCGGGAGGGTGTTGAGAAGTGGTGCTGTTTGTATGATGCATGTACCGCAAGGAAGGATCTGAGGGTTAAATTACGAGGTCCCCTTCAGAAATACAATGTTGGGGCCCGATTTGAGAGGATGGCAGTGGTCATTCTCGGACCACTACCAATCACTAAGAGGGGGAATAGGTACCTTCTGGTAGCACGAGACTATTTCACAAAGTGGCCTGAGGACATACTGGTGCCAAACCAAGAGGCAGGCACGGTAGCTGATGCCCTTATAGAGAATATTTTCTCCAGGTTTGGAGTGCCACTTGAGCTTCATTCTGATCAAGAACGAAATTTTAAGCAACTCTTTTCCAAGGGGTAACGAGGATTTTAGGAATGAACAAAACCCGCATCACAGCATTACACCTTTAGTCGGATGGGATGGTCGAGAGGCTAAATCGTACCCTGGAACAGTATCTGGCGATCTTTGTAGAAGAAAATCAGAAATATCAGGACTTCAAGATACCCGCATTTCCCTGGCATATAATTCTGCAGTCTACGAGTCTACGAGGGTAACGCCTTCAAGGATACCGTTTGGGAGAGAGCTCCGCCTCCCTGGTGAACTGCTGCTCGGACTTCCAGTGGAAGAAGAAGCAGCCATCCCAGAAAATGCTATTAAACTTCGTCAAAAGTTAGCCGACATTCATGAGTTTGCCTGGATGCACATTGAAATTAATAGTTACTGAATGAAAATACGATATGACCAAAGAATGCCTGAGGAGACTTCTCAAGGACAACTGGTGTAGTTGTACAGCACTTAAAGGAAGAAGGGATATTGTCCGAAGCTACAGAAATCTTGGGAAGGCCCGTACAGGTTCCTGGAGTAGATAAATTATGTTGTCTACCGGATTTTTCAACAGAGCTCTTGGAGGAAGCCTACGATTGTCTACATCGACCGACTGGCACTGCACGAAGGTCCTGATGTTGGTGAGTCTGTTCGGGACGCACAGACTTAAAGAGGGGACAGTGTTACGCGCTGCAGCTGGCACAGGTGCTAGCTCCCATTATGAACTGTCCGGGTGACCCACCTCGTTCCTCCCCTCATCCAGACAGATGCACTCGCTACCTCGGTGTGGCCACCCCTTCTGGAAAGCCCATGAATGATTGACAGCGGCGGTCATCCTGACGCGTCGCTCGGCTTCTGGCTGACGTTACAGCCTCTCCTCTTCTTCTGCTGAAGGAGCCGACAAATCTAGAAGGAGACGCAAGAATATTCTGAGAATTAGGACACTCGGCATAGCGCAGAGATTGGCAAAGTTCCTGGATAATGGCCTACTGCTCTATAAATACAAGTCACAGCGGGACTGTCAGTAGTCTTGGTGGAGGCCATCTGGCCAAGTGCGAGAGCGAAGTTAGGTGTGGATGACAGGGCGACGGCGGGCGAGATGTTCTTGTTGTGAATGGACGAGAGGGCGTGGAGCCCGACGAGTGAAGCATACTGTGCGCTCAGGCGCTCGGAGAACTTTAGAACATTGCGGGCTGGCGGGACATAGACTAAACTGAGGTGGGACTGAATGGACATGTAATACGGATTTTATTGTAAATGTTGGAACTGTTAAATATGGACACGTAATTTATAAAATAATTTAATAGGTTGATATTCTGTCTATTGGGACTGATTTTTAATTATTTAATTTCGTTTATTTCTTTGAGGTAATTATAAATTGTGTTAATTGAAGTCATTAATTGTAAGCAGTAAGATATATCAGTTGATTGTGAGATGTTGAGTTGAGAGAATTTTGTTTGTAATTATTGTAAATAAAATTAGGAAATTATAATTAACTATTTTATTTAATCAAGACCTCCATCCCTTATCGAACTTGGTTTAGCTCACTGAATTTCGAGAGAGGTAAATTGTAACAATATTTTCCTTGTCGCTTAGGGATTGGAAAGTTATCCAAGAACTCTCCTTAATTTCCATTAGCTGATGTTTAGCAGACGACGGAAGAAACAAAGCGAGAAGCCTACATGGATTGCCGTAAAGATATAATAATTAAATTAATTTTCTCAAGAGTAACTATGCACGAAGATTGTTCAATTGAGCAACAATTGATTTTCAGTTACGATTTTCAATTTTAACATTACTAGAGTAGGAGCTGAAAATATTTTGGGAGGCAGCAAAGTACCATCATTGATTTTTTTTATTTTTAATTTTGAATATTAAACAAATTTATTAATTTATTTAGTCTTATAATTTGTTATGAAGCTGATAAATGTTAATGACAAAAATAGTGATATATGAACTGTATTTATATACACTACCACCCAAGAATATAATTTATAGTGATACATAAAGCTACATCAACAATAACCAACACTAGGCTTTAGTGAACAGTTATCCAGTGTTGATATAGACACTCTAGATAGTGAACCTAAATAGCTTTTAAACGTTGACGGAAAGGACATTACGCAAGAGTGAGTGAATTTTATTTAAGTCTGAATACGAGTTCAAGCGATGATCTTAATTTTTGCAGTGTAAACACGGCCGAATCCTTTTGAAAGACTTGGTCGGAGATGCCGTGAAAAGTTGATGTGTCGCCGATGTGTTTATTTTTGTCATTCCTCGTGTAACTAAGAGCTCCACGCGTATGCTTGATAATAACAGTTGCGAAAATGTGACGAGAGACTTTACGTACGCAATTTTAAGAATTTTCAACGAGAGCCATCTGCAACACGACTGTCTGCAGTAGCTGTGCGCGGAAAAACTGACTGCCCGCTTGCCAATCGGCCGTTCTACAGACAGCAGTGTTCATTTCACCCAGGAGATCGTGTGACAAGTCACGTGAGCCAATAAGCATGCAGCAACTAAAAGTTCGAATATCTGCCAAGGAAAAATCAGAAGTTATCTCTGATAAAGATGAATTAAAGGAGATATTAAATTGCCGTCAATGTTGGGAATGTTACTTATGATTTTTCATATTAATTATGTATATATTGCATTTTTATTTCTACAACAATTAATAGGGTATCACGAGGGTTGTGCATGTATATTTTACTTTAACAGGTCAAGGAATTTTGAAGAACTGTTGTTACCTAAGGGTGGGAACACATGGCACCGTAAAAACCGCCCGGCGCCCATCCCCGGGCGCCCGGAAGGGCCAGTTTTAACCATGCACCGTGCTAGGCCCGGCCCGTGCCCGTGTGTGCTGCCCAATGCCTCTCCATGTATCATCAAAATCGGACGGACCGGACCAAGCCCATGGAGCTTACCGTTTGTTCCCGGCCTAACACAAGGTATTGTTGTATGCTTTTTTTTTCTGTTTGTTTACATAATCTCACATATAGGTATTGTGAATGTTATGTTCTTTAACATAACTTGTTCTTTTTGTGATATCCTGACAACTAAATATTTTTTTCTTTTACGCAAGTAGCAACATTTTGCATTTCTCAGGAGGAGCTTTTTCTATAGCGGGTCGCTATAGCAAATTCAATATTTAAATTTTTATGAATATTAACCTGTAATATTGGTTTTGGATACTATTATATTTTGTTTATTTACATTTTCTATGAATAGTAATTTTAGCCCCTACCATTTATTTTTCAGTTAAGTTAAAATCACGTAATATTTATTTTGATAACCATACATCCATCTTATTTTATTACGTTCTATGCAATGCTTTAGGATTCTGAGACATTGTGCATTCTAACCTAAAAACCTTGAATACTGAATTTATATAATGTTTTGTTTTCCAATATTAATTTTTTAGTTTTTGAAGTGTAGTCAATTATTTTTCTTTTCGGTTTTAATTGTATTAAATATTTTTGTTATTTTCTTTAGTATTTCACCGGAAGTAAGTTCTCCATAGCGTTAGGCATAGTTGCTGGAACTCACTGACTTCAGGGAGGGACCTTCAAATAGACGGCATAGGCCTACCTAATTTTCGCTGGGATTATATCCAGAAGATCCCCAGTACCATCGTAACTTTAGTATGTAGGATTGGTCACAGAAGTTACAGTATAGGTTTTTGGAACCAGCCGTGTAAGGAGATGACTGAGTTTCCAAATAGTCATTTATATTTTTTGAGTTGTTCCAGACGACAGAGAACGCCGTACAGCTAAGCGCCGGCGCCATGATGGCGTGAAACCAGCTATACTTAAAAGTGACGCCAAATAGATTTCCAAGTCTGAGGCGCACATCCTGTCTACTCGGTGTTTTAATTTGGTACACCAAAGCGTGAAGTTTACTAATAACGAGTTTTAAGAGAATTTTCAATTACGAACGTAAAGATTAGAATGGAAAACCAGAGGTCCGCCGCTCTTAAGGCTGGAACAGATGAAGTAAGAACACTGAGATTTTATTAAAGCATTCTGAATTTGAGTAACAATCAACACGAGGAGAGACTAAAAGTTAGCACTTGAAATTTTATTAATGTTTTTTAGAAGTGAGAATTATTTAATTACTTTTGAGTTTCACGGTTACGAGAGGCGAAATATCCCAAAATTGCATTAACTTAATCGTTTGCACAATTTAAGGATAACTAGCAGCATTGACATATTTTATGTTATTAATTTCATTTATGATTTACTGTAAGGTTGGTGGATACTCTAAGCCATTAGACTCCTACTAGCAGTAAACTCTAAATTGTTTTTCCTACATGTTAATTTCCAATATAATTTCAATCAGCACACACTTCTAAATTCAACCAGAGTCAAATTGACAACACAGATAATTAATGATTTAAATAAAACATTTCAGCTATATATATTTTTTTTTCACAGATATTTTGTGTGAAAATGTCTATACAGGGTTTTGTTAAGCTGAGTTCACTAATTGTCCTGGGATGCAGCTTCGCCAAGGGTAAGATAGAAGAGTGTTTCCAGTTTCAACGAGACGGAACTGATTTGAACACATCTCATTCCTTCATTATACCACATTATACCACATTACACCCAAATAAGTTCCTCACGCAATACAGAGAATACTTATTCAAATTAATCACACTATTACAAACAACACGTTACAAAGTCATGTAAACTGGCATGTTTTAGTATTTGACACTATTATTTTTAAAATGACTGCCTCAGAAAAATTATAAGACTACTATGCTATGAAACCATGTATCCAATTCCAAACAAACATTGTATGCTGGCAGTATCTATGCAAGCATCAAATAAGCTAACACATAAACTCATTTGTTAGCCATTTCGTAAGCCGTGCTGGCAATTAACTAATAATCACCGAATTCAGATCATAAGTTTTATTTTGAAGCTCATCGAAATTTATATGACTTATAAGGAGGTAATCACACATTTTCAAAATAACAACAGTAAAAACGCTATATTTGTGACAAAAAAACTTTCAATGTTTTATCTTAGAAACACCGAAATCTTACATTAATTTTCCTTAATTATTAAAGAATCATGTTTTGTAAGTTACTATTACATTCCTTTGAAAGGTTTCTTTAAAACGTTCGCATATATTTTTTAATCTAAGATATTAGCATTAACTATAACTTTGTGGTTAAGAAAACATTTCTTTGCGCTATTTTTCTTAAAAATAATAACGGTGGTAATTGCGAAAAATAAAGGTTATGCAGTATTTTCTTCTGCGACCAGCCAGAATGTATAAATGTGTTGCACTCCTGGAGTACACAACCAATATGCCAGGTTCATTGTTTAAATCCCCAAGGATTCATTGTAGCACGCAGTGACTCTGCGATCGGCATAGCACTGCGCTGCATCGGCTCAGCACTGCACTGCATCAGCTTCATTGTAGCAGTAACTTTCCCGAAAAATAACAGTTTTAATTGCACAAACAAAAGAAATTTCTTCATTCAGCAAATGTTTAGAGTCTAACATTTTACATGTCATAGAAAAGGAAACCTAAGTGACTATCTTTTATGTTTCAGCTATGTACATTACTTCATTATTATATAAAAAGTTGTTAAAACTTGCAGTGGTCTAATTATATAATTAAATTTTTGTAATATATGCGTATGTTGAGACATTGATGTAAAGCAAAACACCACAATTATTAAATATAAATAATGCCAAACATTTAATGAAGCATTGCCCCGTTCGTCCAACAAGCGACTTTCGCTCCCTCAGTGGCGAGTGAAACCCGCATAGACGTGAGGCGGGGTCTAAGAAGTATCCAGCGTGCCGCCAGGTCAATTTAGGCACTTAAAGTAAGTCGGTTGTTATCAGTTCATATATAAAGTTAGCATACTTTGAGAATTAATATAAAGTCTAGATCTTGCTGTAGAATATATTGACAAATGTAATTATAGTAATAGACGATAAGAATTAATAGTAAAAGACTAGTGTTTCGATAACAGCTGAGTCTTACTGAGTACGTCACCCTCCTAATTGATAAGGTATTTTGTACACCCTCTTACGGAGCGTAACACCATGTTATTTCAGACTTTAACTGTACTTTATTTATTGAAGCAGTGAAATTTTTAGTTATACAAATGTGTAGACAACATCCCCAAATATACAGTTCAATTTGTTATAACTCTAGAAACTGTTAGCTATCGAATAGTTCCAATAACATACCAGTGATGGTAAAAGTGCAGCCAAAATGTAATTGGGCACAAGTATAATTACTAGGGGAAATTTTAAATAATTACAAGTAAAAATTACTTCAAATGAAAGTAATTGGTAAAAGTAACATTTATTAATTAATTTATATAAAAATTTCAAATGCATTTTTAAAAATGTTTTTATGTACCTTAGATATAAATGTTTGATATGCAGTTACACATATATTGTGTTATAATAAATAAATGAAGAGTAATATTATCTACATTCCTGTAAGAATACGGTTGGAAAATAAAATATGTTCATAGTAATTCTACATTGACATTATTTTGCACATCGAAACATCGTCAGTTAGCAAAACTATTCTGTACCAGCTCTATTAAGTATTAAGTCAAATCGACTTAAAATTATAATGTTTCAATTGGTAAAATACTTACGAGAATCTAGCAAATACTTTAAAGAATGTTAGACCTATACAGTTTTTGACAAACACTGACTATTCGTTATTACTTACAGTAATAATTGATAACAACAGTAAAATAAATTAAGCTTTTTTACTATATATTTTCTATATACCAGGAATATTTTGTAGAAGTATCACATCAATTAAAATTAATTTAAAAAGTGGTATTGATAAACAACCAGCTCGCTTATACAAGATTAAGGATCGTAGGCATCATGCTTAAACCGTTGCATTGGTGGTCTCTTTGCTGAATTTGAATAACCAGCGAGTAACGCTATTACTATTACAGACAGTCCACCACAGTTTCAAAAAGTTACAGTCGAGTGCATTGTACTCTTGCCGAAAATCAACAGGAAATAGGCAAAAGTACTTTTCTCGCAGTGTCGTGCTCTATGTCTATTCTGTGTACTAGACACTTATTGAGACAAGTTCTATTGTCAGTTTAAATCAAAATGCTTAGGCATTACCTCCGTCACTTCTGTCAACGACATTGAAACATCTCAAACAAACTTTAATAAAATTTTAAAGAGTCGTTAAAACATAGAAGGAATGGTGTGTATAGAATGTAAAAGAGTTTTATTTGCTAGTAGGCCTTATTGTCAAAATACACTGTGTTGGTTGAAAATGTTGAAGGATGTCTTTTATCCAGGTAAATATGTTAATCGAGACTACATACATAATAAGCATATGATGCAGGTAGCAATTCATTCGGGTCTGAACAAGTTTTGATATAAAATCTAAGACTGAAATTGCCTTAATTTACAAGTTTTGTTTTTGAGAGGCAGCATCCTATACACATGCTTAAACTATACATTTCAGAAGAATTTCAGAAATAAATTTACGTCAAACAAATTAAGAACGCCATGCCATTAAGTCTCAGCCCACTGAGTAAAACAGACCTAAGCCCAGAGATATCATTAACTTTCACAGTGAACATTCACATTTGGCATTAATAACAAATCAACTTCAACAGAAAACATTACGAAAATGCAATACAACACTGCCATTGCCGCGATAGTCATGAAGTCCCAACTCTTTCTGGACGGGTGTACAATTTTTCCTCTTATATCTAATGGAACTCCTTTGCCATTATTTGCTAATCATATGTATATGTCTATTTAATTATCCATTAATAAATTATTTCTTGTTGGTTAGAACGATGACATGCACAAATATGATCATAACATACTGTAATAAAAATAAGAAAATACTATTTTTTTGCATTCCTAATTTGGATTGGATTTTGTGGTCATGTGACTACCAACAACCTGAGAATATTTTTACTACCTGTTTCTTTAAGCAGTACTTGTTAAATGAGCTTTCTGAAAATAAATTATGTGATTGCGAAACAATATAACTGAAGGGACGCTAAAATATAATGTCACTTTAATTGCGGAGAGTTTATTCTGCTTTGGTGAAAACTGCAACTTTATCGCAGTCAAATATTACGTTGTCAATAATCACCACAGTTCATAGGACAGGGTGAATTGGCTTAGAGCAGTCAATGGATTGAGCTGCCTTTGTGTATAAACACGCACAACTCAGCATGGCAATGCGCCGTCTAGTGTGTGTCTATTAGTGTCCATATTGTAGCCATGTGATTTTTTTTTTCATTTATGTTGGTGAAATGATAAGAAATAAACACAAAAAGAAATTTAAAAAAAAATAATAGATGAGGCAAAAAAAGTAACGATTACTGATTAGTAACAATTCTATCTATTTCGCCATAAGTGGATTATATGTAAAATTTACTTTTTCTTACATGTAACGAATTACAAGTGAAAATTTTTCCAAATAGTAATCATTACCGGTAACGAGATTACTTGTAATTAGTTACATGCCATCATTGAATAAGACTTGTAAAAGTTCAGTGTTTAACACCATAACCAAGCAGGTCATCTAATGTAATCTTGTATTGTGCTGAATATAATTCACTAAGTTTCTTCATTGTAAAGATAAACTATGTTTAGTAAAAATGTTGTTTGACGGACTTTTGAAAATTATAATCCAAACAATATTACTGTATATGTAATAACTACACCATATGTCTAGAACATGTTTTAAATAAAAATATTTGTTGGTTTATTATTTTTAATAGTACCTAAGTCAGTCAAGAATATTTTTATTAAATACAGTTTATCTTTACAAAAAGGAGATACTACTTAGTTAATTTTATTTAGCACAATACAACATTACATTGGAAGTAACTGCTTAGTTATGTTGTAGAAAACTATGTCAATTGGGAAGAAAACTAGATTATTCTCTATGCTACGTTTTATTTAAAAGAAAAATAAACTTAAATAAAGCAACGGTAACTATATTCAGTTCAAATAAAATTAAAGTATTCACTAGAACTGGTTTTATTGAAGGAACATAAAATAACTGGCAACAATTACTTTTCTGTAAATGATAAAAACCTTTATTTAATGTATAGGAAACTATAGTTATTTTAAAGCAAATTAAATATTCACTACAACATGTGCTCTTAAAAATGAAAAACAAAATTAAGGTACATGAAAGTAAACAATTGGAATGTGGTGCAGTCTGGAGTAAACATAGTATTACAATGGCCCATACGTTGGACGACCACTAAATACTGTAACATGCAATACATAACCTAGGACACCTCGTTGTGATAGTAAGAATTCTATGTTATACGCCACATGACAAAATATTAAATTGTGTTTGATGTTGGCAATATTTGTGAGTCAGTTAGCGAGTAAAAAGAAATTAATACTGTTCCAAAGAGATATGTTTGCTCGGCTATACTCAGTTGAGGACCCAGTATGTAAGATGCGTAGAAACTCACCTTTGATAACACCACCCTTGTACACGCAAACAATAATTGGCCACACCAGCTGTGAATTTTATTGATCATAAGTACGCACATATCAAAGGCACTTGTTTAATCATTTTCAACTGGAAGTGTGTATATGAGTGATAGGACAAAACGTGCATACTCAGAAAAGGTGTCAGCCATGTCAAATCTGGCTAAAAATTATTTATTCAAAAATATTTTAAAAAAATGCTCGAAATCAAAATATCTGTTTGTTTTAAGCTGGAAAAATAATTCAAATAATCAGTAATCCCTGAATGGCAATGAGCAAAGAAAAAGAATAGTGTTCAAACTAAGCTGCCGTTAGGAAGTGGTCATGGGTAACGGTCATTATTTAAATACCCTTACGTGACACGTTTTTAAGTCTTACTTAACGCTTCAAATAAATGCAGTTCTCTCAAAAATAAAATGTCTTGAAATTAGTTGTGAAAAATGTAACTTGACTGTCTCAATAAGGTAAAACACTTGACTTCTCTCTCAGGTAAAATTATGGATAAAGTTTTCTGAAGCTAATATCGGCGCCTTGCTAACATGGCGTCGTACAGAATGTTTTACGCCAACGGCGTAACGTAGTAAAGTCTAGGGTAAAATAAAATGTAAAACTTGATGAAAAACAGTTCTCGTAATTAAATACCAGGTTGTCGGCGAAGGCAGGACGTAATATCTTGTAGAAGGAACGGAGGTAGGAAAATGCAAATATGGGGGCTTTGCGTGGTTCATGGCTCACGGACGTTACAGGTCTAGTGTGCTACCTTAAACTCCTATAGAGCTGCTGAAATAAAAATATGCGGAGTGCTTACTCTCTAAACTCGACGCAAAACACAAGTAGAAACTATGGCAAGCTGTAGGAACTAAAACACCCTAAATTCCAATTTAAAATTCCTCCGCTACGTCCAACTGTAAGACAAGCGTCCTAGCCTTACGTATATTTCAGTTGAAGGTTGGTGGCAGAGAGAGTGGACTTTCAAACGGCCCGCTCGGCCTAACCCTATGCTGAGCTCTCCAGCCAATCAGAGTACGGGATTTGAACCTGTTAGCCAATCGCAAGGCTTCCTAACTAACGATCTAAAATGACGCACTCCAAACGGCCTAAATCCCTGTTCCATAGAGTTACGGGTCTCGTAGAAGTTAATCAAAAAATACAAAAGAAATTCCCTGAAACATTCACAATAAAGGGGAGACCAAAAATAATGCAAAATATTAGTTATTAATTAAAATATACAAACAAAATAAAATCTAGCTATCCATTTCAATTAAACATTAATTATTGCCATTCGTACATATAAGTTAAAATATCCTAACCATAATAAAAATGAAAAATAAAAATAATAAAAATTACGAGAAATAAAACATATGTGAAGTATAGGTAAAATTACAAGTATTATGCACGAGAGTGTCCAATGTGTGAAAGAAACATTAATTATTACAAATAGGTGCAGATAGTGAAAAATGTTGTGTTACACTATTTTTAATCTAAAGAATATAAAAGTATTTGCTTAATTGCGTTCTCTTAAAATGAAAACAACATTTAGCTACAGTAAAAACAACTACATTTATTTCAAAGAATATTAAAGTATTCACTGACGTTAGTGTTCTTAAAATTACAAATACCTTAAGTTGCAGTAAAAAGAATTATGTTTATTTTAAGAAATGTTGCATTATTTACTACAATGCCGGTTCTTTGGTGGAAGGAAACATGTAGTTATTTAAAATAAAGCTATCTTAAATGTAAAACAAAGAAGGAATATTGGCCTTCGCTAACTTTAGGGAAACCATGACCTTCCTTTACAGTTAATATAACTATTTTGACTGCAATGCAACATATTATCATTTTGTTGCTGCAAAGTAAATCTTATCTTTAATTCAACAAAATAACTTCAAGAAAAGTTTTCTTAACTGCTACATAACATTGCAGTGGTTGATATTTGAACAAAATATTTAATTGTGGCAACAAAATTTGCATTATTATATAAATTAAGTGTTTTATAGTGTCAGCCATGTAAATTTTTAAGGGTAGAAACCCATATGTCCCAAACAATTTCAACTTAATTTAATAGGTATGTAGCAGTAATTATAAGAAACATAGATGTCCCTGTACAGCCTATATATAAATTCAACTTAATTTAATAGGTATGTAGCAGTAATTATAAGAAACATAGATGTCCCTGTACAGCCTATATATAAATTCAACTTAATTTAATAGGTATGTAGCAGTAATTATAAGAAACATAGATGTCCCTGTACAGCCTATATATAAATTCAACTTAATTTAATAGGTATGTAGCAGTAATTATAAGAAACATAGATGTCCCTGTACAGCCTATATATAAATTCAACTTAATTTAATAGGTATGTAGCAGTAATTATAAGAAACATAGATGTCCCTGTACAGCCTATATATAAATTCAAATAGCACCACGTGGATAACTGGAGCTCTTATGTCATATGTTCGGGACTAACCAACTGATTCGCACTGAACTTTACACAAGTAGTGATAAAGTCGGCCATGTTTGAATTGTGCCTGGCTTCATTTACAATATGCCAGTCATATAAATTATTTAGAAATTTTGTCATAGGAATTAACTACTTTCACTTAAATTTAGTATGCTGAGAGTAGCCATTAGTAGCATCAAATATGCTTATAGAAATCATTTATTTCCAACTTTTTGTAAGATAATGCCAGACGATAAAATGCAACATTTATGCCATATCTCGGGACCATTATTCGAATTCCCACCAAATTTTGCACACAATTAATACTACAATGGACCATGTAAACTTACATAATTTAAGTGGGTCAAATACTTTCTTTTCAAAATGGTGCAATGTAAATTATTTACATTATTTAATAATATATATTAAATATATTAACAAATTTCAACCAAAATTTTTATATTGACATTATATAATAGACACATCAGATATGCCTACGCAGGGACAATTCTTAGTCCATTTTGCACGATAGCGTCAAATGAAAAACTGAAGCTTTTATATTATATCTCAACCAGTCAACCTATTTCCACCAAATTCTGCAAAAAATTAGTGCTACTGCAAGAAATGTAAACTTGCATAAATAAAGTTGATGCACAGAATCCAACCTCTGTAATCAGTCGGCTGTGCGCTACCAGCTTACGGTACAAGGAAGGTCTTGTTCTGCGTTAGTGTCCCGGCTAATGCACGTATATTTGTAATATCATCACTAGTATTGCGTTTGTTACTTGTTTCATCTCCAATGTTATCGCTATAAACGAGACATCAAGACCACCTACCATCTGGCTTATTAAAAACTTCATCTCAAAATTATTTGCATTCATGTAGAGGAAAGTATTAGCTAGACCTATGTCGAATTTCTTGTTTTTTATAGGTGAGTAATGTCTTCAGAAAATTTTTATAGTGAGAGTAGACAAACTACATAAGATGTTTTAAGAATTTCCTGGAACTGTTTGGTTGATTTCCGCCTAATTATTTCCAGAAACAGTGTTATCTACCACAGAAAAAAATTAAGTTTACCTACATTAAAAAAGTTAAAAAATGTTACACTTTAAAAAATTATCTATGTCAATCAAAAGCCGTTACTTGGTAGATGTGTGTGTTGTTTAAGTTTATTTATCTTTGAAACCAAGGAATTATGACTTCACCTCCACACATTTTTTTTAGTAGGCCTATTTGGGCCTTATCCATTCGCCTATTGGGTACTGAAAATAACATTGTTAAATACGTTCCCAATCTAGGAAAACAAATTAAGAATTTATTCACGACTTAAAACAAACTCCTGCTTTTAATAAAAGGTACTACTTCTCACATTCTTTTATCCTGATTTATAAGGAATTTGGTGTTTAATAGTAGTGTCTGACCTTATAAACAACACATTTTATGAACTCTCTTAAACAAACACTGATTCTCTGCAGTCTCAGTTTATCAATTGGGAATATCTTGAAATGTTTGTATAATAAAATTATGCTGCTGGACAATATTTAAGAATTTTAGTGACTGCTGTATGTAGGTACTAGTAATAAACCTTCCATAATAAGAACTAACAAAAGTTTATTTTAACGAAATTTTAATGTTAATAAATTAGTAGCTATTACTTTGTTTATTTAAAATCCAAAAACCAAGTTTCTGATATACTGAGAACCCGTTTTAATTTATTGCAATGTGCCGCACAAAAATTAATTCTTACAAGCAAATACACGACAGTCAGTTGGAATTCATGATTTTAGGAACGCTATGTGCCATCTATCAGTAGAGCCGTGTAAAATTCGCGTTATTATTTGCTATCACGCTTGAATTCACAGTCCTGTAGAAACCAGAGACGGTGTCGTTAGTTCACTGGCTGCTCTCTAGGTGTGAGATCATTCGCTTTCTGACAAGGCTGAGCATGATTCGGCCACACCACTGTTAAGTGAATTATCATTTGCGCCAATTTTTACAGGGCGTGTCAAATGAAACGCGGTCCAATGACAAACGCAGTAAAAACTTAAATGTGCTGCAAATATAACTTGTACCCCAAAAGAAAACGCGAAATTTGCAGGTCTATATCTATCAGGTTTTGAACTCACTACTGAAACCCTACATGCTCAGGGTGACGAGAGCTCTATCTGAGCAGCCTACACAAACTAGGGAGACAGTGGTGGAGGTCGAAAGAACTGAAAGGTTGGCAAAGCAGAGAATATTCGTAAAGTGTACTTTTGACTCGCATTTTTCTTCTCCCGAGTCGCTGCAGACAGGCTTACAAAAGGTTTTCCCGCTTGGTTGGATAGAGAAAGCCAGTGAACCCAACCTACCCCTTGAGCCAGCCCCGCCATGCACTCTACGGCCAGGTAAAGGCTGTTCACGATAAAGTGAGCACTTTTGGACTCAACCTTAGAAAAAAGTCTCCTTCCTGCATATATTTTAACGCGCGCACTAAGTGACATGCGCCTAGTAAAGTTAGTAACGATTGAAGGAAAATAGTTCCATATCTTGCCGTCGAATAAAAAGTGTTAGGTAACAATTTATGAGAATTTATATTATTTCTTTGGTTTTTGTGTATATTCGAAGTGTAAAAATGAGAGATTTTTTTTTATATTTACTTTTCTAATAATTTTACAGTTTCACTTGACCGACACATCAATAGAGTGATGAGGACAATGGCAATGTTAATTGTTTGTACATGTGGTGAAAGAATACACTACGTACATTTAAGCAGGGCTTTCAAAAGTGTTCAGTTTACCGTGAACCGCCTATAGCTGTTGTACGTATGCACAACGAGCAACACAGTAAAGACGTGCCACCCCCAATCGCGTTATCGAGCAGCACACTTACTTCCCCCACGACAGGCATTATGGTCTGAGGAGCCATGGCCTACGATAGCCGATCCGCTCTCGTCGTGTTTTGTTTTGTTTCATTTTATTGCATCCGTAAGATATTTTTTTCAATGCATAGCTGTACAAAGATATTGGACTGGACAAGTCAAATTACAACATACAAAGTTTATACACTGGACATAGGAAACACACACACATATATATGTCAGACTACACGTACACGCATCACATATTTTCCTCATAATTTGGCCAATCCTCCTCCAAAATGCTGTAGGGCATCGTCGTTTTGCTGAAACAGAAGAAAAGAAAACGAGAAAAACTGGAACAACAAATGCATACAAAGATACGTTATGCAATAGTTTCTTAATTTTTGTAGTTTAGATATTCATCTACACTATAAAATGTTAGTTTAGAAAAAAAATCTTTCCGTTATTTTTTAAAGGGTTTTTTGTTAGAGAAGCAAATTTCTTGAATATGTTGTGGTAACTAATTGAAAAGTTAGCTACCAAGGTAGGATGGCCCCTTCTGGACAAGTTTTAAGTTAACTGAAGCCATTTGTTTTTTTTATTCCGGTGTCATGCTTATGAAAGGACTCATTTTTCTGAAATAAATGACTGTGTTTGAACATGAATGTAAGTACTGAAAATATGTACTCACATACGAATGTTAAAATCTCTGAGCTCTTGAAAAGAAGTCTACGTGGGACACTGACGGTCCAGCGGCTTAGATGAGATCCTACCCCCTCCCCCTCCCCGCTACCTTACCCACTACCCACTCCCCACAGGGCCTGCTCCCGGCCCTGGCCGGAATTCCAGGTGCAATATTCCATATTCCAACGAGATAACTAGGGGTTGTGAAATTTCGCGAAAAGATTTCAAGACAAGCTAAACTTCAAAACACTGTAGGGTCGTTCACCTATCTTGATTGACTGAATTACTTTTAAACACGTGATAACTGTCTGCATACGAATCACGTAGGACCCGTGCCGTTGTTGCCGAATTCTGAGTGGCACGGTTAAATATGAAAACGCCTTCTCAAGCAGGCAGAAACCAATGGCAATAGAAAAACAGCTGTTGGGTGCTTATACTATTGAAGTATACCGTGCACTCATATTTTTTTATAGCAAAAAAGTCACTAGCTCTAAAGATAACAGCCGACCGAGCACGGCAAGGGTCGCTTACGCTCGCCTCCATCTTGTCCAAACACTAACATGGCCTACCTGCTCCCCTCATATGTCACCAACAGAGCATGTGTGGGACCAGCTGCCGCCATGCCACAGTGCCCAGTATTTGGAAACTACCGTCCAACAATGGTGGGCAAGTATAGCTCAGAATAATACCCGGTGTCTGCTGGACTCCAAGCCAAACTGTGTTGCAGCGTGGAGTGCAGTGTGAGAGGACGGCACATCGCAGATCCATATGTAACTGCTTTGCTGCTCTGTATTTGTGAGTACGTGTATTCCTCATCTCCATCACTATCTCTCGAAAGTTTCAGTACCATTATATACATCCTTCTGTGTGCGCTTTTTTTTTTGTCCGGCAGTGTAAAGATACAAAAATGAAAATGCAGTATTTACGCAAAAACCGAGGACAAGAATTTCACCCCATAATAATCACGCAAAAACACAGTAACAATGTAAAAGACGAGAATAAATACTCAACAACTGACTAAGAACACAACTTTTATGTGGATAAGAATAATTCAGTCGCCAATTCTGACAAATAACCTGAGTGAGTGAGAGAGTGAAGAGATTTTGGCGGTTATTAACATCGAGGTCTTGAGAGCCGATGAGGGTGACGCGAGGTGAGAATGGAGCAGCGCCGAAATGAAGGGGCGTGGGCAACACGAAATACCCGAAGAAACCCATCGACCAGCGGTATCATCCGGCGCGATTACCACGTGAGTAAATCCCGGAGCGATCACTGCGGGAGTCGAACCCGGTTCGCCAAGTTGCGAGGCGAGTAGTCTAACCACCGTCATCCCCGACAAATTAATTACAGTATACGTAACTGAAAGTATAAAAAAATACATGGAAAGTATGACAACACATAGGGCGAACTATATCAGGATGTAACAAACTTAAGGAGCAAGAAAATTTCTGTGTGCAATGCCCCCTCTCCTTTTTTGTTGTTGTAATCAGCTTCGACAATGGAAGTCCGAAACGTTTCTGAATTTAATTCATTCGAAAAGAAAAAGCCCCAAGACAATGGAATAAATTCTTCTTTAGTTTTATAATATAATTTCTATTCAGTGGCAGCGAGGCCCCTGCTTCAGCCAAACCGTTGTCAGACTAACAACTGAAGATCAGAAGTTTAATGTTCACGGTTTTTAATAATAATAAGTTAGTTGAAATACCGAAAACCGGGGTTAATTTGAACTAGCTGGAGTAACTTTGAACCACAAAAATTTTTCGTTTTCTTGTCATTCGGCAAAGCAAGGGGGGAGGGGGGAAGTTACCCCAGAATGTATAAAGAAATCTCAATTTTTAGGTACTGTAATAATTGATATAACCTCACCTTGAGCAAAAATAAACCAGTCGTTGCTCCAGACATCTGGGCAGCCATGTACAGCAGTCCTTTCAAGACGGACACATTCTCAGCAACGATCATGCCGAAAGTAATCGCTGCATTACCATGGGGTCCGTACTCTTGGTATAAATACTGAAAGCAAACAGAATCTCTGTTAGATATATGGTAAAGGTAAATTTATAATATTTATTCTACTGGAACAAATCAAACGGGCGCAGTGAACTGTGTATCTACCTAAATGAAGTGACAACTTCTATAAAGTTGACCATTACGAAAGTATGAATGAAGGAAGCATTGTTGTAGCACATTTTCGTTAGTGATTTCATTAGTGTATAAAGTAACCTGCAGGTTTCCACGTAATTGATCCCGAGTTAACTGGGTACTTGAAGGACATCACACTAGATACTCAAAAAGTGCACCCTTCAAAAATCCTATTATTAAAATTAATAGCGAAATTTATGGAGCTTCCTTAGGGAAACGTCCAACATGTAAACAGAAATGTATATAAATAACATTAGAATCTAACAAAAGACATGCAAGAAGAGTTAAATTCATTCCCCCCTCTTTTCCTCTCGAAGTGATCCCTTTAACATGCCCGAAAAAACTAATTATGTTTGTTAAGTTTGTGGATCAAATGTTTATGTTGGCCAACATGTTTACACTTGTGTGTGTATTGCACGTAACAGGATGTTGTTATCAGTTGTGATAGTGCATTGCTTGGTTATAACCGGAAGTGGTTTATCGCCCGGAAGTGGCAGCTTGGTGGGGCCCGGAAGTACATCCGGTGATAAGGTTCCTGCACATAGCGGCAGCGAATAGAGATACGGAGAGCTGCCGCAGAGTTTCCCATTCGCATGTTAAATGCCGAGCGAGTAGGTTAAAGTAGTAGGTGCGGACTGATCCTGAACTACTCTGTTTTCGGTGTTTTTGTGTTCTTACCTTGTTTTGAGGTATGTGTCTGTGTTGAATTAATTGTTTAATTCCTTTCTGCATATTATATTAATTTTTACGGTCATTAACAGTATGTGTTTTTGCAGAGTTTATCCTGACATGAATCGGAGACGAATTCGTTCTTCTAGTTATTACCCGAGGAAGGTTTATCTTAACATTGTATCTTTTACTAAGGATGTGAATAAAAATGATAGGTCTTGGACAGTTAAAATTATTGATATAGAACAGAGTTATATTTTGTTGTCTTTTATATGCAGTTTTGGTCTTCAAGGAATAACTGCTAAAGCTGGCATTGGTTTGTTGGAAATGTGTTTCTTCAGAAGGTTTCATGTCGAGAAGGAGCCTGCACCAAAAGATATTAGTGAGATTGATCTGAACAGGATAATCTGCTGGAAGATTTTTCCAGTTCATGAGGGCAAGGTAGACAGTACTGCTGTAATTAGTGTTTTCGGTAATGCATCTATGTATTCACGTAAGATCATATTTGGTTGTATCGGAAATTAGTTGGTACTACTGGCGACATGCATATTCTTGATCATGTGGAATTGTTTTTCAATCCGTGATGTGCATAACACATAATCACGGATTGAAAAACATAATGAGTCTCTCATACTGTACAATCAGTACCCATTGATGCAGCAGGAGGTATTAACGTCATCACTTTCTGGCTCTCAAAATACGAATCCTTGCAGTTCTTGTTGTAGTTCTTCAATATATCACCTTGCATAAAGTACATGTGCCCATTGTCGTAATGCTTTATCGCGCGAGAAGGACTGATCGTACAGGCAGTTCTCTCATGTCACCAAGCATTTTGACCGAAGGTAAAACTCTATGGCAGACACAGTCGGCAATCAGACATCGATTAAACCGATCGTGGCTCCATGTTTGATAAGGTATAGTGATAGAATGCTTCCAAATCTATATTAACTTCTCAACGCCCCAAAATTTTAGTCGAGACAAATAAATATTGTGGTTTCACCACAACAAATTTTGGCAGGGTACATACAAACGAAACACTTCGTGTCCACCACTAAACTTTTTTTTGTTAAGTTTCTCATGTTGGCTTCAAACATCTAGTAGACTTCAACCAACGTATTATAAGTTTATTTATGTGCCACGCCCATGTAAGGCCGCGTCTTGCATGAGATTTAGTTTCGGACGTCAGCTTAAAGCAGCAAAGTTCAAACACATTATGAGCAATGACAGTGCCCTGCTTGAGTGGCAGAGGACATGAACGCTCGCCAGCATCAACCAGCTGCAACGAGCGTTAAAATTTAATCTTGAATAATTAGAGATTTTACAGGCGTCAGGATCAGAACAGCACCGAAAATTGTGGAAATAATGTTTGTGGTTTCATAATCGAAAAAGTTCGTTAGAGGCGTATTACAACTGACATTTTCGTGTACTCAAAGACATTTTCTTGGAGAGATTCGCAACTACTAATACAAGTGATGGGATCCACCAAAGCAATGCCTTTGCCGATAAATGTGTTTTTTCTTTTCTTGTGCGCCTATTGAAGATAATTAGTTATATGCTGTTCACGGTAAAGTGAACACTTTTGAAAGCCCCGCTAAAGATCTACTTGTGTGCATGCTGTGTGTTCTTCCGCTTTATGTAAAATAACATTGCCATGGGCCTCATCACTTTATTCATGCGTCGGTCAAGTGAAACTCTGAAATTATTAGAAAAGTAAAAATATGTGGAACTACTTTCCCCTCCATGATTGCCAACTTTACTGGGCGCGTGGCACTCAGAGCGCCCGTTAAAATGTATGCAGGTAGGGCCAGTGACATTTTTCTAAGGTTGATTTCAAAGGTGCTCACTTTATCGTGAGCAGCCTTTACACGTTGCAGCTAACGTTTTCCGACAACAACATTTCGTGAACTTTCTTGTACGCCATCTTGAGGCAAACTGGCACTATATGACACTCGAAATCGCATCTTTTACGTAGGATACTTGACGCGTGGAGCTATACCGCGCGTGCCTCGTACATCCCGAGCAGGTCGCGGACATAATTTATTTATTCACTGTTCACGGTAAACGGAGCACTTCTGAAAGCTCTGCTTAAGATCTACTTGTATGCACGTTGTGTATTACTCCACCATTCGTAAAATTAACATTGTCGTCAGCCTGATTACTTTGTCCGTACTTTGGTCAAGTGCAACTGTGAAATTATTAGAAAAGTAACTATTTTCCAAATCCGCTTCTTGCTTTCTGTTTTTATTTACTTTTCTGAGGCGTGTTTCGAAATAACAGCGCCCAGCAACAAGTAGGAGTAAGACGCACGTGCTAGATATTATAAATATTGCTAAAAGAACATATTTTTTGTTACGTTGCTGAGGTGTGTTTACAAACAACAGTAGGCCTACTTAGAAACACGAGGGGATGAAGTAATCAATTCTTAAAATTCGACACGTGGTTTACGGCACATGAAGAGACATTCTTCGTGCTACTAGTCGATTTGAAACTATTTGTTAATTGTATAATATATATTTTCTAAAATTAATTCTTGTTGTCTTGTTATACAAGCTGCCCTGCATGGCTGTGTTTATGTAAGGTATAAATACCGCACTCTGGAGTAAAATTACCGTACATAGCGGTGGAGAATCCCATAAATGGATGGGAAAATTACATATACATATCTCTTCGGCATTTCCTCAACAGCTAAGTGGGAGGACGGGCAGAAGAAACAGTCGTATAAAACCCTAATATTCACTTCTAATATCATGTTGTGGTCGTGGTGTAACGGATAGCGCAATTGTAACATACCTGTGCTACTAAAAATTCGTGATATAGAGCATATAGTCACTAGTTCCTTAGTGATGATATCAATTTATGCTTGCATCGTAATGACACAAAATGAGCCGAAAGAAGAAATTGAGCAATCTTTCACATGCTCGAGGTGTGCTGTCAAGTAAATTCACTCAAACAGTGCTTGCTTTAAGCTTATTCTGCTGCTCCTTTCTGGAGAAAAATAAATAAATAAGTGAATAAATAATACCTCAGCCTTCAACAAACTCTGCTATTCCGTTTCTGGGGGTTCAGTTTTTAACACTCTACAATTACATTTTGCAGGGTGTCCTTTTGAAGAGTTAATTTAAAAAAATTAGGGATTTACACCTAAAACAAATAGGCCAGTCGTTGTACTGGTGTACAAATCATACATATTATTGGCTGTGAGGAACGAAAGAAGTTCTTCATCTGCTTAACACTTTCATTCCCACATTAATTTGATATCTGGTGTTACAAATAATACATAATGTTTTGTTCAGTGCTGCCTTAAGCTAAGAGCTTGTTTCGTCATCAGGGTCATTAAGCTTTGTGTTGGGTGATCAATCAGTAATAAGAACCAGCCATAACGCTGGGAAGTAGCATGGTTTAATAGTCAGTTATCCACAGGGAACACCATCGCGCACCGAGCATCACAGAGTACAGTACTGGTCAAATGCGAGTATAATCTTCACGTGCAACATGTAGACAACATGCATATTTTTTCGCTGGCACTTGTTTTCCAATCATTTATGTGTTACAAACGTATTTACAAAGTATCACGATTTAAAAATTTGTCGTGAGAAAGTTATCATTGAATGAAAGTTTTACGTTTGAAAGGCCCGCCAAAACGCACCTGTCGGGCCTGCTCACTACGTGACGTCACAACTCAGCTACAACCTCGGCGAAAAAAAATCCTTATTAGTGCTATAACATGATTTTTATGAATCCATCGAGGGCGCCTTCATTGTCCTCGTGCATCAAATTGTTTGTTATAACTGTCATATGTAGATAAACTAGCAATTCTCAGCAATAAACAATACAATTAGACTTCATTGTCGAACTTACTGTATACTTGGCTTAAAGAGCCGATAAAATGCAAACATAATTTAAATGTAGCCTAACAGTTTTACAAAACATACAGAATATTCTTCATTAATTTAACATTAAAAATGTTTGTGAAATGTATATTTTGCAATCTAATTGACATGTTTTGTATGTATTAATATAACAAATCTCAAAGAAAACTACATCTCAGGAACTTAAATTAATATCGTGATCGCAACGATGGCTTATGTCGAATTGTTTTCTCATACCGTAACCTTCAAAGTATCGTAAGTTTCGGTGGTCATACTTTTATCGTAAACTGAGTTTATGAAGTTAAAAGGCAAATAATGGGCTTTTAAAATTAAACTCGGGTAAGTTAAAACCAAACTCGTTTTGGCAGTGGTGAAATACAGTCGACCAGTAATCCTAGTTAATTCATTTTTAAACTCGACTTAGTAAGTAAAACTTGTGCGGTGAAACTGGCCCAGAAGCGCATAAAACTTGTTAGTGCAAAATGTTTCATATTTTTTCTTTTAAAAAAAAAGCTAACATATTATTACCAATTTATTATTTGAGCAAAGAACTTGTGTTTGAGAATATAAGAAAAAACATACCCAATTCACGGCTTTAAGTTTCTTGAAAATATCTTTACTTCTGTTCACCACTCTTGCAAAACACGGACGCACATAAAAGAGGTGTTTACAACCTTACGATTTTCGTAGTTTATAAATTGTTTAATACCAACCTACACCGAAATATTTCTCTTTGGTGGTGTGCACGCTGTAATAAAAAAAATCACGGAACCAGCAAACATTTGCTGGATTAAACCAAAATATGCAATGCATAAAAACCAATTAATTAAATTTTCCGCTGTGTTTGATTATTAAACAACAGAAAACTTAATACTTGCACGTGCGGTTCGACGCGGTACTAAAGGTACCCACCCTTATTCGCCATAGATGGAAAAATATTGTGTTTGGGTATCTTAAATTCGTCTTTACTTTTTTTTTTTTTTTTTTTGGCGCATCTGTGAAGTAAAGTTTCGTTTGAATACAGCGGTTTCTTCTTGGTGTGCAAATTTTTATGCTAGCTAACGTATGTGAGGATGGTGTCTACTAAAAGGGTTTGGAGGGGGGTGGGGGATAAAGAGCTATTGTACCCAGGTATCAGAATATGTGGTAAAATTGTAGAACATCGAAAATGGAATCTCTCGAATCATCATATAACTACACCATGTAACACACACAAGTCTATTTAATTGATAAAGAAACGGCAATATAAAACAAACTATGTAAATTGTAACCATCAACTTTATTTTAAATCGTATACAAAATACAGTAAGAACAGTACATACACAAAAAAATACACCTGTAAAAACGAGAATATGCAGAAGGCTACAGGAAGTTATTAAGTACATTAATGAAGAAAAAATATGTAGAAACATCATTTGTTCAAACTCGAAAAGTCGGTAAGTTTCTTTTGGCGAAGTGAAGAGAACTACTCGACGATGCCTTATTGCGCCACTTTCTTATGAACATAATGTCTGCAGACGTAGCGCTGTCCTGTTGTTCAGTATAACGAAGAGCGAGGTCAAGGGCCGCTGCGGCATCTGCATGTGACACAAGCTTCTCCGCATCACCCTCGGACTCATCCCCTCCAACTTCGGGTGGCTCGGCTTCTTGATTAACGCCCGCGACAATGTATTCGTCAGTCAGATTTTCGTGACTAGCACCATCCGCTGCCATCCACTCATTGACGTCGGCGTCGATTGCATCCTCGCATCTGGGAATCCCCTTTAACAGATCCAGGAGTTCTGCTTCATTGCGAGCTTCCGGGCTTTAAAAAAATTTGAGGGAAGGGCAGGTTTTAGTCTCTATGACTTTTTTTTAAGGTTTGCTTGGTCAGAGCCTCCCACGACTCAGCAGCCGAGTAAACAACATCCTTGTTAACATTTTTAATTTTTTTTAACAAGGTCACTGAGCTTTCATTTTCTTCGATCAGGGTTCGTAGAAACATTTTTCTGTAAGTGAGCTTGCAAGCTTGCAACACCCCCTGGTCCATTGGCTGTAGCAAAGGTGTTACATTGGGAGGTGAAAATATAGCTTTAATATCGCCATTGGTAAATTGCTCCATGTCCAGGTGAGATGGCGCGTTGTCAGTAAGAAGAATAGCATGAGTTGGCGAGTAATTTTCTTTGCTGAACTGTTGAACCGTAGGTACAAACTGCTCGTGAAACTACTCACTGAACAACGTTCTGTCCATCAACGCTTTTTTTTTTTTTTTTTGGTTCCTGTAAAACACAGGAAGAGACTTCATGTTGAAATTTTTTAATGCTCGAGGCTTTGAAAATTTTCTGATCATCATTGAAGGTAGCTTGTGTTTACCCATGACATTACTGCAGGCCATCAAAGTGACACGCTCCTTGCTCATTTTGAAACCCGGAGCTTGGGATTCTTGTTTGGACCCTAAACTTTTTGTGGGCAGTGCCTTGAAGTTCATGCCAGTTTCATTAGCATTATAAACTTGTTGGGGCGAAGTATCCCCCCTCAGATACTAGAGCAGCAAACTCACCAAGGTAGGATTCAGCAGCTGGGTGATCAGCACAAAGCTGCTCTCCGCTGATACTTAACTGATGAATCCCGTGGCGTTTCTTCCACCTACCCAACCACCCGAAGCTCCCACGAAAAGAATCATCACCAGTCATTAATTTGTTGAGATGAATGCCCGTTTCTTGGATAAGAGGTCCACTTAGAGGCGTTCCCCGTTCTCTTTCCTGAGTAAACCAAAGTTGATGTTTTCCGAACTTCAAGAGTTTTTTTTTTATTTATTTATTTTTTTAGTCGGAGTGGTACAGAACCGTTCGATCTTGGCACGGTTTTTCTTCCAATCAGTTATTGTGGCCTTGCCCTCACCGAAATCTACGGACAATTTACTTGCACTCTCGCCTTTATCTAAACGCTTTAAAACTTCTAACTTATCACTAAGTGTACATGTTGTATGTTTACGTTTGCTAGCCATTTCACTACCCACTGAACCAACACTATGCCTACAAACACACCTGATCCACTTGACAGAACTATTAACGTGCTAACTGAGAAAAAAACAGTAGGCAACTGACTCCCGCGCCCCCCTTCTCGTGAGCAAAGGCGGTAAATAATAGCGCAGGCGCCGGTAAAGATGATTCACTGTCGAAAGGGGGTGGGAAGGGTTGTGAACTCCAGTATTCTTGAGCGCTTCCTCAAGTACAGTACACTCGTTTCATATTACAATAGACCTTATTTGCCTATTTACATTACAATTATTAAATAAATTTACATCATTTCGGTTAATCCGAAAATTAGCCTATCCGAACAGGGTTCGGTCCTAATTAGTTCTTGTTAGCGGGACCCTATTGTATTTATTTACTTATTTTATGTGATAGCAGAGTCAGAGTATATTTATGTGTGTTTACAACATTTTATTTCATGCCGCATATTTATATGTATTTCAATTTTCGAGTGTTACTACGTGTATGTTTTACGGCCTATGACTCTATGCAATTTAGACACTATGAAGGTTTAAGTGGCATTTCAAATTAAATTTCAAATGCGAACCTTGCGATTGGCTGTAGGGCGCCGAATATTCCAGAGCTAGATTTCGCAAGGCTAGAAGGAACACTCCATCTCGAATCGTGCAACGAGACGACAGTTCGCATACCCGTGTGGGTGGTTTGCGAGACGAGAAGCTTTAAACTAGTAACGTAGAGAAGTCCTAGTTCGCCCCTGAAACATATTGTAATGTAATGCTCTAGATGAGCGTATGCAAATATAAATGTTCCACATTTGGTAAGCCAAAAATGTAATGAAGTGTAATGTAATTGTTACGTTGAATATGTAGAATAGGCCCAACGTATAGGTGTCAAAATTCGATGATAAGTGTTACCCTTACTGTATATATAAATGCGCTAGCCGCCGCAGAGCTCATACATCACACACACACACACACACACACGCACGCACACACACACACATTCAGAAGTAATTTCAACAATGAAAGGACAATTACTAGAATTTGAAATATTGGTAATTTGCATGGACAAAGGGTCTGGGCTCACTTATATAGGTAAACAAATTTCCTTGCGACAGCTGTAACTCTCGTAACTGGTTTTTATGGTAGAGTGCACGCCCTAGTTGCGCAGTACCAATAGCCCAAATTGTGTCTGACTTGACGTGCTTGATAGAAACAAAATCTTTCCACCCTTTTGTCTCTGAACACATAAATCCAACTGAAAATAATACAATTGCAAATCAGTGACATTGGCATACAGACAGACGGGATACTCTGGCCCGGCATCATCGAGGCTGAACCATAATTGACACACACTATCTTACCCAGATTAACGTTGCGTGTAATGTTCGTACATGATGCTGGACCATACCCTGGTAGGCACAAATACTTGGAGACAAGATACCAATATAATTGCACAGGAGAACCAGTATAAAACTACCATTTCTGCAGAAATGAGAACAATGGGCGGGGTCGTTTTGAAAATTAGGATATTTTATTTAGCTTTAAGGATGCAAGTCGGTAAGTATACGAGCTGTAGTAGAAAACTTTTTCCACTGCCAGTGTGTTTTATTGCAAATTCAGATCACACAATACCTTAATTTACTTAAATACTGTTTTGTTATTTCATAGGTGCAAGCAATGGGTGCAGAAATGTAAGCGAGCAGACTTGGATGTAATAAAGAAAATAGGGCCTGGCTGTTTATACACGCGAACAGTGTGTTCCAACTATTTCAGAAAAGAGGATTTTCGCAACCCAAATTTGCATTCACCGGGACAACAACACAGTCAGTTACGTGTCACAGCTGCTATTTATAATCTTGTACACAGAAGGGTCGTGCGAAGTTTGATAACCCTGAACGAGAAAGGTGCAGGTTTGTTTTAACTGGAGCGACACCTTTGCAAAAAAAAGGAAACAATGTGTACATATTCAGTGTTGATGTATTAAACTGGCTGGAGCCTCTTGTTTAAGTGTGTGTATAGTTGAGCAAGTTGAGCTAATGATAAAATTGATTAATTGCTTCAAAATAGTTGTTTTCATATATAGGCCTATGTCAGTGATTGCTCGTACAATGTTTACATATTGGTTTATTAAACTGGCTGAAGCCTGGGGCCAAATTTATAAGATTTGCTGTCAAGGAACGTATGATGTGTATGTTCTAAGCAGTGCTGTACCTTGCTGACCATTGTATAAATGTATTGTCCAAAAATGTGTGGTGTGCCAAGTCACAGTGTTTACATTGGTAATTTATATTGCATTATCTTACTTTTGAATGTTAATATTTACATTTGGGAAACTATGTATTTGAATATTAATTTGTACATTATTTGGATTATGTTTGCACCAACTACCAAATATTTTCTAAGAATTATTAAATAAACAACTGAATGAGAACTGTAATAGTTTCCTTTCTAGGTAGTCGCTTATCCTTCACACTCCCAAAGATCGGCATATTATTGTACAAATATTTCAATTTCTCTACATACTTGTTTGCAAGTAATTTTCATATGAATGAGTGGAGAGATGCCGAGTACAACTTTTGGTGGCGAGAATAATTCTTCTCCAGCCAGTGTACCAAAGTTAATTGTGTGTGCTAAACACCATGTACTGGCACCACACACCAGACACCACTTTAATTGCAGTAGTGGAGATGTCATCAGGTTGTCTACAGTTGGTAAGTCAGTGTATGTATTGCAGAGTGTGAAGCAGCTGTCGAGTGAGGGTTACCGTCGAAACAAATCAAAAGTAGTAGCAACACCCCCCCCCCCCCTTCATCATTCTACTCACAATTGTTTACACAACTGTGTACAAAACTTTCAAACCATAATATTTCACTCCTGAGAGTCATCGTTACATTTCAGTCGTAGGCCTATTTACTATAAATTTTTACAAATAAATAAACTTTTTTTTTCTATTTCACTTCCTCTTATTTACTCCCTGAAGTACCCAATATTTTAAATTTGTGCATATACCTATGGTATTAACATAAATGTGGTGTTTTTGAATGAATTTTTTTGCCACATTCTGCAATGCAGGTAAGGAAATGATGGTGGTATGCACCATTTCTTTTGACCTGGTTGTCTATTTACACATTTTTGTTTGCGGTGATCACAGTATTTGAGAGAGTACTTGCAAATTGCATTTAACAAGTGTCCTTAAATTTGAACAGAAACTATGTTAAAATCATGACCAAGGTAAGTTATTTTCAGTTCAGCTGCTTTTAAATTCTGCAACATATTTTCCAGTCTTATCGCCATAAAGCATACGAAAATATGTAGTAAAATTTATTGAAAAAAGCATCTATTCAGATTGGTAGTTAGAAGTGACTTGCTCATGATGGAAATAATCTTTGTTATTGAAAGTGAATTACAAATTTAATGTGATTAATGCATGCAAAACTTAGGGGAAGTAAATTGGCTTAATAGCTTGAGTACATATGTTAGTATGTACTATCAAATATTCTGACCCATTGCATTTTCATCCTAGCGCCAACTGTACTGCATAAATTGCAACAGTAAAAGTTTTTAAAATGGAGGGGGGGGGGTGGTTATCTCATCTATAATCTCTCAAATGCCACTTAAGTGGCATGATATCAGAGGCAATGCTACATTTCATATTTGGTATAAGAGTACCATTGTGTTGTTGAGAGCTGTAAGAATTTTGCAGTCAATATTGTGCTTCCTCCATGGATTACGTACACTAGAAAATGGATGTTTTAAGTAGGAAGTTGTGTTCCAATGCATGTATGTACTATATGAACACACCATGTGTGGTGTTTGAATTAGTCGAGTAAAATACTGACGTAATTGATATTTTACCATGGGACGAAACTTATTAAAATTCTAAATCACCAAATCGCAACCACTTCTGAACACTTGAATTAATAGCATTTGAATTGAACGTTACTACATATTAGAATTCTGTTTTACTAAATGGCAACTTTGAACACAGTCTCACTATGGTGGTATGTTTGGGCGTTGCTGTTTATTTTACATAAATACGTAGAAGTAAAACATTTTAAAAGGAGTGAGGTGAGCAGTTTACCATAATTTATAAAAACTTGCTAAACGATGAAGTGGTCACGTAGTGTCTATCAAACCAGCATTTGGAAATGAGCGGGGGGAGGGAGCGATACTCTTGCCCCTTGTGTACTCGACTGTGCCTTCAGTACAATCACAAGTTAGACTATGCCCAATTCAATAAGAAAGTCCAATCCCGAGTTGCTCTGTACCACAAAGATTATTTATGTTTAGTTGATGAATAGGCACTAAATATTGCCATGCTACAGAACAGTCCTTTATTTATAATTTTTTGTTACAGCCCCCCTCCCCTCCAAATTTCATAACTGGTTTAATCGGATTATGAAGAAGTGACTGAGGTTTCAAATGTTTATTACTTATGGTTGAAGCATGGCTGCCAGTGGGTTAACCATAGCTGCCTGTGTTTCGCTTGAGGCAGTGTAGTTGTGGCATAACTGCATGAAAAAAACTGATTTATATGTGTAAAGGTGGACTCTCGACCATCCTTCGCACCTGTCAAGCAGTAACGTGATCTTCGATGAATCGCAGGGTAAGGTTTTCCTATCCGTCAAATATATATCAAACTTTAACTTTCGACGGACCGACGGATGGGCCACCGCCTACTTACGACATTCTGTAGACACAAATATGCACTTTGAAATAAAATTCAAGGTGCTAGATATGTGTTTATTGATCTTGGTGGTAAATTCAGCAATTTAAAACGTAAACAATAATTCAGTATACATTTAAATCACGTAAAAGAATTATTTCCCCAAAATGTTAACTGTAGTAGGGCTATTTTTAATTAATCTTGTGTTAATAAACCAGATAAGTTGTGGAGATTCTGCTGTTCAAAAAAATGTTTGGTTATGTTCATTCCCAATTTTCTTTGCAGAAATTTAAGTTTGGCGACAGATCCATTCTCAAGAATTTATTGAATTAATGCAGTCAGTTATGTGTCTGACAAATAAAATACTGTTTAGCATTCCATTATATTATTTATATTTGATTAACATTTATCCTTTGTAACTTGCAACATCTAACTCTGTGCCCAGTAACATGATTCTGTTACAACTGATTGTCCTTGTTTCAAGTGACAGTATTTATGATTTAAGTGCATTTTTAAATACGGCATAGTACTATGAATAAGCAACTATTATATTACATTCGGCAAAACAAAACGTTTTAATACTACGAGACGACAATCGCACTTAAATCGCGCATGCCGTGCCATGTAAATTTGATTTTCCTGGGTATTCGTCAGCACAAGCCGCTAGGAGCGCTGTTGTAGCATGTCTCACATGTTGACAATGTTAAAACGCCTCAGTTTCCCATATTGTCCTGCTACCATATTCGATTTACCTGCCTGAAACTAACCCGGAGGGGTCTCTATCGAGCCAACTTATTGTACTTGGCCAGACATTTGGGAGGGTCGTCGCCTATTTACGCTGGATTCGTCACACATTCTGGCGGCAACAGCATAAACTACGAGAAAATATAAAAAAAAGTTCTGCATTGTGGCATGAGCGCGATTCTATTCTTTAGCTGAAATTTCTATAGTTTAGTAACAAAAATAACTATCAAATTAGATTTTGAACTCGGCTGGGTTTATGGTCATTGATAAACTCATAGAGGCCAACAAAAACCCCAGGATATAAAATAACTGGAAGCACTATTACTATCCTCAATTATGCACGCAAGCAATTCGCGGGGGACAAAGGAAAAATCGATGACAGTGGAGACCAACGATATTTTGCTAGTACAAGCAGTGCTGGCATCTACTTCTACTTTCTTGTTACTTCTGTGACCGCGCTTCTCGATTCTTGTTACAGTACTTTTAGAATAATATTTGGAACTGGACCGAACCAGGATTAGAGTCAACACGCAGCAAACAGAGACGATATGTTTTCGTCTCGTGCTCAAGAGCTCCAATTCTCTATAAAAAGTACGTATCGTTGCACATTTTCGCCTACCCGTTAATACATTCAGCTCTGGGCGTTTTTTCCTACCTTTAACAAATAGTTTGGAAAAGATCTGGAAGACCACGACGATTCGGCGCCCGACGTCAAGTGGGCCTTCGAAGGAGCAGCGAGTCGACCAGCACAGTGGCTGCCTCAGTGTCTGAAATCCAACTACCGAAAGCGCCCGTGCTTCTAGCCCAGCCAGAAGAAAAACTGATGTGCTTCACTACTATTGGCTACGCCTTGGTTACGTCAGCGGTGTTGCCAAGAGTTGCAGGTTGAAGAGAGAAAATGCTCACGACTTAAAATAAAAGACTGTCACCGTGTAGTTCTGTGAGACCTCTATTTCAAAATACATTTTTCCCATTGGTTAAAATTAAATGTACCTAATTAAATGCCGAATACCCCGTTGCCAAATCTATTAAATGTGAAGTAATGGCGAGGGGTGAGGAAAGGGTTTTTAAATAGACATGCGCTATTGGAGCTGGTCTGTTTGGTTCTCAGACAATGGAGGTGCGTTCACAATGGAGATAAGTATTTTAATATTTGGGGTCTTCTAAAACTAGTTGTAAATGTAGAAGAACTAAAAAAAATTTTTCTTGAGTCTTAGGCTTTGGCCAGAATGTTTTCAAATGTTTTTAACTGAAGATTTGTAAAAAGGAAAGATAATTAAAAGTATTTACATTTTGGGGATGATAATTTGAAAATATATATCTACCTAATTAATGAAATATTGCCAGATCGTAGAAATCATTATAAATATTTTTATATCAATTTTGCTAATTTTTCAGCTAAAAATTTTATCTAAATATTTAAATGTCTTTTTCGTGAATGATTATGAAATATTGTATTAAAAATATGGTATAAAAGCACTTGTGTAAAAGGTCCGAGAAAAGTATTTCAAGTTTTGTAATTATGAATTTTAAATTTACATAAAATGTTTCCAGTCGCAACCACGCAAATAATAGAGTTTGAAATGTTTGAGAAAACATCTCGGGGCACTTTTGTGAGACGACATTATGCAGACCAATATAATACGATCACCTTTCTGCCTTATGCTGATGGGGTTTCATCGGGGGTGTTTCCCAGTCTCCAGCCCACAGGGGGTAGAGGGCGTGACAAAACATGGTGTTAACACGAACCGAAGTAAGCGTTTAAATTAAGTTTCAACGCGGACGACTAAATTGTAAACAAGACTCTCTCTCTCTCTCTCTCTCTCTCTCTCTCTCTCTCTCTCTCTCTCTCTCTCTCTCTCTCTCTCTCTCTCTCTCTCTCTCTCTCTCTGACCACACGTTTCTCTGGTTCTTTTTCTTGCTACACATTTTCCGTCAACTTAACCACATGCAACAAAGGTTAAAAAAAATTTCTTCAAAATGCCGTTATATATGTTTTCCTTCAGTACCTCTTCACTGTTGACGGCAATGTTTTGAGTAAACTTTCGATCCGCATTATACAGTCCAGTCAACCTTGGCGAATGGGCTGGATTAACTCACGCTAGTCCTACTTCAGTCAATTCCGGGTATGTTTCCGATAAAGTTTCAGTCTGGATTATACAGTCCACTCTTGAGTTACATCCGAATTAAAATGTTACTCTAAACGTAGTACTGGGTGGACCCTGCTGGATTGTGAACCAATAATGAACATGTAGAAAAAGATCGAGCGAATCACGTAAAATCTAGTAAACAGAATAAGCGCTCATCATAAAAGCATCAGCCAATGAACAAATGACAGTACTTGTCGTGTACACACAAATGTCGGGTTTAGCCTGGCCGTCAAATGAACTTGCGAAATTTCCAGCTCTCTCTTGATAACCTAAAATTGCTTACATACAATTGAAAGACATTTTGTATAACGATACATATTAATCAACTTCTAAAATTCGTGTTCTTCATAACTTGTAATCAGTTAAGACAACAAACAAAAATATGGAGACTGTCGTAATTAAGTACGCAAGTACGGCCAACAAATGAGCAACTTCGTGTACTTGTCCAGTACGGAGCCTCTGTTTACTATACTGAGAATTCTACCCGAAGATACTGGGGTCTCGCTGACCACGGGCTATCCCACCCCGGCTATCCGGGGTCGATTCCATAGCCGGTGGGGCCGTAGTGATGTAGAGGGTAGACTACTTACCTTCCACCTAGGCGAACCGGGATCAATTCCCGGTTGGGTCGCCCCTGGATGAGTGAATCGAGTCGGACGGCGACGCTGGTCGGCGGAATTTTTATCCGGGGTTTCCCGTTCCCCCTGCTTTTGCATTACCGCGCTGTTCCATACTCATCTCTCTTCACCCTCATAGGCTCTCAAAACCTCGATGTTAACGGTCCTTCCTGCCAGCATTGTATTTTTTTGGCCGAGAAGCGCGGGAGCTATAAGGGTTACACTGACACGCGCTACAAGCGCGTCATCACCGCTACGTGCAGGACTCTGAACTGGCGTGCAGTGTTCTCGTAGTGCTGCGTGTAGTTTGGCTCGTGTCCGGCTAGTTTGTTTTAACCCTTCCAGACACACTTTGTTTTACGGTTTCAGGTGTTGCAAACAAAAAAAATGTGTAATTCGTGCTGTACTTAAGTCGATACAATCCTTGTTTCGTTGTTGCAGACAATTATTTGTAAGCTATACGTTCCGCTGCAGTAATATGAACCAGTTATGACTTAAAAATTAGCTACACTTGCGTAATGTAAACAATTGTGTACATTGAGTCTGAATGGGTTAAAATAAGGTAGTCTGGGAAAGCAGTTTTTAACCATAATGGAGGGCTCCAAATAATATTTACAGCATGCGTGGTAACTTTGAAGTACCATTCCTTCGTCGCCTGAGTGAAGTGAAGGGATTTGGGCGTATCTTAACATTGAGGTCTTGGGAAACGATGGGGGTTAAGTGAGGTGAGTATGGAGCAGTGCCGGAATGATAGGACGGAGGAAAACGGGAGATCCCCGAGAAAACCCGCCGGCCAGTAGCATCGTCCGGAACGATTCCCACTTGCGAAAAAGCTCCGGAGTGAACCGAGCAGGGTTTGAACCTGTTTCGCCTTGATGGGAGGCGAGCAGTCTAACCGCTCTGCCACCGTGGCCCCTTCGTCGTCTGAGCTATCGTGTCTTTCAGTCATTCCAAGTATACTAACTCAAGAGCTCGTCAGTTGATAGTTGGTTACCTGCCGTTCTGTTAGAGTGCGATCCCGCAATCGTCACAGCTAAAGGCGGCGCGGCCATCTTTTTATGCTATTCACGGTAAAGTGAACACTTTTTGAAACCCTCTGATTTGGAATAATAGTCAAAAAATATTTTATTTTAGCTTTAGACATTAACTTTCGAGTCCGGTGGAAATAATGGACTGTGCATGTTACTTCCATGGCAATATTTATTTTTAAAAATTGTGGAGATATAAAAAATGGCTGATAGGAATAAAGTGAATAGGACCTCAAAAGTGCTCACTTTACCGTGAACAGCCTATAGTAGAATAATTGAAACCAACAACAAAGGATTGGTGCACAGATGCCAAGCCAGGCATCCTCGGGAGGATCTCGGAACAACACCGGTTCGAAGTCCTTGCTATACAAGCGTGGCGTGTAGGCAGTCACGGCCACCGAAGGTCCTCTGATTGGGACGTTAAGGGCCAGTGCTACAGTGGCACGCTCATCTAACGCTGAAGGCGTCTACGCACGAGGCACCTGGAATGTGGTAGTGCAGTGCGAAACACGGCGAAATAAAGTTTGTTGTCCGCTGGTACTTCCAACTTCTGTAAAGCCCTGTTGTTATACTTTGAGTATATTCCTCCGCCTCATGCAACCAAAGTTTAAAGAAGTATAGTAAATTACACCAAAGGGACGACGCACGGTGTTTGTGCGCACTGAATTTAATAATACTTTGCCTGAGAACATTTCTTACTAGCCATTGCCAACATACTAATTTCCTTCATATTTGTATTCATATTAATTATAAATGTAGTATTGTAATGTTAATATGGAATAGAAGTAAAAGTTAAAATTGCCAACATTAAAAATACTTTTATGTTTGCAGGAGTATAAAACGCTTGTAATACGTAACACATTTGGAAAACAACGTCATATATGGGGTGATATTTCAAAGGTCTTACTCGAAATGAGTGAAGATATCACGAATAGACTGTAGCCTGTAATTTAATGACATTATTTTTTTATTTATATCCTCTGGCTCTAAACACTTGTAAGCAGGAAATTCGTATACGAAACAACACACGCATATTTGTATGAACATTTATTTGATTAAAAGAGTAAATGTAATAAAAAAAGAACTAAAACTTTTCGAGAAACACTGAAAATTTGTTTATTTATACTCCTTAACAGATTTCACTCGAAAATATTTCAATTATTTCCAAGCAAAAACTAAAATATTGATATAATGTGCAGTATTTTATAATCAGTGCAATTAGACGCCTATACGTTGGTTTCATTGATGCACTTGCGACAATTACACACTGCAAAAGTCTTAAAAAATACTCTATTGCAGAGCGAACTTTTTATAGGGAGGTGGGGGAAAGTTGTATGAAATAAATATACTAGACGGTAACTAGATTTTGGACACCTGTTTGGCGCAAGGGTTGCTTGCTTGACTCTTATAGGCTGTAGGGACACCCGCATTTCGCGAGAAAATCTCACGACCAGCTGTACTTCGTAACACGTTAGCTCCGATCCGCCTTCGTGATTGAACGATCTAGATGTTACGCGTCTTAGGTGTCTGCCCACGAATCACAGACGTACAGTAGCTGAGTAACCTAGTTCTGATTGGCCAGTCAAGTGAGATGATGTCTTCTCATAGAGACACGCGGCCAATAAGCAAAGGAAAACTCCTAGTATGTCCGTAGGGTATTGAAATATAGCATGCGCTGAAATCTTTTAGCGAAATTCGGGTGTCTCTAGTTATTAGATCATCAAGAACTTAGCTGTCTTGTAGTAGTTACTAATTTGCAGATTATCCAAATAACGTTGTCACCGACTCCCCATTGTTATGATAGCGTGCGCAGGCCTTAATTTGGTAGCCTGCTTCAACGCACCATCTCACAGAGAAGTGTAATCAAGCCAGTGGACAGAACATTTTATCTGGAATGCTATTGCCCCTATCCGCTGGTTGAAAAAGTTAAAATCCCCTCCGCCATACTGGGAAGCAATGTGCGATTGTGTAAGTCCCATTCAGACGCTATAAAGGCCAACAGAACACTTGAACGAGGTATTTTCTCTACATTACGCCGGCCGGCTGAGCAAGATGAATCCGCCCCGCCAAGAAGACTCATTTGCCAACCGCGGTAACCACACGTCCAAATCAGCTCCCGGCCTAACTAAGATGGGACTATCGTGGTTCAGTATAAGTCAGTTAGGTAACAATAATGTGAATTACAGGCTCCGCTGCCTACCTTAATAATACTCACTGTAACAGTGACAAAAACGTTTATTTAAATAATATGAATCCTTAATATTGATGCGTTTGCCAGCTTTTCCCACCCTCTTGCGGCGAGGTATGAATACCTAGCACCTCCCCCCCCCCCAAGTAAATAAAATCGCCACACCTTACGCACCACACTTAGAACATCCTGTTATATAATAGGACGGTATCTGTCTGTCCGTCCCTCTTTAATACTTCTAAGTCCCTTGAAACTCAACAAAAGTTCTTCCAATTTTGCAGAGCGAATCCTCAGGGTCAAATACGTGTCAAATTCAAATTTCAGCAAGATCGGATTACACAATCATGACCTGTGACCCTAAAAAATAATTTTTAAATTACTTTTTCCTATGAAAGTTTAGTATTAATGCACACAGATTATTGCATAGATATATGAAGGTAATGGAATATAATTTTTGTTTACTATAAATGTATCGTTTCAATGTTAAGTTAATTAAGTGGGGCCACAGTTGTCAAGTTGCTAGAGCGATTCCAAGTGGGGCCACAGTGGCCCAGTGGATAGAGAATTTTTTTTTTTTTCAGTCTTTGTATGATAACCAAATTTTGAACATTGTTAATATTCTAGGCACGTGACCATACTGAAAACACGATCAGAGGCTAAACGCCTAGTTTAATAATAATCAGATATTTAAAACCACGTTAAATTTTAGTTATAATCTTACTTCCGGTTTCTAGAGTGATATGCCTACAATATTCCCGAAAATGTTTAATATAAAATGGCACTTAAAACACACTGACATACCCGTACAAACCTCGTAATATAACCATGTTACACAACACCCATGGTAATGAAATATTTTCTGTTATTTACATATATGAATTTTCCTCCTATGCTATACTGATTTTCTGGGGCTTGCGGACGCCATTATTTTTCTATATGTTTGCATAGTAATAATTGCTACACGTCTTCCTGATAACACCGTAAACGACAATAATCATCATTAAAAAAACAATTATAATCAATTCGTGGTTACTTGACTTTCTGAAGGTTTGCAAATGTTTTGTTTCCAGAATATTCTTCCAGCTCGTGCAAACTAAGCTTAACTAAGCCTAGAAAATTAGACAACGCATCGAATTCGTATGCACACATGTTTTCTCACTGTTTTTATTCGTATTTATTATAAATGATATATTATAATTTATAAATAAAATGTAGGTAAAACTTCAATTTAACGAAAAATAAGATACTTTTCTTTTACGTCAACAGATGTATAAAACGCTCGTGATACATGGAATATCTTGGAAATAACTCAACACGTTCAAACATGGAGTGATTTTTCAGAGGTTTGTTCCAAAAAGTGTGAAGAAACAGCGAATAGAGTATAATAGGCACTCTCGGCTGATGTAAGTCCGCAGTGACACAACCAACGAGCAGCGAGGAAAGCAAAGAACCGCGTTTCCTTCGCTTTAGCAATGCACGCAGAGCTTTCTTAAAATAAGGTCCTTTTTATTATCTTCCTGTTCTCTTTAACATGACTACAATTTCCGAAGTGTTTTTCGTATGCGTCCAAACTACGTCGTTTCTCACCTAAAGGCTGTTTACAATAAAGGGAGCACTTTTGAAATCTACCTTAGAAAAATTCACTGCCCTGCCTGCGTATATTTTACCGGGCGCACTAAGTGACACGCGTCCAGTAAAGTTGATAACGATGGATGAAAAGTTGTTCCATATCTTAACGTCAAATAAGTGAATAGATTTGGACGGCTCTTAACATCGAGATCTTGAAAGCCGATGAGAGAGAGTAAGATGAGTATAGAGCAGCGCCGGAATGAAAGGGAGGGGGAAACGGGAGATCCCCGAGAAAACCCACCGACTAAAGGCATCGTCCGGCACGATTCCCACATGCGGAAATTCGGAGTGACCCTTTAACGTCGAATAAAAAGTGTAAGATAACTGTTCGTAATTACTCAAATTATTTCTTTAGCTTTTTTTTATTTTTATTTCATCAAAGTGTAAAAATGAGCAGATTTGTAAAATATTTACTTTTCTAATAATTTCCCAGTTTCACTTGACCGACGCACGAATAAAATGACGAGGCCCATGACAGTGTTAATTTTACATAATGCGGAAGAATACATGACGTGCAAACGAGTAAGTGCTAAGCAGGGCTTTCGAAAGTGCTCAGTTTACAGTGAACAGCCTATATAAGGGGACTGCGTAGTGCGACCTTACGGAAGCATTGCGACGGCGATGAAGAACAGCATCCACAAGCGTCGCGGGGCCGCGGTGGCTGAGCGGTTAGCCTGTTCGCCCCCCACCAAGGCGATCCGGATTCATTCCCCGGTCGGGTCTCTCCCGTATTTTCGCTAGTGGGGATCGTGCGCCGACGACGCCGCTGATCGGGGTTCTCCGGCTTCCCCTGCCCTTGCATTCCGGTGCTGCTCCATTCTTATCTCGTTTCATCTTGTCCAGCCCGCGGAAGGCAATGGTAAACCACGGCGGTATTATCCTGCCTAGCAGCCTTCCATTCCCGCTTTGCGTCCTTGGTCCCGACCAACCTTCGGGTTGCTAACCTACGCACACATATATTTTATATATAAAGTATAATATTTCGTTTATAATTAATATCAACCAAAAAAGGGGAGAAAATAGGTGCGTTGGCAGTACCTGGTAATAAATATTTCTTATTGGAAATATAATTACATTGAGTGCGCATGAATGCGGTGCTTTTTCACGTTGGTGTAATTCTCTAGAGTCGGTTAAGCTTTGTTTGCATGAGGCGGAGGAATATCCTGGACGTGGAACTTAAGCAGGGCTTCAGAAAAGTTTTAAATAACCGTGAATGGACTATACTGACCTCTTCCCCGTGTTCTTTCCTCCCCGCACACCTCCGACCATCCGCCAACAACCAAACAAAACTCTCGCGTGAGCGCTCACGCCCAATATGTGGGTCAACGTATCACACTGCGGAAATGCGATATGTTACTGCACGCGGGCACCAGTGAGTGCGATAGTTATTTTCGTCCGTTATGAACTTGACCCGCTTAATGCTCCAGGGCAGGTATCAACCCTCGACGAAAAAAGGCTCACTTTCCTGTCAAAACTTCCATTCGCCTCAGGGTAGTTGTCGAATATTCACCCTTGTCGCAATGTTACATTTTAAGTATCTTTAAAAATGTTGTCACCAAACATTTGCTACGCCTTATCTGGTGGTAGTAAACGGCGAAGGCGTTATGAAAACATATACTTCAAGACATACATATACACATATGAATATATATATATATATATTATTTATACGATAATAATATATAAGATAGGAATATACATAATTATATATAAGATAGGACTATACATATGACATATTTCTTCTGTGTTAACGTGCATTTTTTGGGTTTCCCAGAGTGCTCCCAATCACGAACGTTTTATGGTTTTTTTGCGTATTTAAAATTTTGATAAAAAGTTATGTTCCTTTTTGTTCTGAACGGTACATTTTGAACAGGTTGTAAGTAAGGTTATGATCCTATGACACCATCCAAGGATAAGGTTAAAAGTTTTTACCATTCAAACTTTTTCTGAACTTCTCAGGTTTCCGAGCAGTCTAAGACTTGGATTTAATTCTAGTTCCTTGTAAGGGTAACGTGGGTTCGAATCCTGGGCAATGCAATTAATTTGCAGACACATATTGAAGACAGTTGAGTTGGTCTCATTCGCAGTTCGTCTGTCGTTCAAGTAAGAGTCCTGTTTCTCTGACTGAGTTCGAGTGACTTGAGACTTAGCTACATAATTTTTAGACATATAAAAGCAGTGTGTGTGTGTCGTCACTACAAATGATCCAAAACGTATTTCTCTTCTCGTGAAGGTATAGTGAAAATGATGGTTTGTTGTTCTAGCAGTCAGGTAATCTTTGTCAGCTAATGTGACATATGGAAAGCTTAAATTAGGTGCAGCACTCGAAACAGTTACTGAACACGCATACCTACCTACCTAAACGATTCCTTCCGATGTATGGATGGCACGAAATGAAATGGGTTTACAAGAGAAATAGAAAAGGTGTATCCAACAATGAAATATGTATAAGTTTGAAGACGAATTGTTGTTTGGTGGATGAATTCGCAGGTTAAATAATGGACAGGTTTATTATCCTTCGTATGACGCTGCATAAAGTATATTGCTTTTTACATATTCATACCCAGTAGACCTATAGCGAGATAGTTAAAATGGATGACATGCACTAATTGTTCTGCTGTAAAAACAGTACATAAGCTTGCATCATGTAAGAACGGATGTAATTTCGTCAACGATAGAAGGGATAGTCGCGAGTGGAATCATCTACTATGACCGTGAGCTCTGCTAAAGATGACATCAATGGTATGCTGGAGGGTTTGTCACCTGAAATGTTTTGGTTGGTGGGGTTAATGGATGTCATAGGAGTGGTATGAAATGAAAAGTTATGTTGCATATACAATGTGATCTGTGTGGCATGACTGAAGTATGGTGGTGTTATGGTTGGTATAGTACCTAGTACTCTTGGTCTGCATGGTTACTCATATTTGGTTTTGTATGTGTGGAATGTGGTGGCCAGCGTTTTTATCAGTATGGGTGGTTGACAGAGTGATTTATATTAATGTCTGGTATGATATTTGGCTGGTGTCTGATGGAATGACATACGTGTTGGACTTGCGATTTTTTTGGTAATGTCTGTGTGGGCTGAGGTCTACTTGAATTCTAGCAGATGGTGTGTTTATTTAGTATGATGACGGTTCGTAGAGCAGATGGTATGGGTGGTATGGTTGAATTGAGTTTTTTTTTTGTTATAGGTGAAGGAATGTTGGTTGGCCTTTTATGACTTGGGTTATAAAGGTTGGTAGGATTGTATAGTAAATAGTATGTATTTGGCTGGCATCCGATAGTATGGCAAACATGTTGGACTTGTATTTTCGTTGGTATATTTTATTGGGTGTGGGTTGAGGTATGCTTGAATTCTAGTGGACAGTATGAGTGGTGAGAATATTTTAGTCTGATGGTGGTTGGTATAATCAGCTAGGTTATTTATAGGTGGTGTGATATTTGACTGGTGTCTGGTGGTATGACAAAAATGTTGGACTTGTGATTTTCTTGTAAGGTCTGTGTGGGCTGTGGTATGCATGACTTATATTAAGCGGTATGAGTATACTTAGTCTGGTGACGATTAGTAGAGTAGATGGTATGGATGTTAGATTATGGGTTGGTATATACTAAAAATTTTTCTTCGATCACTTGGGTTAACATAGATGGTATCTTGGGTGATATGTTTTTTTTTTTTCAGTATATTTGTCTTGTGATTGTTGGTGTATGTCAAATGATGTGGAAATCATATGTGTGTGTTTGTGAGTCCTGTAATGCTAAGGCATACTTGAGTTTAAAGTGTTTGGTATGGACTGGTCAGTATATTTTGACTGGTGTCAGTCGGCATGGTGGGTGGTATGAGAAGAAGTTGATTGTGTCACTGGTATGGGCTGTATGTTTGCTTTGTATGGTCTATGTAGAAGAATGGTTGATACATGCTAAATTTATAGTGGGTAATATGATTGGACGTTATAAGCGGTGTTGGTAGGTAGAACAAGTCGAATGGATGTTAGGTTATGGACTGCCATCAGCTGTATAGGGCCTCTTTGCTTGGTAAACCTGAGTTATGATGGATTTTGTGCTTGGTGCATTGGGTGGTGCGGTTGATTAGTATGACTGAATTGTTCTTTGTTTATAGGAGATGGTATTCTGGTTGGCCTGTTATGACTTGGGCTATAATGGATGGTTGGTTGGTATGATGACTAGTATATATTATGGCTGCTGTGTCCACCAGTAGAGCAGAAAGTATATGTGGTAAGAAAATTTTTCGTAAGTCATTGTGGACTGAATGTTTGAGGTATGCTTGAGTTATAGTAATAGGTATGAACGATGAGTGTATTTCGTCTAGTGTTGGTTGGTAGAGCAGATGGCATGCATGAGTTGCAGTGGCTGGTATGGCTTGTTTATATGTGTAACTGGCGAAGTTAGCTGGGCTGAAATGTTAGTCAATATAGTTGACTGTTATGATTGCTCAGTAAGTCTGAGGTATGATGGTAGATATGACCTGTATTGTTAATAGCATAACTGAGGTATGTTTGGGTTAGAGTGAATGACATGGTTTGGGCTGTATGTTTTTTTGGTTGATATGGTCATCAACTATGGTGTTTAATTGATATATTCAGATGGTATAGTATGTTGGTATGCTTGGAGGTCTGTCAACTAGTATGTTATGGTTGGTGTCTGTTGGCAATGATGACATGACAGACATGCTGGAGTTATGATTTTTGGTATATTTTTTCTCGATTTTCGTGATTATTCTTTGTTTTTTGTAATATTGGAAGGTGGTGAGTTAATGATAGGAGTTGAAGTTTAGGGTGCTGGGATGAGTGGGAGATTAACGTGAAGTATTCTTAGAATTAAAAAAAAAATTGTGATTTGTTTATATTTTGTTTGGTACATATGAGCGTGGTGGTTAGTATTTGCATTGGTATGGATAATTGGTATAATCAGGTGGTTTGTTTGATGGGTGGTATGATTTTTGGCTGGTATCTGATGGTGATGATACCACAACAAACATGTTGGAGTTATGATTTTTGGTATATTTTTACTACATTTTCTGTGATTTTTCTTTGTTGTGTAGTAATGTAAGGTGGGTAGGTAAGGGTAGGGGTTGATGTTTAAGGTGCTGGGATGAGTGTGCAGTTAACATAATATGTTCTTATATCTTTAAAAAGAAAAAACTGGCAATATTTTTGTATATCAGGGAATTTTTTTGGATTTTTTATTTCGATAAATAAATACACGATTACGTCATTACTCGTCATCAGTTGAGTTGTAGTGAGTGCATCACATTAGCTAGGCGAGGGACATTGGTGAGGTCACATCTACAGAACAGCTCTTGCAAGTGCATTGCTTCAAAAGTGTATGTATTAAAATAAAATAGAAATTTCCAAGATTTGCTTTCTCTAGGACTTGAACCCTATAGCGGAAATCGAACCCCCGTATCGGAAGTGTAGTGCACTAGAAGTGTATTTGTGAATAAAAAAAAAATTGAAGCAATTTGCAGAGGTGATGCATGTCGGAGGGTCCTGAGTTCGAAGCCCAGAACCATAAACAAACATTAATTTTCTCTCGGACTTACGGCAATTAGGTAATTTTGCTCAGTGATGGGAGAAAGTATATATACAGCGCGGACATACTCAGATACCTTAGTCGGTGTTCAGACATTGAGAATTTAACATCGATTTGGAAGTGCTCTCTCGCTATACCTCAAAGATGAATTGTGAAAACGAAGTGTGTTTTTGACCTCAACGAACATGGAGCCACTACCTGCATCATCGCTAACTTATTGTCTCCAGCGTCGATTCTGTGATCGAGTGTTCACCAATGGTCAAAATGCTCGACGACATGAGAGAACGACCTGTACGAAGAGACCTTTTCACACAGTGAAGCATTACGACAATGGTCACATGCAGCTTTTGCAAGATGATACAATGAAGGAAGATAGTCAGATCTGCAAGGGTTCGTCAACTGGGAGCCACCAAGTGGCGCCATCAATACCTCCTGCTACATTTATGTGTACTGTTTCCGAAAACGATAATGAGAACACAGTCAATGCTAACGATGGAATGAGTGTGGAAGAGTCGGTTTGCACAGAATGTACACTAGCAAGACTTTCGCATGAAGTCAGCGAACTTCAAAATAAATGTATATTGGCTATAACTACTGATGAGCATACAACCCCGTACAAAGAAAAGTGAATTTAATATAGAGGATGAAACAGGAATGAAGAGGCTCATGGCGACAGTGACAGTGTAGAAGATGATGATTATTTCCTCGATGGTCCTACACATTTCCACAACGAGTTTCCTTCGAAAAGTGATGCGAAGACGGTAGAAGACGCCGAGTATACTGACGATATGGTTACCGAAGATCCCAACAAACTTGTAGACAGACTTAGATATTTGCTCGACATGGGGATTACTCGACCTTGAAAGAGGTGGTTTCGATCGTAAGAGATCTTAAGAATCGGGGTTATGTCAGATGATGTGATGGACTGCTTTCTTCTGAAGATGTAAATACAAAATAATAATAAATTATTATTTTAAAAAATAACTTTTTTTGTGTGTCTTATCCCTTTATCATTCACAACTTTAAGGCGGTGCCATAAGCACTCGCTTATAAATGTTAAGATCTGTAAATATAATCATAACAAAGACCTTAATATAAAATTTCATGGATAGCTGCTTGCATAGACAAAAATGAATTCTGCTGAGACGTAAAAATTTTGGAGACAGTAGGTAAATCATTTTTTTCTTGTATGTATTGATAGAGGCAGCCGGCAAGTCCAAGGATTGGTGTAAAGATAATGAAAGATCAGGTGGATTGGTGAGGATTCGTAAATGATTGGTGAGAATTGGCCATGATTGGTGATGATTGGTGAGGATTGGTGATGATTGGTAAATTATTGATGAGGATTGGTAATGATTGGTGAATGAGTGGTGAAGATTGTGATGATTGGTGAATGATTGGCGATGATTTATCGTTCATTTTCACACAAAATCGTATGTTTTAGCCAAAAAATGCTTTAAAGTTGATTCCTAAATAACTCCTAATTAATGCCCCATGCTCCTAAATGACTCCAATGACTCCTAAATGACTCCTAAGAGAATTGGTGAATGACTGGTGAGGAATGGTGAATGATTGGTGAGGATTGGTGAATACTTGGTGAATACTTGGTTAGAATCTGTGTATAGCTGTTTTGTTGACTTGTATGACCTGATCACATGTTCGGTTATTTTGACAGTAAGAAAAAGTGTAGCTTCGATCATGTGAGGAGAGTGGTTTAATTGTGCAATTCGTTACTAAGAGCGAACTGTTGATTGGATGGTTAGTTAGTATGAGAGGGGCAGAATGCTTTGCTAGTATGGTTGGTTAGTATGAGTGGGATGAATGGATGGGAATGAAGACAATATGGATGTCGTAGATGGTTGATTAGTAGTGGTATTAATCTTATGATGGAATGGTTGGAATATTTGATTGGTTTGGCAGCTGATATGGCTTGTTTATATGTGTAACTGGCAAAGTTAGATGGGGCTGAAATGGTAGTCAATATTGTTGACTGTTATTTTTTATCAGTAAGTCTGAGGTATGGGGGCGCATCCGAAAGCTGGCTCTAACGCCCTTGACGGCGAGACATCTACCAGTGCCATCATAGGAGTGTCAGTGCCACAACCGGCAGCAACAGTCATGGGAGAGGACCCGCTAATGTACGCTGTGATTTCCGACATTACGACACCTCTGTTAAGTGGGGAGACCACCAGCAGCACAGAGATCGCAAGCGGACTAGTCGCAAATAGTTCGGGTCGCTCCCGACAACTTCATGGTCAGAAGGATATAATCAGCAAGTACAGCGAGAGCAGTAGTGGTGACGATGACAGGAACAAGTCAGCTTGGTCGTTTTTTTCTGCGTATGTCACGATGGCGGAGATGTCTGCCAGCAGCATGAGGTAATTGTGGGGGCATCTCAGCGTCCCACAAGCAGCGAGGGAACAGCAAGGGGAGCAGCACGGAGCAGCCATTGCAACCTGCAACTGCCAACTATGATATGTGAGGGACAGCGCAGGCATCCCTGCAACTTATGCCAGCAGTAGCGACACAAGCAGAAGTGTGTCTGCTGTAACTCAGGCATTACAGCTGTTTACAATGTTTATTTGCAATAGACTCACCTCTTGCAAGGGCTTCTGTGTGACAAGTGGAAGAACCTCCTCCCATTCTGCATCGTCTTGGACGATGATGTCTGTGTTGTGTGACCTTGACAGTGCATATACGAGCTGATTTTCGCTGCCAGGGATGTGGCCGACGACGAAGTCATATGTTTGTATTAGCAGTGCACACCGGGTAAGATTACACCTTGCTTCTTTCATGCTATGTAGCCAGACGAAGCAGCGATTGTCTGTGCACAATGTAAACCTCTGCTATTCGAGGTAGGCCCAGTAACTTTTGATTGCCCAAAGTATGGCCAGACACTCACACTCGTTAACATCATACCTGCACTCGGCCTGACCCAACTTTTCACTGGCGCAATTGATCACAATACGGGCGCCATCATTGTTGCACTGATAGAGGACCACACCAAGTCCCTCATGGCTGGCATCGGTCTGGAAATATAAATGTTTACTGGGGTTGTACCTTGCCAAGGTCTGGCACGATCTGAAACATTGCGTAAATTCGCCGAAGGCGTCATCGGCAGAGCTGTCCCACTAGAAGTATCATTGTGTCGACAACAGGGCGGTCAGTGGCATTGTGATTACTGTGAAGTCCCGGATATCTCCTCGGAGCCAGTTTATCAGACCGAAATTACATCATTAATTGCTTGCAAGTGCATGACAGTTGCCACTCATCAATTAACCGTAACTGCTCCAGGTTACTTTTGTTTTCCTGTTTGTCGACGATGTGCTGCAGGATATCTAAACTCGTTTTCCCCAGATGGCATTTGCTCATTGCACACATTAAGCCGTTGATGGCTAGTTCTCCTGCACCATGGATAGGTGGTGCATCTGCTTGACGACCACACACCCACATCATCCAGGTAGGCGATCATGAAATCTCCAGTGAGGCAGTCCAACACCCTAATCATCGCCTAGAATGTGGCAGGTGCACACTTGAGCCCACACAGCATTGCAAAAAATTGAAAACATCGACCCGTCGGGAGCCGCGAAGGTGGTCTTTCCATGGTGCTCCAGCTTGATGGAGACTTGCTAATAACTGCTCTTAAGGTCGAGAGATGGCATCACTTTCGCTTGGCAGAGGAATTGAGAGCATCTTTCATGCTAATGTAAGGTGGTAGTGCACTGTGTGTCACTTTGTTTACTGGATGGAAGTCCACACAGAATCTACATGTGCTGTCTTTCTTTGGTGCTAGTGTTATGGCAGAATTAAAATGCTTATCTCTGCACTCACTCCAGTTGCTTGGAGCATCTCTACAAGGCAGCAAAGCCTACATTTCCTCTCTCATCTCTCATTAATTCTTGCTGTCTGGAGATCCCTCTACAGTACAGCAGAACAATTAGGCACCAATTTCTATCTTGGGTCGTAATCCTGACAGCCTCTTGTTCTGCACTCATGTGCAAAATGACACAGTTGACGATATCGAACAGGTGGCTAGGCCATCGGATCCCACATTCCCACGGCTCTCATGAGTATCATATAAGTGACCTTTTTGGGTAAATTCCTGAACGACGTAATTAAAGGGGATAATCTATGGATTCACTCTACACAGGCGAATGGGATGTGTCAGCAGCGCTAGTACTAGAATTCGTGAATACCCTTTTCATTCAATCAAATTCATTCCATGTCTCATAACATCATTCCATCCCTTTATATATACCAGCTTCAAGTGTGTGAGACATTTCTCAAACTCAGTGTTACTGGCAGCAGTGACAGAATTTATTGTCACCTTGAACTAACTGATTTTCTCTCTTGTTAAGGCACTTAAGCTATTTTAAAGTACTATAAATCATAATTTAGTATCATGAAATTCTACTCATTTTAATTATATATGATCTTAAACTAACTCAGTTTCTACTTTAAAACACTTGAATTAATTAGTTTAATATACATGAGGATACACAATGTATCTTATATTTCATATTTATTTTTCATTATTTAAATACTCTGTGTGGCAATTTTCATATTTATTATTTATTGTACCTTTACTCTTAACTACTCAGGTTGATTCATTTAATTTTTATAGTTGGTTAAGGCTTACTTATTTTTTACATATTTTTAACATGGGCGGGTGGGGTACTTAATTTTAGTTTGTGGGCAGTGGTATATCATTCATACCTCACAACGAATTTTATTATTTATCATGTTAATAACTTGCCAAATCTAGTAAATTCGCCACTACATCCTGTGGGATGGGGTGAAGACATTGCAGACACAGCGGCTCCATTGCACTCATGTGAGTCTAGCCAACCATGGTGATCATGTGCTCGACATGGAAGAGTGGAACTGCGGCAGAGGGAGGCTACACCTTCCCTTCAGTTGGCTGTTCCCTCTGCACTCACTAGGGGTTTAGACCAACCGGAGGAGAGGCAGAAGGTGAGTGCCCGCCTACGTGACCCGCTACCCAATCGATGCTCCCCTGTTGTTGTTGATGCTGTAGTGTTGTGATGAGGGGTGCAGGATGTACCCTCCTTTGTTCAGCACTGAGGAGGTGGGCAGTGGGATGGAGTCGCCATCCAAAAATGGCCGCCTACCTGCACATGCTGTTGCATGTTTTGGCATGGTTTTCCATGCCACATGGTGCTGCATCCTTGGAATCTTTCTGTCATCTTGAAGACGTCAGAAAGCTGTTGTTGGCATGATACGGGGAAAGAATTGCTGGAAAACTTGGCAGGAAAATTATGAACGATGGAATTTTTACAGGTTTTTGGGTTCGGGTGGTTAGAAATTTTCATGGAAGGAAAATTATGACACACTGAAGGGCGACAATTCGACACCATGTGGTAGCATGGCTGAGGGGGGAAGGTGTTCGAGGTGTAGTGATGTTAAGGTTAGGAAATTTTGTTGAAGATAACATTACCCAACTAGGTGCCAGACACAATCGGTGGTAGTGCCGAAGTGGTTGTTGGAGCTGGAGACTCTTGACGTTCTCAAGGTGATGCATACCGTTCGCCCAGACGTACCTTTACTTCATTGATTTAACACCTCTCACATTAAACAAATGCCTTATTTGCCAAACTGCGGGCTATTAAAGGCTGACCACACACACCTGATACTGAATCACTGAATTACTGAGACAATTTCCTTCACAACAACACTGAATAAAGTTAATGAGAATTTGACGGGCTTCTAAGGGTCCCATTACCTGACACGCCAGAAGGCTCTGCGAAGTAATAACACACGTAGTTCTTACCAGATGTATGTTTAGCTTGCAGTTGCATTACATTTCATTCTAGGTGTATACTTTACACTTGGTACTGGGCTTGGCCCACCAGCTGGACTATTCTGCAAAATGTATGCAATGCTGATAATAACTTACTGTCTCATTTATGCTTCCCCAGGCGATTTACATGCTGGGGAAGTAGGGGGGTATCTCTGGGTTGCTGAATAAATGGAGGTTCTGATAAATTTAACTATGGATATGCTAAATGACCAGTAGTGCAAAAGTTGGATGCCACCCAGAGTGTGACCCGACGGGCACGGACTGACCCCTGTGAGTTCTCTGAGACTACTGAATTCCTCTGTGGGCAGCACACTGCCGGCTTGTCGGGTGACGTGGCATGTTAAGAACTATGTTTTGCAGACACTTGTATAAAAATGACAATTACATTAAACTCGCAAATTAGCACTCCATTTATTTCCTTGCATAATGAAAACAAAAATAACAAAACCCTTGCACAAATGTGAAAACGAAATGTGTATGAACATGGAAATTAAACATCTTTTTGCAATAACATTAAAATAAACACAACAAACCGATATTTTCCAGGGTCTTGGAAAAGGTGTAGGTAATATTTTAGGGGTGGTGGAAATTTTGGTGGTGTGGTAGTTTACCTGAATAGGCGCCAGACATCATTCTAGCTCAGCATCAATGCTGTTGGTGAAGTTACACAGGAGAATCTTGGTACTCTCGGGGTGCTGCAGGATGATTACCCAGACCTCATTCCCCACCGTTGCTGATTGCTGCCCCTAGCATTGCTTTATCTAGCTCTCTGGCTTAATGGAATTACTGTGTGGTTCCTAACCAGTGGTATATTGGAGCTGACCACACGCCCTATGCAAATAGATTAATTACATTCCATAATTAATAAACAATCAGAACTTTGCAAGAGAGGTTTGTTAAACCGTGACCTATTTCTGCTGGTCATGCGCCGTTTAAACTTGGCACAACTGCTCAGCGCACACACATGACTTGACATACATATTAATTACACTTGCAAAATAATAATGATAAAACATGTTACACTGGAAAGGGTATTATGAGGGCCCTTGCCCTGAAGAGCAGTGAGACTGAACACAACAAAATAACACATGAACATATACTGGCATACGTATATTTAGTTTGATAATTGCCATTTCTTTGTGGGAAATACTTTACAAAATGTGCTGGGCACAGCCTGCCAACATGGGCGAAAAGGATGAAAAATTACACGAAGCCAATCAGTGACTTGCAATGAACATTAAGCTCCCCTGGGCAATGCAAACCACAGGAGAGACAAGATCCGAGAACTAAATAACTATTGCAGTGAATGTGGTTGGCGCGAAAACGTAATAGTCCCCAGAATGCGTTTCCGCAGCGTTGCCCTTTTACAGTTGAAATGCCACTGACGTGCCGGCTTGGCGGCCAAACTTGTCAGGTGCGGGGTTGGCGCACCAAGTCGAGACTACTTTCTTGCACCATTGTTAAACTGACATGAAATATACACTGGAGATGCTTATCTGGTGCTTAAAAATTAAACAATAAACTCTGATACAACATAATAATACTGGTTTGTGCAACTGATGTATGATGTGGAAGTGATACATGTGAGATGAAAGATGTCAATATTAAAATAAACACTTTTACACACTTGTTCTTGCTTATGAGCAGTTTAAGGGGCATTCTTGCTGCCCCCTTTTATTAAGGGCTTCTCTGACAAACACCTTTAAGCCCTTTTGAGACTTCCCTACTTTTTACTCTGTACTATGCTGCACTTCACAAGCACATGGGTGCTCGTGCGTTCGGTGCACTGCACTAATTCAATGGTGTATTGTTGCACTACACCTTCACACACTCCAATAGAGCATGGATACATGCTGCGCTAACTACTGTGCAGCCAGGCAAATGGTCTTAGAAGGCAAGGGATGCGAGCACACGTCAAAACACGATACTTTTCGCACTGATTTTCACAGTGTAGGTAGTGTTTCCCAGCTTGCTGTTAATGGGTTAAGTTCAACTCCGTTTAGCTGCTAATTCGGCTAAAAAATCTGTGTTGCCTACTGATTGGAGGTGTTCATGTATGTAAACAAGTTCGCCTACTAGTAGTTCATGTGGGGGTTGTGTGGTAGGAAGCCAAGATCTGATGTAACTGTCCTGGTGTTTGCTACCTGTTGTATCATTTCACCCTGTTTCTCTTACCTGTTTTCGTTTACCGTTGCAGTCCCAGGATATGTTAGTACTCCCAGGCGCGTGAGGTTTCTTCCTTGTGGAATCTCGGCTGGAGTTTTTCCAGTAGCTGCACTAACACATGTTCGTGCACAAAACAAAGCAGCTGGCAAGTGGTGTGGCCATGCTGTGGGATTTGTTCCTACACTCAGTCTTAATTCAGTTTTTAAATCCTGATTTCTCCGTTCAGTAGGATTTGCCTTAGGTTGATACTGAGCTGTTGTGTTGTGCTCTGTTTTCCATTTCCTTCAGAAATTCTGCCATTTGTGTCCCGTGAACTGGGTTCCATTATCTGACAGAGGCACTCGGAAAACCCCATCTGGGGAAAAATTAGCTTTCTAGTATTTTTGCAATGGTGTTAGTTCTGGCATTGTTTACAGCATAGGCTTCGGTCCAACGAGAAATCAAATCGGTCACTACAACAATAAATATTGTTCCTTTGGCACTATGTGTATATGGACCCATAAGGTCAAGGACAAAAGTGTCAAAATGTTTGGTTGGTACTCGTAGCTGTTGCTGTTGTACCCTGTCGGAGCAGCAGGCTTTGAAAACATTGCACATTTTGCACGGTTTGACATAACTATGGACTTCCTGTGTAATTCTTGGCCAATTTTATTTGTTAGCAATTTTCTGTTGTGTTTGTTCGGCCCCGGAGTGTCCCACTAACTGGTTGTCATGCGCTTACTGCAACACTGCGAGACGAGCGTCGCTGGGCACATTGATTTTACAATTTACCTGGCTATTTGGGGGCAGTATTTCCAATCGGTTGTTTTCAATGCACCAGTTGTTTGGCACCTTTTCCGCGCACTCGTGACTTCTTTTGTACTGCTTCTGGCGCAATTTGTTGCGATTGTAACACTTGCACTTCCAACTGTAATGCATTCCTCTATGGTATGTTGTTGTCATCCAACTGGATTAAATTAAGCCATGGAATGGCATCTGCATCACTAAACTTAAGTTGATGTTCTGGTGGCAACATACTTTCCCATTCATTGGGGTCATTTTCACATAACTCCAGGCCTGGTGGGTGCGAAAGTGCATTGGCAAGAACATTCTCAACCCCAGGAACATGCTCGACTATGAAATCATAAGCTTGCTTGAGCATGGACTAGTGTGTCAATTTACTGCATTATTCCTGCATGTTATGAAGCCATACCAAGCTGCGGTTGTCTGTCCTGAGAGTGAACTGTTGGTATTCCAGGAACAGCCTGTACCGCTTCAGGGCCCATAAGATAGCCAGTCATTCCATTTCGCTCACGTCATGTCTCCTTTCCATGGGACTAAACTTAACGCTACCATAGTCAAAGATGTTACGTTCCCCGTTGTCGCTGAGTTGGTATAACATGGCTCCTAAGCCTTCCTGGCTCGCGTCTGTTTGGAGGTCCAATTGTCTGTTGGGATATAGGTGCTATAGAGATAAACACTGACATAACTGTCGCTTGATCTCTGTAAATGCCTCTGCTGCTTTTGGTGTTCACTGGAATTTATTGCATGTTGACATGAGAGCCGTAAGACATGTAGTTATTATGGCGAACCCTTGAAAGTATTGGCACTGCCAATTTAATAAGCAAAGAATGTATCCCTTGTGTCCGTTTGTTCCATCGCTGACGAATTAACCACACAGCAACAGTCGACCAATCGACATTATGTGGCGGTCTCGATCAGTACAGGTCGACAAGAACGGCATTACACTTTTCTTGTCACCCTGTAACTCATGGCCATGGGATATGCGACCTAAACGACAATGTCCCATGAAGCCATGACTGTTAGACGCAACAGCCATTGGACGGAACACTGGGGTAAGCTGTGCCGCTTATTCCCACGACTTTCGATGTGCACGATGTCGACGGACCCCGTGGCCGAATCGGGAGTGCGATGTGGCCCTGAGTGGCTTCAAAAGATGGGGAATAAAATTCCCGCAGGAAGTGTGAAGTGGCGAGCATAGAGAGTCGACAGCATTCCATAGAAAACAGGGTGTAGCTCCGTCCTTAGTTACGAAATCTGTGTGTTGTCAGATCCATACACATAACTGAAATTAATTACATAACGACACACGCCGATTCTAAAATGTTAATTATAAGAGTGTACATGTAATCATCTATCGAGAATCAGCCATTTTAGGCATCATTTCATTTCATATCACCCTTCAAGTGCGGTGACAATCTCATGACGTCACATTCTTAGCCATATCTGGGGCTCTGGCATTCATGAGTATGCCACTAATGTGTTTTAGTTTAGCAATCTTAATTATGTAAAAGATCGATTTCACTTATGTTATTCATTAAGTTCAGTTTTTTTCATGTTTTCATTTTGGCGCTGGATTCGCTGGATGTGTGGCTAAACCGACGCCATGTTGTTTGTCAGACTTCAGCACTCGAGACAACCAGCAGGGGTGATGGTAAGCTCCACGAACTCCCCTCGGAAATTCAATTAGGCTGTATTTTCCTTCATATTCTTAGTTAACATAATTAAGGAACCTTAAGTTCTTTTATTTAGCAGAGAGGAGGTCTCAATGCATCCTGACTTAACATACCAGTACTTCACGTGCTGGACACGTTTTCACGTAATTACAATCTAAGGCCTACACCTTATTTTTCAGTGGTAGCAACCACCAGCAGGTCCAGAGTGCCGGGTCCCGTTAACTAAGGTACGCATTAACAAGTGCAGTAATAATATGTTTTACCTTTATGGAAATAAAACAGTTATACCTTAATTAGACGTGTTTTATTGCATTTTACTCTCCTGAGTTCATCAAGTCCTGCACCTTAATTGCAGCCTTCAAATTTACAAGTGTATCTCAGTGTATGTTTTGTATCTATGGGGCCTGCCTCCCTCAAGCAGGGTAAATTCAGTGGTAATATAGGCGTGAGAATTGGCCGACAGCTTCACCCACAAGCAATATTTTACCTTTACGTAATATAACGGACAAATTCACTCAGCTCTCCTTCATATTGACCGAGTATTCAGAGTCGCCATAGGCCGTCGGCCATACGACCCCCATCAACAATCGTTCTGTATACCGAATGTGGTGCTGGGCACATCATCAGTTCCTGTTCCTCACCTACTCTCAGGCAGGACACGAACACACCACCAGTACCTCTGGAAGTGCAGCGTGTCAAGTAGCTTTCCCAACTCGGCATAGTAAAACATCAGTCTACACCAGCAAGCTCATTCCTACATCAAGTGTTTTGACCAACACTGGCGAATCAAACAGTAGAACATCAACAACACATCGGGAGTCTGCTCAACACAATACGTATACAACAGGCTATGCGACAAAGGTAACAGTGCGACAGTACTTCACAACGAACAGCTACAGTCATTGGTGAGTAACCTGAGACCTTCAGACACCTATCTATATTAATGCAATTAAGAAAGTACAGTCAACACTCCAGTCAACATCGATTAAATCAAGCGTTCATGTTTTCATTTGTCACACTAATTGTTCAAATATACATTGGTCAAGTTGGCAGATTTGTTTACACTGTAGAGTGCATATGTATTATGTCAACAGACGTACAGTGAATCGAGTGGGAAATAATGTACATCAACTGATGTCTAGTGAGGGCCTGCATCTGTAAAAAAAATCTACTAATCTGGGTTGTTTACTTGCAACATCAGACGTTTTAACTTTTGTAAACATACACTGGTTAGATGTGACAACACGTAATGTAAAATACACAACTGTAAGCCAAAACAGATGCGATTTGAACACTCCCACTAGACACTGCAAGTGTAAATTTTATGTAAAAGTGTACCTGTATACAACACAGCACGGCAAATGTGCATAAGTTGGAAAAGGGTGTTTTGTAAACAAATGCATGAGGTGTTATCAACGTGTACAGTAATTGGCAGCTGGTAACATGACAAGTAAATGCAGTATTTTCAAGCGATACCAGTCAGCAATTAAGAAGCAAAAGCAATCAAAATTTCATTATATCCAAAACTTTTCCGGAAAATTTTGCAGCATTTTACAGTAGTAAAATTTTCAAACTTTTTCAGTGTTTACCCTTGGACAGTAAAGAACTTAAAGTGCAAATGGTCAATTTCATCAATTTTTTAAACTTTTCTAAGCATTTTCAAAAATAATTAAAAATTTTAAGAATTTTTCACAGACTTCCAAAAGTCAACAAAATTTTTACAGTCATTTATCAAAAGCATTTTTGCAAAGCTTTTCAAAGCTGTTGTACTACAATCATGAGTCAAGAGCCCACAACTAATTTTCAAAAACTTTTCCAAGTAATTTTCATTTTTAAAGCAAGCAGTATACTGGGAAAACACACGCGCCATGCACACAGCTGGAACATGTGTTCTCAGTGGGAATAGAGGTGCCGCGAGAAATGGTAAATATCCCCCTCCCCTCCAGGAGCGACCGATGGCCAGCCACGTAACAACACAATGTTTGACCATGAAGCCCGCGCTCCACAACACACAGTGATATGAGATACTGTCCGGCAGCATTTGAATTGGTGTACGAGCGCAGGACAAGCGAGACCATTATGTTTGATGAGTATACAACCCACAATCAGTACAAACCCCTCTGAAGAAATAATATACTCGCGTAGGAAAACATGGAATTTGAAGATTCGCAAAGTAAGAATAACGGCGGTAAACAGAGCCCGAGCGGGCGAAACGTGGAGCTGTACCTCAGGTGGTACATCAGCAATTTTGAGTGCCAACTGTGGCAAAGTACAAACCAACCGAAATGAGAAAGGTTAGCCAAGCCAATTTATTTGTCAATGTCAACAACCACACTTAATCGATTTCAATTCCACAATAAATGTAATTATGTATTGGCAGGACGGCAGGTGTGCGAAACAAATTACAGGTGCAGGAAGGGGAAACGGAACTGTTATTTCTGTACAGTGTGCACGTAGTTTTCACCCAGAATGTTTGAAGCGGACTGAAAAGGCCACCACGGATCAACAAGGCTGTATTCTCTGTGAAATGTGGAAATGCATTCTTTTCCAAACTGACAAAATTTCCAAAGCAGTCAAAATAGAACATTTGCAGTCAAATGAGCAGTGTCAACAGGAAATTTGCAGGCAAGTGTCACAAGAAACCCTGAGGTGTAAGGCGTGCGGACACAAAACGCACTGGCAATGTCTGACCGGGCAAGACATGGCAAATCAAGCCACTGGGTGATTCCGCTGTGGACAATGCGCATTTCCATCGCCTGCAGTCAGAAGTCAAGTCAGTCGTAGGCACGGAATTGTCTAGCACACATCACTGTGTGTGGGAACATTCGGAATGGGCCAGTGTGTATCAAAGTCTACTGGTACATTCAATGTCCCTACCCAGAAGAGCAGAAGAACCGCAAAAGCAGACCCACAACCCATGCGTGACACGTACCCATAGCAAAACTATTGTGATAATCTGGAATTATTTACAGCAATCACGAGAGCCATAGAAGCCGATACTCCGATCCGATTTCAACGATTACCAATGTTTTCAGGCCTACTAAGTGAGGACCCACAGGCTTATCTAAAAGACTGCACAAGGCGTTTAGAGAGATACAGAATGTACCAACAAGAGTGGCCAAATTGTATAGCGAGACAATTGGTCAGCGGGACGAGTAATTGGTGGGAAACAATCAGTCATTACAGTATTGAGTGGGTAGAATTTAGTAACAGCTATGAAAATAGATTTGCCAATTCCTACTCCTAATTGCAAGCACAGAGCAGGGCTGTGCTAGAAGTGGAAAAAGCAGATGAATCTGTAACCGCGTTTGCAACAAGGAAGATAAGGTAAATCAAAAACTTTCATCCACACTTGAGCGAGCATGAGATCATAGGGGTAGTTCTGTCAACTGTAAGAGCATAAAACAGGCTAGTTATGGCACTGTTAATTCACAGTAGCACAGAGGACTTCATGTGCTCTGCCACATTGCTGCACCAAGCCAGCCAAGAACAAAACGCCGCGAATAGAGAGGGCGATGGGTACCATTCGTGCTGGAGAAAAGGTGCAGAGAAGAGGGAGTGGATAGAGGGGCAACCGGCAGCGAGCAAGGTAATAGGAACAGGTGCTTTCCGGACAAGAACATACCCCGAATCCAGGATGGCAGCATGGACATCAGCAACCACATGCATGGTAGGAGGCCCATGTGAGCTGCCATTTGCATGCCAATATTGCAAGGGAGAAGGCAGAATGCATTGGAACAGTCAGTGCCCAAAATGCAACCAACCGTACAACAACAAACCACCGACAGGAAAAGGACAGTTGGGTAGGCAAGCCAGACGTTCACAATCCCAGGGCAAAGGGTCCTGGTGCTACAAAGCCTCTTCAACAAGTAGGGCAGTCTGGAATCGGAAGTCAGCAACCAAGCATACAGCAGATCAGTAAAATTCAAAACCGAATGATTAGAATTTCAGTACATTTTGATCAGCAACCATGCCATGCATTAATATATACAGCAACAAGTCATAATTTAGCGTGCGTCGGATTCGTGAACACAAGCAATGTTACACCAAGTACACAGGTACTACAACTCGCAAACAAACCAGAATGTGGGGGAATCAATGGGAGAGACACTGATTACCATCCGAATTAGAAATGTAGACACCATCACCACAGTCCTTGTGTCTGCAGACCTACGGGAGGATGCCATCTTGTGTATGTCCTGGCTCAGCAAACAAAAGGCCATTGTTGAGCCAGCTGCCCATAGAATCCATTTCGGCCTGAAGGAAAGGCGAACAGTGCACAACAACGAATTCCGACCTACTGGTAACGTGCCCAGAGTGCACTAGACGAACTCGATCATGCAGTCCCTTCGGAATACAGGGAGATAGTGCAACACATACTGGATGAACGACACGAAGTATTCGCGACAGGAGACCCACTACGTCGAACAACCATAGCCGAGCATTGTATTCCACTGGAACCTGACTGGGTGATCTACTCTGAACCCAGAAATTACCAGCTGCATCAATGCGCCATCATCAAAGATCAGATTGAAGAAATACTGGCTGAGGGTATGATTGAACCCACTCGCAGCCACTACAACAGCACAATCACCATGGCACCCAAGAAGGATGGGGCGTAGCGCTTCTGTGTGGATTACATAAGTGTCAAGGATGCATTGCATACCATGGGCAAGATTAAGGTTATGACATCATTGGACCTGCACAGCGGGTATTGGCAGGTGCCAATAAAACCCGCAGACCATCACAAAAAGGCATTCACAGCCCTAGATGGGAGAAGGTTCCTCTCCTGTGTAATGCCTTTTGGCTTGAAGTGCGCACCGGCAAATTTTCAAACAATGATGGCCCAGGTGCTCAATGTGTACATTGAAGATTTTGCCCTCGTGTGCCTGGATGATGTGATCATCTGGACCGAAAACTGGGATGATCATATCCAACACCTGTCACTAATTTTGGTGAGACTAGCCATCAATAAGTTGATATGTGCTAACCGTAAGTGTCACATTGGTTACCCATGCATACAGTTTCTTGGGCACATGTCAATCAACATTGAAGCCGGCCAACAGAAGAGCTTTTGGCCCTCATTAAGGACTACGAGGTGCCGCGCATGAGGAAACAACTGAGGAAATTCTTCAGGTTAGTGAACTGGCTATGCAAAAACATACAGGATTTTGCAACCATAACCGCACCACTCACTGACATGATGTCACCCAACATTAATTATGTTTGGACAGCGAAACACGAAACAAGTTTTCAAGAGATCAAAAGCAAGTTCATGGAGTGCAAGACATTGGCTCATCATGACCCAAGTCGCCATTTATATCTTCAGACAGACGCAAGTGAGAAGGGCTTGGGAGCAGTTCTCTATCAGATTGGGGATAACCAAGAGAAGTGCATAATTTAATACAGTAGTGCAAAGTTCGGGGCAACTGAGGGTAGGTACGATGTGAACGAGCGAGAGTGTCTAGCCGTAGTGTGGGCCGTGAAACAGTACATGACATACATAGAGCACCAATAGTGCGAAACTGTAACAGTGGACCAAGAGGAATAGGACAACCTACTTCCCCCTACCACAGCCAACCACTCAACAACTGGGAGGGCCACGTGAGTTGTGCCATCATCGAGGCTCCCGAGGAAGACTAACTCGAGATCGACGACTTGCAGGACAGCGTTTTAACAGCACAACTGCAGTTTACAAACACCCTTTTTCCCACTGTCACACCTGGTAATGAAATACCCATAAGGTTGGCAGGGGAAGAAGAACAGCAAGAGGAAGGAGTCACACCATCTCAAACACATAACATCAACCTCGCAGGCGCTGCAAACCAAAGTGAGCCAGACTGGAGTGTCACGACACCCAGTATAGAGACACTGTCTTCGGAAGACGTTGCACAAAGCAATCCAGTGGGGGCAATTGCTGGCTTGATCAGTCCACAGGGAAGCTACCCACCAGACATCGTTACAATGCCATCAAAGACTATGATACCGGCTAACCTCGCATTGGAGGACTGCATCAAGGGCGCAGGGGAAGGTACGACAGAAGGAGCATCAATTCCAGCAAGGGACAACATACCTTTCCCCTCACCAGAAGAATAAGCATCACGGTGTCCGAAGAGCAGCAACAGCATCAGCAGCAGCGACGACGAGTCGACAAAAGAGTGGTTCTCAACCCCTCCCCGCCGCTCCAAGCATCAGCATCAACATTGGCCGGCGTTCACAACTTGCAATGTGAACATCTCTATTCGACGAGCACAGACAGTGGCACTTCACCATCAGCATGGTCATTGCCATGGAGCATCGGCAGGCAGCGCAGCACAGCATCATCGCGGCATTACAATGAGGCCCTGCGACCAGCTGCGATCACCGACATTCTGTTGCGCTTAGCGGTGTGGCAGTCCCTTGGGGGCCTGCGAGGACCAAATGGTCACCAGAGAGGGGGCGTTTGACATGTTCCTGATGTACATGTATCCCTTGTGCCCGTTTCTTCCATCGCAGGCGCATCAACCACACAGCAACACTCGACCGATCGACATTAGGTCTCGATCAGTGCAGGTCGACATGAACGGCATTACACATTTCTTGCTGCCCTGTAACTCGTGGCCGCAGGCCATAATATTTAACAATCACCATAAGAGGTAAAGCTCATGATGAATGGATATGTGACTTAAATGAGTGTGTTCTGTGAATCCATGAACATTAGAAACAACAGCCATTGGAGGGAACACTGGGGTAAGCGGCGCCGCTTATTCCTATGACTTTCCGATGTACGCCGATGGGCCCCGTGGACGAATACGGAGTGCGGCATGGCTCAGAGTGGTTCCAAAAGACAGGGAATCAAATTCCTGCAGGAAGTATGAAGTGGCGAGTGTTTCCATAGTAGCATTAATTGATAGGAGCATTTTTAAGCACAATTCATGGTGATTACACCACAACTTACTACGGAAACCGCCCATTCCAGCATAGAGAGTCGACAACATTCCATGGAAAAGTGGGTGTAACTCCACCCTTAGTTAAGAAATCTGCATGTCGTCACATCCATACACATAGTTGAGATTAATTGCACAATGACATGCTGATTCTAAAATGTTAATTATAAGAGTGTACATGTAATCATCTATCGAGAATCAGGCACCCGAGGCATCATTTCATTTAATATCACCCTTCAAGTGCAGTGACATTCTCATGATGTCACATTCTTAGCCATATCTGGAACTCTGGCGTTCACGAGTATGTCACCAATGTGATTTAGTTTAGCAATCTTAATTATGTACAACATCAATTTCTCTTAGCATGTTATTCATAAAGTTATATTTTTTCATATTTTAATTTTGGCACCAGATTCTCAGGATATGCGACGAAACCGACGCCATGTTGTTTGTCAGTCTTCAGCACTCGAGACAACCGGCAGGGCAGACGGTAAACTCCGCATCCTCCCCTCGGCAATTCAATTTAGGCTGCATTTTCCTTCATATCCATAGTTAATGTAATTCAAGAACTTTTTAGTACTTTTATTTAGCCAAGGGGAGGTCTCCCTGCATCCGAATGTAACATACCAGGACTTCACGCATGGGAGACTTTTCATGTAATTACAATCTAAGGCCTACACCTTATTTTTCAGAAGTAGCGACCACCAGTAAGTCCAGAGTGCTTTGTACGATTAACTGAAGCACGCATTAATAAGTGCACTAACATTCCACTGTACCATTACGGTAATAAAACAGCCATACCATAATTAGACATGTTTTATTGGATTTAACTCTCCTGAGTTCATCGGGTACTGCGCCCTAATTGCAACCTTCAAAATTACAAGTGTATCTCAGTGTATGTTTTGGATCTACGGGGCCTGCCTCCCTCAAGCATGGTAAATCCAGTGGTAATATATGCGTGAGAAGTGCCCAACAGCTTCACCGACAAGCAATATTTTACCTTTTACAAAATATAACGGATAATTTAACTAAGCTCTCCTTCATATTGACCAGAGTCGCCGTCCGCATATGACCCTCATCAACAATCGTTCTCTACACCGAATGTGGCGCTGGGCAAATCATCAGTTCCTGTTCCCACCTACTCTCAGGCAGGACATGAACACACCACCATCACCTCTGGAGGCGCAGTGCATCAACGAGCATCTCAGAAAGTATGATTCTCGGAAATTAATATTACTCATCGTGTCTCCTTGATGTTTGGCTTGCAATAGCTTTATGCGTTAGGCCATCATGTTGTTGCACCAAATAATCTATAATGTACTATTATGAGATTGGAAGGGAATGTTTATTAAGATAATGGTTGTGTAGGTGTTGTGAATTTAGATTAAGTTGGAAACTTGTGTAGCTGCGTTATTCGTACTTTTGCCCAGAATATTACTGACCTACAGCAAATCAAGTAGCTGACTTTTCTTCATAATATTACATTCCATTAAAAATGCAGACTTTTAATATGATGAGGAATATACAGTTTGAGATACTTTAGGAAGGCTGACCAAAGAGAAACACTTGATTCCTTGTGGAATACCTAGGTGAGCATTCATAAATCATCAACTTGAAATATTTAAATTCAATATTAAGAGACACATTAGTAAATCAAGACATCTTAAAAAAAAAAAAAAAAAAAAAAAATCTTACAACTAACATACACATTGAAACGACAGAATACCCTTAGATATCATTTTTAATTAAAGGAACATATTTAAATTTACTAACCCTTCAAGACAAATTAAATTCTAAGAAATAGAATAACACTCGAAATTAATACTGTTAGATACCTATAAAGAACTTTGCCAAAGAAATCAGATTGAGAATTACTGCTTTAAAAACCTGAAAATTCAGCATGGAGAGCACAACTAATTGAAATATACCTTAATACTACTGCATACCATTTTGCAGACAAAGTTCAGATAGTCACTCTCTTTTCATATAATTTAAAATTACTGTTCTTGGGTGGAACACGAAAATGAAATGGCCACTGGAAATGTTCACCAAGGAAAGTCCATTTAAACATTTATCACAAAAGCTATTTTCTTACTGCAGCTACAAACTGAACTTTACTTCCTCATTAAAATAGTTCCTCGGACAAATCTGACTGTTAAGCAATATTATCAAATGACTTCACTAAGATTGCCAAGTTGCGACTATACTTTTGGCTTATGCCATGGATAGGTCTTACTTGACATCTTCGGGAAGTGATGGTGACAGCATTTTCAAAGCCGAATACAACAGGCATTACTGAAAATTCCATTCGAACGGAACATCTCCGTCCTTCCTCCATCTGGTTACATGACACTGGCCATCCTCAACCCTCTGGAGTCGTCACGTACGCTGTCATCAAGGCGCCGATGGGCGAGGAACTTATCTGAAATGTCTGGCCATGTTAGATGTCTAGCCCTAGAAGAAGGACTCCTCAAGCCTTTACTTCATCACGTTGTGATGTCATATCCTCCCACAATCTTACTGTAACAATCGCCTTAACACATTCTTCCTTGGGGTTACTTAAGTTTCTATGTTTTATTCCAGCTAAGAGTAATAAACACAAAAAAAATGGCTTTAGATGCATGCCAAAAATTGTTGTAGGAAACTTTAAATTCAGTCTAGTGGTCATTTTACATATGATTAATTAGGAAATAAAAAAAACGATGTTATATAAAAATGAATGCCAACACTGAAACTACTCAATCTGGGAAGTTGTATTTACTATGGTAAATATAAATATAAATTATAAATATAGATATTCTATAAATAATTTTGTAAACACAGTACAAATTATGACTTTATACTAGTCTACTATGACCTCTGTTTTTCAAGTCATAAAAATTATCACTGATATTCTAGATTAAGGAGATCTAACATATGAAGTTCTCTGTGATCTTTCTATAGCTTTTGATTTTATAAATCATATATTATTGTTAGGTAAGCTGGCTTACTATGGTATAAAGGACACAGAACATAACTTACTTAAGTGATACCTTACTTCTAGAAAACAGAGTTGAAGTTAATGGGAATAATGGCACTGTATTATCTGGTTGGGATATTGTTATAGCTGGTGTCCCTCAAGGAAGTATCCTTGGTCCATTGTTGTTTCTTCTAATACATTAACTACCTACCTAAAATAATTAAAAATTGAAAATTACGATTATTTGCTGATGATACAAGTATTATACTGCAAGTAAAAAATATTTAACCTTTACAGCATAAATGTGAACATAGACCGTGGTTACACGAGTGCTGTTAAACACTTTCAGTTAAATATATTCGGTAGCAATGTCTGAACCAGTTTAAGAACAGAATTCGGAAGCACATATATCATTACTTTAAACAAAATTATCATCGATTTGCTTTGTGTTGAGAGCAATGCAAGAAATAGTAGATTACAAAACATTAAGAATGTTATATTATGCTTTTTTCCATTCGATCATGAGTTATGGTATTGAAATTTGAGGCAATAAGAACAGTAGCAGAAAGATATTTAAATTGCAAAAAAAAAATCACTGCGAATATTAGCTAATGTAAAGTACTCAACGACCTGTAGGAACGAATGCGTATTAAAGTAATGAAACTTGTAAAATTGAGTATTGGACAATACCAAACAAAAGATAAGATTCATAGTCATCATACTAGAAATGCTAACAAACTCACAACTATCCCACATAGAAGCAATACGTTTCATAATAGTACATACTACACTGGACTACGATATTACATTCAATTACCTAAAAATATCAAAGATGAAAAAAATATTGGGCCTTAATCATAGACGTTTTTAGTCCGGTCTAAGGAAGATCATCCTCCAACCAAAATTCTTTGTATTTAGAGAGCATTTTTATTGCTAGTCCGAGGATCATCTTGCTTTAGTACGGCCTAACTTTTATTCCGGACTGAGGGTAGGACTTACAATGCACGTTGTAAATTACTATTCAATTGGAAAAGGAACAACAAATATTTTCTAAATAAGTTATATTAAGGATAGCGCTATCTAGACTCCATTTTGTCTTTAGTGAAACTTGAGGGTTTTTATTTGAGACGAAAATCTGTAATTTGCATGCTCAGTAAACCTGGAAATGGTGTACTTCGATCCTTCGAATATGGTTACATTCCACTCGGTACTGAAAAAACTGACCAGTATCATGTCAAAAGGATCGCCATCGGTAAAAATTCTAACCCCAGTAGCACTCAGTACTGAAACTAGGTGGAACACTACTCAACAGTTTTCAGCAGGAATAATTGTGTCTGCCATATGCAATGAAGCAATGGCACGCTTAAACATAATGTAAACAGGTATGGATATTTTTTTCTTTTCATTTTCGTCTGATTCTGACTCATCAATTGATGACATGGGGATCAAAGAATGTGAAAATATACTTTCCACCTGCAACTTCTGCATAAAAGAACAACGTAAATTGCTCGTTATACTTCGCCACCACGTTGCATAGTCTGCTTTATTGAGACTGCCTGACCTGCAAGTTAGTAGTTTCAGCCAGAAGTATAGTCTCCAACCTAGACGCCACAATACCACTCTTCCAGCAGAATCAGTACCTATACGTATGTTCGCCAGTACTGATCAGTTCTTTCAGTGCCAAGTGGACTATGGCCTAAAGTTAATCGGGGTTTTTGAATACGATATATTTAGTCAGCACTTAGTCTCGGCTAACCTCAGACCAACTCCGAGGAAGATCATCTCTGGATCATCTTTGGATGAAGCTCTGCCTATGAATAAGGCCCATTAAAAAATGTAATAATATTGTAAGAAAACTCTTTGAATCCCAATGTTTATATAATGCCCAGGAAATTAATGAATTTCTACAAAACTTTAGCTAGTATGTATCATAAGAAATGTCTATTTTTTTTCTATGTAATTGTATATTTACCCACATAAGTTATGTTATTTAAAATATGTGTTATTAATTTGTGATTAATAGAATTAATTAATATTGTGTTTTCATTTTTATATTATGTAACCGCACAAAATACTGTGTGCAGGTGTTATGTAATTTGTATTGTATGTTATTCTTATTTTATGTATTTGTTACTGAATGTATTTGTAATTTTGACTTGTTCCACAATCCTGTAGCTTGGCTACAAAGTGGGCTCCATGGAACGAATTATAATATAAATAAAATTGAATGTGTCTGGTTTTGTGTTTGTCAGTAAAATTTATTTGTTTCATGAATTAGGCCTTATGGGGTCACCTTTTTTGCATCCTAGTGATAAATTTACTTTTTAACTTCACTGATTACCTGCATATCCCCAATCTAATTTTTTTGCGATCTTTGGAGTACGAAATAAGTAAATATATAAATAAATATTTTAGGCGCACTGAGTGAACTTTACTCTTTCGTCTGTGCAGAGTGCGCACTAAATGCAGTTATGTTGAAATGTCATAAACAATCAATAAACAATATGGGTATGTCATAATATGTCATAAACAATATGGGTGGGTTAATATCCTAGAAGTTATGACTTTGTTCATTTCCTATTGATTGAAATATAAGTTTTTTTGTATGTTAATTTTTTTATCTTAGTTTTTATTATTATGCAATCCGTTTGGATCAGTCGAGTTCATTGCCCTATTTGTATAACAACTCGAAATTATATTTGTATATTGGCTCACTTGTACTACAAAAATGATATTATCGCTTTGTGAACGCATTTCAGTAGTACGTAATGAAAATGGCGGCGGACAGCGATGAACCGATATCTGACCAAGAAAAAGTTCGAATCGTGACAAATTTTATATTACATTCTCCTCCTGGTGAATTTAATGAAGTTTTTAATGACGTGCGTGTTCTTTTAAATAACGACAGTCTCTTGAAAGAAGGCGCGTCCTCAGCATTTGCGCAGTACAACAAAGATCAGTTGACACCAGTCAAGATCGAAGGTTCTGACCACAAAGCTCTCATTACCGAGTATAATGACCTTGGTGGCGGAAGATTCTTTGATGACAGGTCGAAGCAGAGTTTCAAATATGACCATCTTAAGAAGGAAGCAGGAGACTACCAGGTGAGACTTATGCTATTCCTTCACAAAGTACTAAGAGAGCGTGGTTTGTTTTGTACGTGTTAACCTATAATTGACCGCAAGTGACACGCCCTTTTAGTTTGTGCGACGTTTCTGAGCCCTTGGGTTTTAGTCGCATTATTCAAATTTAGTGAGGTCCCTTATGCTGGTTGTGCAATAGTTGAGCAAATATTTTCTTAATGGTTGGGTTACCTGTTATTTGAAAAGGTACTCTTGTTTTTAGAGTTGGAATTACACACCACCATTTCTGTTGACAGGTGTAGCAAGTTTTCGTATGTAAAGCATTGTTAATTTTGTGCATGTTTATTGTTTTTACTGCAGTAGAAACAATTTTTGTTGGGCCTAATATTTCTCAAGTATGGTTGTGGCGTAATCCAAAATTCGTAATTATCCTCCGAAATGGAAGCTTTTCCTTAAGGAAAATTAATTATGTGTAGTATATATGGTTATTACTAATCACACTTAATAGGAATTTTATTGGGACTTCACGAAATTTTTTTAATATAACAAAATGTGATGGGCGAGGACGGCTATGAAGGTAGGGGTGTTTTTGTGGCAAAACACTGAAATTTATGTCTTTCTTTTGGTTGCTGAATTGTGTTTATTCTGAGAACGTCTCTAGAAACAAGACCTTATTTTACAAAACATTAGTCACAGTGATGTTTTGCCAATGCGCTAAGGCGGACTATTGTACAACCCGGTACAAAGTGTTTACATATGTTATGACATCACTAATATGGCACCTATGTCACCATTTTTTCCCATTGCCACATCCCTTTCCTTTCTCAATCAAACTGGGCACCCACTGGAATGTGGGTGTTTTCGGGCGGGGACACTTTCAACATTTATAGATGTTTGTATCGGAATGTCCTCTTGAACCCATCTGCCCAAGTGTACTATGCAAGACCATGATACCATATATGATACCTATACAGTAAGACCTCTCGGCCATTGTACTTTTCTTTCTCTTTTATTTCAGTGTTCTTTGCGCTAGGGCCTTACCGCGCTTCGGCCTCCCAATAGGCGGGGAAGAGGAATCACGTCCTCTCACCGCAAGGAAATCAGGATTAATACGACCATTGCCCAGATCCTAAGGTCGAACCTGGCACGTCCGCACATCCCTGCCCCCTATACCACAGAGGTTCTGAGACCCACGGACTTAGAAACCAAGCGTGTGGTCTGGCCGGGATTCTACTCGTACCTCTAGTGCCTCTCCAGAGCACGACCGGAGTGGGTTGCCGCTCACCGCCCGGTCTTTCCACAAGAGTGGGTATCTCTCCAGGCCTCCTCCAGCCTATGGAGTTAACCACTGCCAGCACGAGTCCAACCACGATGATCTGTCATCAGAGAAAACCTCCAGTGGGGCCAACCGATAGTCCCGTGCTACCACTTATTTTCCATGCCACTAGTGGGTTATTGATGTCCAATCATCCCGCCAGTAGCAAGTCTGGGAAGAAGACACACACCCTTCCACCGAAGTGATTGAGAATTCCTCACCGGGCAAAAGCCTTACACCCAATGAAAAGCCGGTTGCTCGCCTTTCCTGGCCCAGGAACGCCATTCTACAATGCATTGATGTGTAAGAAATGGACCCTGAACACGTAAACCAGTACCTTATTTACTCTGAATGGAACAAATGGATGACTTGGAATGAATATTTAACTATTTTACAATACAAAGAAACACAGTCCTTCATGCTAAGAAACATTTGCCAATTTCTAATTAATGATTGAATAGCAGTGGATTGTATAGTGCAATAGTTTGAAAGGTGTAATATATACCTACGTTCTTGCTAAGTAATATAATGTTAGTGTTCTGCAGTTGCAACGAGTCGTGGCAGTTTTTATTCAATCGGATTGCTATGGATGTTAGTGATTAATGGTTTGTAGAGTGAAATGCATGGTGTTGTAGGTAGGTAACGTTAGGTTAGATGTGGTGTCAAGTTTTTGCCAGTTGTAGCAAACAATTAGTTTGGGTAATTCTTAAAAATAGGGGCTTTTCTGGAAAAAAAATCTCTGAAAGTGGTAGGCCTATAATTCCACTCTACTAAATACACAGAACACAAATTTGCTAGGGGCATCAACATTTGGCTAATAGAAATCCCAAAAACGATAGTGTAGAGGGCTATGAAGATCAGGGAAGTAGTGGGGTAAAATGGGTGAAAAATATGTGGATAGTGTAATATTTATTTGTGAAAAAACATTAGATTGCAAAAAAAAAAAAAAAAAAAAAAGTACCAATCATTAACTAAATAGACAATATTACCAATACACGTTATGAATGCAATAGTAGGGAGGGGTATGAAGATCAGGGAAATTTTGGAGTAAAAAAAAATACAAAATAAGAAAATAAGTACATTTTCATCATAAACTTTTACCCCTCAATTTTTCTCCAGTTCATAGCCCTCCCCACTATCGTATGTGTAGCTTGTATTGGTAATATTGTCAATTTAGGTAATGTTCAGCTCAATTTTTTTTGCAATTAAACATGTTTTCATAAGACAATATTACAGATAGTAAAAAAAAATATGTTAAATTGCAAATCACACACACATTATTTCTCAGTGCAAATAGGCTACACATGACAATAATTTATGGGGAAACTCCAAGCTTCGCTGATGCGTGACGCTTCGCATCACCACGTAAAAAAAATTACAGACGCATCTTGAATCACTGTTTTGTGGACTTACTCCCCTGCTGGTGCTGGGTCTCTGGCTCTGTGCGTAATGTAAAGCTACGCTTGTATAGTATTTTTGCAATTTAACTTATTTTCATCATTAAATAATAAATTATGTATATATCTTTCATTCGTTTTACCCCACAATTTCTCTGATCTTGATAACTCTTACCACTATCGTTTTTGGAGTTTCTATAGGTCAAATGTTGATGTACGTAGTAAATTTGTGTTCTGTGTAATTAGTGGAGTGGAATTATAGGCTACCACTTTCAGAGATTTTTTCCCCAAAAAATGACTTTAATCTAGTCAGTACTCACCAAATCACTCTCCATTCATATGGTGTATACGAATATGCACTCCACATCTTTGGTCCATTTGACCGCACTGCACACTAATCTCCGCACATATATTATAATTTACCTTTTCCCTTGCTATAATAGCATAGAAACACTTGTCATTTCACACAATTATTAAATTTAACACTTCAAACAACATGAATTGCAATAAAACATGTGTTTATTCACTCGTAAATATGAAGCCTCAGACAGGACCGGTGCAAACAGTCACCTACAATATTTATATTTATTCTACTAGTACGGTAATACATTTTATCCTCTCCTCAATATAGACCAGGTAAGCCTGAGTAAGTCACCAGAATTACGTAATGTCCCGACACTGCTCCATACCTGTGTTGTTTACCTTTATAATATGTCACATAAATTATGTTTTAGGCATGAAATATTTGTTGCAAACGGTATTCTTACATGTAAAACAATTCAGCAACTCTATATAAATATATTCTACGTATTTTATAGCATAAATGCAGCAATCTTGATCACCTTCCTCCGTATCACATTTTATTTTATTTATTTATTTATTTTTTTTCCCCAAAAAAACTACTTGAAGCCCCTCCAAAATTCCTTAGTCATTATGCATGATTACTAATAATCATATCTAACATATCCAGATATATTTTTCAGATTTTCGAAAACGCCCCTATTCTTAAGAATTACCCAGCATTTAAGTTATAGCTTAAGTATTTTGATGATGAATCGTAATAAATTATCTGAAATAATCAAGTTTGTGCTCATGTGAACATGTCACATGTTCCTGGTTGGGTGATTTATAAAATTATTGCAATCCCTGCTTCATAAAATTTTCCAAAATTTGCTGTTTCACGTTTATGCAAATTCAGGTTATATAGCTAAAGTACCTGAAGTAAAAATCTCTTAAGCTGATTTCACAATAGTGCAATGCGTTGCGATATGCGGTATCCAATCAGGATGATGCAGATTTTGTCGCATTGCATGAAATTCTCGCGGTGTGATTGTTGACGTCAGCCTGCCTCGGAGAAGAATAAGTATTTGTATGCAATGTGAATAACAACATATATATTTTTTTTACAATTTGAAAATGGCAATTGTGTTTACGCCGACATTTTTATATTTGTATTTTTATTATTGCTGCGTGGATGTGCGAAGTAGAAGACAATGCTTTTTATAGATATGGAAAATGAATTGTTTAACAGCAAAATACTTCTCCTTAGTCTTATTATGTCTTGTTCCCGCTAGTTTTCATCACACATCGCATTCATACTACCCTACCACTTAAAACAATATTCAACTTTTTGCACGTATCTTTTGCTACATTCATGAGGTCTGAGAACGTACTTTCCACTCTTAAACTAGATAGCAGCACCATTTCAGACGACGTCCATCGCCGAGAGATCATCACTCAATTGTGAAATAGCAAGTATAGCTCGACGCAGCCCAACACATCACACTATTGTGGAACCAGCTTTACTTTGTACATCCTACACATGTTAGTTTGGTATTTTTCCAACCTGTAATACATAACACTATATGCTGTTCTTGGTAATATGAGCACTTTTGAAAACCCTGCTTAAGATCTACTTGTAGCCACTTTGTGTATTATTCCACCTTATGTAAAATTAACATTGCCATGGGACTCATCACTTTATTCATGCGTTGGTCAAGTGAAACTGAAATTTTTAGAGAAGTAAATATTTTACAAATTTGTATAATTTTCACTTTGACGCATTAAAGAAGCACAAAGCAAAAGAAATAATATAATTTATAACAAATGGTTACCTAACACTTTTTATTCTACGTTAAGATACGGAACTACTTTCCATCCATCGTTACCAACTTTACAATAGGCGCATGTCACCCAGTGTGCTCATTAAAATAAATTATAGTAGGAACAGTGAATTTTTTTTAAGGTTGATTTCACAAGTGTTCACTTTAACGTGAACAGCCTTTATAGCTTTTTCGCAGTAATCACTTTTGAATTGAATTTTTGAGAGATCACCCATGTAAGTTATGATGTTTTTGCTTGTTTCCTAAATATGTCATTTATCACACATGTTTTGCCCTTTTGTTAAACATAAAATTACTTTGTAATATTTCATTGTAAAATGATATGAATAAGTGCAGGGAGAAAATAGGTGTGTTGGCAATGCCTCGTAAGAACCGGTTCTTATGCAAAATGTGATTACACTGAATGCCCATGAATGTGGTGTTTTGTCCTTTTCGTGTAATTTTCTATACTAACCTTTGTTTGCATGAGGCGAAGGAATATCTTTAAGTAGTACTTTACAGGGCTTCAGAAATTTGGAAGTAACCGTGAATCAACTGTAGTGACAAATTTCCATTTACAGTTTTACTGAGCTGGTGCAAATAGTGGTCAGGCTAGGCCCACAGCATTGTTAATGTCACATATGGCAGAAATATCCCAAATGAGAAGGAAGCCTTTCTAAAGTGCTCAATGAACTATCAACAGCGTATACATAATTTGAAGTGTTCCTGTTTGCAGCCACGAACGCCAGACCCAGCAGCGGAACCATGGAGATCAGGGCTGGAGACTGAGCTGACGGAGTACACGCTGAACCATTTCAAGAATGGTGTGTGCAGTGTGTTTGGCAAGAGTGAAGCTGGCACTGTGGTGCTGATGGCTTGTATAGAGGACCACCAGTTTCAGCCAAATAATTACTGGAACGGCAGATGGCGTTCCCAGTGGTGCATTACCCTTAATTCTGGTGCTGTTGAAATGCGTGGTATTGTTAAAGTACAGGTTTGTGGCCTCAGAATAGTTAATGTTTAGTTATAGTTAGTCATTGAAATTCTCTTTTAAGTCTGTTGCTTAGAAAAAGTTATTTTTATGTGTTTACAATTTACTAATGCTGTAGCCCATCATGCTTTTTCAACAAGCAGCATTTCTTGTGTGTGTCCTTTAGCCACCATTGACTGTCATTTGATTAAAACAAAAACTTAAGAGATGTTTTTTTTTTATTTTATAAATCATGACATATTGTGACTGTTACACAGACATGCTTCAAAAAAGTAATTTGTAAAAAATAATTTGCTGATAGGTTAGTTATTAAATGTAATTGAAAATGTGCCAGGTGTGTATGCTTAACATAATTATTGAATATGTATAAATTTATGTTTCAAATTGTGCCAAATTGCTCTCATAGAAGCAGTATTATTGTGTTGATATAAATAATCATAAAAATAATTTTATAAATACATATAAAGCTCATATATTTGAACTACTGATCACAGTAATTTCTGTTAACAAAACTGTCTCTTTAACTTTGAGACAAATTAGGCCTTAGAATTGTAGTCAACAGCGAACACGGAGTGAACTCGTACCAAAAGTAACAATTTAAGCCATTTAAGTTAAAGTTTCGAACATGGGCTGAAGCGTAAACAAGACTGAACGGATTTAAAAGTTGATTGGAACTTGTGTAAAGTTGTTTTGGTGACAGGCTGAGCTAGAAAACAAATCATTTATGAAAAGCGGAACATTCTTATTGTTTGGTGGTAATGATTGCAGATATTCAGCAAATAATCTACCTCTTGCTTTCTCCCTTTTTTTTTTTTTTTTTTTTTTTTTTTATTACATGTTTCCTTGCTCCTTTTTAACACTGTATATTTTCAGTCAACTTAACCACATGCAAATAGGTTAAATATTCTTCAAATGCACTTGAATGTTTTGCTTTTGGTCTCTGTTCATTTCTAACAGCAACTTTAAATCTGGATTCTACAGTCCAGTTCGGGTGTGTTTAAGGCAAATTGTCTACTGGAATTCTACACTCCAGTTCAGGTGTGTTTAAGGCAAATTGTCTATTCGGATTCTCAAGTCCATTACAAATTTAATCTGGGTTGAAATGTTACTCTAAACTAGGGTTGAATCAAACTGGTATGAGGGTTACAAAATGTAATTAACAGCGTTTAATGGGCTGTATAACAGAAAAGCAAAAGAAAAATGTTTGTGTGTGTTGTTAAGATATTGTACACTATTTTATTTTAAGCTTGCACCACAGAATATGGTACAAAATTAATACATTCAATGCAAACAAATGCAAAAACAAACACTCTGCAGTCATGGAATTAGGTAAGCATCAAGTACTATCAGAAGTTTGGCAGCTCTTCTTGGCTACCGCATATTCAAAGTATGGTGAAATATTTTGACTTTATATAACTCATTGTACTTATTAAATGTTTGTCTGTGAGCTGATTATTAGTTTGGATTTATTCCACTTTAGATAGAACAAAAACTGTTCATAAAAATAATCTTTTGAAATTCATCAGACTGTTTCATCTCCTGTTGTACACATATAACCTCAAAATAGGTATACCACATGCCATTTTCACGTTTTATTTACTAACACCCCGAATGCATGCTGTTTTCCATTTTTTGCCATACAATAAGGCGAAGTCGCACAGCTGTGAGCTAGAGGCCACATGCTGCCTGTTGTGAGTTTGATGTGCATGCTGTTTAAGTTCATCTTTAACAGTCACATGCAGACATAGAGTTTGAAGTGTGTAATTGAAATTGCAATGTGTGTTTTCACTTTATGTATGGAGGAAGGGAACTAAATAAGAAAGCAGATTTCAAGCAGGTCTTTCAAAACATATTTACTTAATTGTAGGTATTTCTTACTGTTACTGAAATTCAAGGTTAGGCCAGAGTGCTTGCAGCTCTTCAAAATTAAAAAGAGCTAACCATCAGAAAAATGAGATGAAGTTACTTTATGGGTAATTCTTAACAATAGGGGCTTTTTTGAAGAAAAAATCTCGGAAAGTAGTATAATTCCACTCTACTAATTACACAGAACATGAATTTGCTAGGGGCGTCAACATTTGGCTAATAGAAACTCCAAAAATGACAGCGGGAGGGTTATGAAGATCAGGGAAATTGTGGGGTAAAATGGGTGAAAAATATGAAAATACAGTAAATAGCAAAAAAAACTGAACCAAACATTAACAAAATAGACTATATTACCAATACAAGCTACAAATACGATAGTGGGGAAGGCTATAAAGATCAGGGTAATTGTGGGGTAAAAAAACACAATATGTACATTTTCGTTATAAAATTTTACCCCTCAATTTTCCTCCAGTTCATAGCCCTCCCCACTATCACATTCCTCAAATTGTATTGGTAACATTGTCAATTTAGGTAATGTTTGGTTCAATCTTTTTGCAATTAAACATGTTTTCATGAGACAATATTACAGTAATACTACATATTGTTCTAAAAAAATTTGTTAAATTGCAAAACGCACACACATTATTTCTCAGTGCGAATAGGCTACACATGACAATCATTCATTGGTAAACTCCAAGCTTCGCTGATGCGTGACACTTCGCGTCACCACCTAAAAAAAATTGCAGGCTTGTCTTGAATCACTGTTTTTGGGGATTTACTCCTCTGCTTGCGCTGGTACTCTGGCTTGGTGCATAATGTGTGGCTATGCTTGTGCAGTATTTTTGCAATTTAAAAATTTTCGTCAATAAATATTAAATTAGTTTTACCCCACAATTTCCCTGATCTTCATAACCTTCCTCACTATTGTTTTTGGGGTTTCTATTGGTCAAATGTTGATGTACCTAATAAATTCCTGTTCTGTATAATCAGTGGCAGTGGAATTACATCACTTGCCAAGATTTTTTTTATTAATTTAAATCATTTGCCATTCATACTGCGTATACTAATATGCACTCCATAACGTCGGTCCATTTGACCACACTACACACACACACACACTCACACTAATCACCGCACTTATATTATAATTTACCTTTTCCCTTGCTGTAGTAGCGTAGAAACACTCGTAATTTCACACAATTATTAGATTTAACCCTTCAAACAACATGAATTGCAATAAAACATGCGTTTCATCACTCGTAAATCAGAAACCTCCGACAAGACCGGTGCAAACCAACAAATATATAACACTGTGGTTAACTTTAGAGCACTGTATTATTGAATAATGTGCCTTTTTCACTGGCTGTTCCTTTGTTTTAATATTTATTCCAACTGAGGCCATCCTTTTAGAGAAGTGACCCAATACATATTAATAACAAAAGGATAATTACAATTAGTGCAGCCCTTTACTTCGCAGTTGTATCAGTGTTAAACACAGTCATGGCAAAATACTAAAGTGCATTACATGTATTTAGCTATGTCGTGGAAAACCAATATGTTAGTGTAAAATAATCGTTAGAACTGTCTTCAATTCAGGCATTTTTAAAATGTCCTAAAGCTGACCTAAATAATGTTAGAGGCCTAAACTGTGACTATTCATATGAAATGGTTTTTGAAATATGACTGAGTTCTTTGAAAAGCTGTAAACAGTAAACAACACATTTGACAGGTATAAAAGTAGAAGTCACATTTCAATGTTTATTTCTAGATGTAGAGAAAGTATACGGACATATGTACACACACAATGGAATGTAAACATTGATTTTGACAGATGCTACATGGCAGTCTCATGGCAATGTTTGTTTACATTTGGCGGAAGGATATGAAACGGGCCTGCAAATAGATATTTAGCAGGGCTCCGAGAAAGTTGCTTCCAATGGGGAATGGACTGTATATAAATATATTCTACCTAAATTATACATATTTTATAGCATAAATACAGCAATCTTGATCACCCTCCTCCCTATCACATTTAATGTTTTTTTTTTTTTTTTTTACACAAAACTACTTGAAGCCCCTCGAAAATTCCTTGTAATTATGATTACTAATTATCCTATCTAACATATCCAGGTATTATTTTTCCGATTTTCGAAAAATCCCCTATTCTTAAGAATTACCTATTCGATAAAATATGGTAATATGAACACATTTTATTTACACACACTTATTTTTGTTGACTTTACACATACAATTTAATTTGCAAGAAAGAAAACAACTGCTGACCATAAAAAAATTAGTATCTTACATGGGCATGGGTGCACATAAACTTAAAAAAATCATTAAAAAAGGACATTGAATTAAATTTGATTTATCATACATACACTGATTAAGAAACTAGTCTGTAATATACCACTGTTTTCATGCCAAAAGAGGAGGGATGATGGAAGTAAAAAATGACAGGGTAAGGGGGTATGTGATTAGGATAAAGAATTCTCACTAATCAGCCCTACAACTCCCCCACCCAAAAACACCCCAGTCCTCTTCTGGCATTAAGTAATTTACTGCCTCACACTGCTTGGGACAACAAATGTCAAAGTCTATGATGGCAGTGTGAGAAATGTGCGACCACTACCATCAGTAACGGCTAGTTTTCCATAGACTGAAAACTGTGGATAATAGAAACTTGTACCGCAGTTGGAGAAAAGGTCTACAAAAACCAATCCGCGCATAACTGAAACCGCATTTCAAGATACTGTAGTTGGCGATGGATTACTATACTGTATATAACCTTCTTGGGTAGAACACTGTGTCAACCTGTCTGGGTCCACGTGCAGCTCTCATTGCCAGAGGTAGGGCAAGCCAGCCACATTTAACTCATCTTTCAGGAAATTAGAGAGAGAGAGAGAGAGAGAGAGAGGTAGTGCTGTAACTTGCCCTGCTGAGGAGCGGTTTCAGTATCTGCCTACCGTGATGTTACTGAGGGTACTGGCCTGCACCCAACTGCCTACAGCTGGATACAAGAAACCATTCTGTTGGTTAGTTCTGTAGTGATATTTGTCAATGGCCTTGTGGGGACTACAGTGGTGTAGTGTTTCGACTACTCGCCTCCCACCCAGATGAACTGGGCTAGAATCTTGGTGGGGTCGCCCCCTGATTTTCACATGTGGGAATATATCCGGACGATGCAGCTGGTCGGCTGTTTTTCTCAGGGATTCCCGTTTTCCCCGCTCTTTCATTCCGGGGCTACTCCATACTTACCTTGCTTCACCCTCATCTGCTCTCAAGACCTCAAAGGGCCATTCCAAATCTGTTCATCCAGCAAAAATAGAAAATGTAACCCAGGTTTTGTGATTTTGTTAAAAAAAATTGGTGCATTTGTTTGTTAAACCAAACGCCACTAAAAATACAACATTTCAGATTTTTTTTCAAATACTTCTTGAGATATGAACGCCAAATTGTGACCATTTTCTGGCTAAAACAGGTTGTTGTGAGACAGTGGAGATTGGTCAGTGCCTGTGTTTCCAAGCTTTGTATTTCACTGTGCTACCAAGATATTACAAAAAGGACACTGTTCTTTATGTGAAATTTTCCACAGAATTGTCATATCTAGAATGGCTTGGAAATTATGACAGAAAAACTTTGTGACTGATGTTTCAAATGTAATCTGAGGCGGTGAGTTCCAAAACTTGATTAAGTACACGTAACATTTTTCAGACAACACAAAAAACTTGGATGTCTTAATCAAAACTGAATATGTCGAATTTTTATACAATCATATGTAAAAATTAGTCAATAAAAGCAAGTCCAAACAAAATCCACCCCCCCCCCCCCCCATATTTGTGAAGTTTTGACATTAAAATTTTCAGCAAGCGCAAATTTCATTTGCAGTTGCTTTTCATGGGAAAATCAGCAGATTCATTTAAAATATGTAAACTCTTTGTAGTATTCAAACATTTTATAATGAAATGATAACCCAGAAGAATATTTACTCTCTCGATGTAAAATAAAGTTCAAGCGGAGCATTGTGTAACTTTGCAGCGTAACTTTTATCAGAAACAACTTTCACACCGCACTGGAACATTCAGCTTGGCATTCTGTGACATTGGCTTTAAATTTGGCCCAGTTTGACACCTCTTTTGAGGAGGGGGTGATATTGTTAGTATGTCGCGTTGTTGTGTGATTACTTTACTAAGGCAGCAAATACATGGTATGTATTTGTAGCCTGAACCAAAAAATGATGTTACTGTAAAGCATATTTTTTTTGTAAACCTAATACAATGTAAGTATTAATAACCCAAAATGTCATCATGTAACTGTAGGCATTCACTCACTTTTTTAAAGAATGCAGGACACAAACTCAGGTGAAATAGCATAGTATTCTTCAGAAGTACACTGGTGCAGATAGCTCATCTCTTGGTAAACTTTTGATCTCAGATAACCTCATATGGCGAGATGCATCAGATTTAAGTACGATTGAAGCGGCCATTCAACTGCTACTCTGTGACCAATTCAGCTCATACTGCCAATGCTACACCTGCTGTCATAATGGTGGCCATGATACATGAACCACTGTGGTTTAAAACCAGTGGTGTGTAGTTTGGGTTGTTACTGAAGTACCTAACATTTCCATGAATCTCCAGCTGTTGACAGTTCACGAAATAAGTACCTGAGTAGATGCCGAAGATTTGGCCATACAGACCAAACTGAGATGTGGTAGATTCTTTTTTGCTTCTAGGAGTTTCGTGGGAACCATTAGAATGTATTTTGTCAGTGTCCTCTACATGGGACATTGCATGTGAAGTGGTTTTAATGGTCTTCACTGTACATAGTAGAACAAACTTTCCAATGAGAAAGGTTCCCTATGTGTGGGAAACATCATTTGCTGTTGAAACTATATTCTGTAGCCTTGTGAACTGCTGCTGCCAGTAAGATAAGACTTGGACAGATTTTTATTGGTATAGAAGTATGACAAAACATTGTATCAATATCAGTGCAGTTCCTAATAGAAGATTTGTTTGTTGCGACACCTAAAATTATAGGTTTATCTGTGACTGAAAGGGTTAACATAACATTGTATCAATATCAGTGCAGTTCCTAATAGAAGATTTGTTTGTTGCGACACCTAAAATTATAGGTTTATCTGTGACTGAAAGGGTTAAATGAAAGTGTGCTTCATCTGAAATTATATTATTGGACAAGAATACCATGTCAATGTTTCTCAGATACCATTCTCGCATTTGGACAGATGGTGTGGATCATCCTTTGTTACGTAGTGCAGCACTTGCTACTTAAATTGGTTAAAAAAGTTTTAGAATCCACTGAACAGTTATGCAAGAATACCCAGATCAGTGACAGCTCGAAATGGGTGTGTGTGATCCACTGCCTCACCTAAAGTTTAAAATTAGAATTTATTTATTTTATTGGAAATTTTTCTGTATTTCATTATTACACCAGGGGACATTTAATTTATACAAAACAATAATACTCTATCCAGTGTGACTGATGGAGATATTGTGGGATAAATTCTTAAATTTATTCCTACTCTACATTTGGGACACAAGGGGAAGATGCTGCTTGTTGCTGTGTGAGCATGACTCTTAGAATCATCTGAATTGAATGGAGGCTGCAGCTGAAGGATTTTCAGTGGGTTAGTTTTTGCCAGTCTGATTTGCAACACTAATTGCCTCAGAGCTGTGAGAGATACTTGTTTTACTACTTGGTATTTCGAAGGTTTCAAGTTGTGATCAATTAACAAGTCACTGAGAAGGCATGTGCCTTACTATTATGGACATGAATGTTATCATTACATTTTACCCACACCAGTCCAACCACTTCCCTGTTCACACGAATTGCTGTACAGCGAATGGAGTGTTCGAAGATTCCTGTGGTGCCACCATTCTGAGTGGAAGCTAGAATGCTACCTAGTTCAGAGGCATGGCATATAGGTAGAGTCCATTATCTTTGTCAGATATAAGCCTGTGAAGATTTACCTAATGTGAGGTGTACAGCAATGTAGGTAGAGGCTTACTAACAGCAGCGGCCTTTCAATGTGGGACTTTCAATCTCAGCTGTCTCTCTGCTCTGTAGTTGGATAAGGAAACAGATGGCTTGAGTGAAGGAAAAAGTGAGGTTGGGGTTGGAGGAGTGTATTAAGTCAAGTACACAGGATGTCACTAAGAGCTCCTTACAGCTTTTGGTGGCCATCACATTTGCCTACAATGGTATCCTTTTGTTTAAATCAAGGTACTTGAAGCTGCTGGAGACAGGCTTCTGCCCAACCTACAGGCCAACTACCAACTTGGCAGTTGTGCATACATTTCCAGCATTGCATGAGTGTAGGAAAACTCACCATGAGCAGGAGGCAGCAGATAGGATAGATCTCCAATACTAGCACCTCCACCATAGATAATTATTCATTAACTGGTGGGTTTTAACTAGTAGGCTGAGGAAAGGACATTATCATAAGAAACTAACCTCAGGTTGTTTTCATTAATCCTTTTATTTACAATTTCTTCTTGCAATCAATAATTTCCAAATTGTTACAGATACTACAATAATACTGCCAGTCCTATAGCTGGCATCATCAATAAGGGTAGGAGAAAGATACCCGGCTCACTCTCACACCCTAGCAGGTAGACATTCACCCCTCAGATTGCAAGGTCAGGTGGCAGCCTCTTGTTATATCCTTTTGCCAACTGCTCCTTGTCGGCTTATCCTGGGTCATGACTACATTTTGTGTGTCAAACTTGGCAGCTTGACACCCTCATTTCTTATTGGTCCTCAGGACGTGGATGGGGCTATGATAAGCTTACTTTAACCTTGTAAGCCAGACCCAGTTATTATCTGCATCTTAGCAGATTCCTGCATGTTTTGTGCAGCAGTCTCAAATGTTTACTGAATGTGTTTTGGCAATAATTGGTGACCACATTGACTAGTGCTACAGCAGCTTGCAGTGAGGCAATCATAACAACAGCTGCAGTTTGTTGGCAGATATCAAATCTTGTGGAGATAGATGCTGCAACAACCTCAAGCGGTGTCTTAATAGTGTTACACCTGGTGCTCATGAATCATAATTCTCTTCTACATTCCATAGCATAGTTTTTGGACATTGTGAAAATTAATACTTCTGTAATAGTTTTGTGTGGTAAAAAGTTAAATATGGACTGCGATGCGGGGTTCACATGTTGTGGTTAATGCATTTCTGTTAACAACTTATTTAAATAAAGTCAAGTATTTAATGAGGTATAGAATTAGGGTTTATATGTAATGGGCATGCAAGAAGAATTTGTGTGTAAATAACTTTTTGAGAATATGTCAGAACAGTTGAATATGTGTTTGGCAGGTGCACTATTACGAGGATGGCAATGTGCAGCTGGTCAGCTCCAAGGAGGTGAAGGAGTCCGCGTCTGCCGGCGGAAGTGCCGCCGACCTTGCCAAGGAAGTGGTTCGGCTTATAGAGAATGCAGAAAATGGTTATCAGATGGCAATCTCTGAGAACTACCAAACCATGTCGGACACTACCTTCAAAGCGCTGAGGCGTCAGCTGCCTGTGACGAGAGCAAAAATCGATTGGAACAAGATTGTGTCGTACAGTGTGGCCAAGGAACTGAGGAGCCAATAGGCAGAGGTGACTTCGCTAGTACTATGCTGCCACCTACCAGCTGGCGCCGCAAACACTGCAATGCGCTTGCTACTCGTCTTTGTCACATGACTAAAGCTTGGAAAATGTGCATGTGGAACACAACGCGGTCGGGTGATCCCATTATCCACTTGTTTCTGATGTACTAATTTTGTCTGTGTGCACACAGCGGAATATAAAAGAGATATAATGGAATTTACCTATTTGTGTAGTGAGTTACGTTAACTGACCTAAATGTCATGAAATTCAGTATCCTATTTGTAAATTGCCTTGTAAGATATAAAAATAACATTGTGCAGATTTTTCTCATGTGTTTGGCGAATGCCATTGAAAGTTAGTGCTGTTGTGTTTGCGGAGCACCCTGGCTTGTCCATCTACTGTTTTCAGCTTATGGACACCTTTTATAGGAAATAAGACTTGTTGCGGAATGTTGTGCAGCATGATGATTTCTCGGCCTTTAAAGTGTCTACACATTTCTTCATCAGCGAATCAAGTCCTGTCAGGCTGCACAGATACCTAAACATTTGTTTTTGTTGAAAGCATTCAAATCCTGCTCCAAGCTTTTTGCAATGCAAACTTCTCTGTTTTTAAAGTGGTTTTGAGAGTTGGTGGTGGATGGGGTAACATTACGTTCTGCAGTGTAACAGATGAAGTATAACAATGTTAAAATAAAAAAGGTATTATATAAACTAAAAAAGTAAAAAAAAAAAAAAAAAAAAGTGTGTGGTTATTAGCTGTCACAGTTATTAATCTTGTACATGTTCAGTTGTAGTGTCACAATGTGTCCAATGGAATTCCTAATTCTCTTTGCAAGTGTGCAGTGCAGCCTTGAATACAGAAGTTATTTTTAAAAACTTATAACCAACATTGCAGTTTTTGTACAAGGACCTAGCTATAGTAATTTCTATAAGTTCATTTTCAATACATGTGAGAGTTGCTTCAAAATTTAAATTCTTTTCTACATTTTAAATCTTTGTTACAGTAGCACATAATTTGTGTAGTAAAATCATTTTGTTGAGAACATTTTTGAAAAAATGTAAGTTTGCTAAATTGCATAGACATTATCTTTGTGCTTAGTTCGTATGCTTGTTAATAGTAACAAAATAGTGAAAGTTTTAAATGTTCAAATATATATTTTTGTTGTAGAAGTAATGTTGTAGTCTTTAATAACAGTTGGCACATTGTGACACCCTGAAGGCTTTATGTTGTAAAGAGGCAGAGTAAATGTTGCAGTGTCTTATAACAAATCTTTATAATGACCTTAGTTTAATGAATTTAATTTTGTGTATTGTTTATTCAAAAATGAGGAGCAAACAATATGTTTTATTGACAAACAAATTTACTAAATGTCCCTGTGCTTGCAAAAAGTATACATTTAACATGTACAGGTAGATAAATTTTTTGTGGCAAGTGTGTGCAGAGGGATCTGTGTCGAAAATTTGCTGAATGTCTGTTAGTTGTGTTCTTATGCCACAGTAAGAAGTGTGAAGGCTGTAAATATTATTTTGGATTCCAGTTTACTGGCAAATTAATTATATATATATATGTTTTATTTTTCTGTTAAATTTGCAGAATGTCACAGTATCATCACTGATATATTTTTCTTTCGCTTGAAGTGGGAAGGTTCTTCTTAATCCACACCCTCAAAAATGAATACTCTTTCTCTGTGCAGGAAATAGAATTGAGTTTTATCTTCAGGTTTGCTCTAAAAGAAAATTTTCTGAGTGTGTATTCATTATATCCCATATTTCCCGAATGTATTATATTTATAATTTCATAACATTGTCATTTGAAATTTCTAGAAGAATCTTCCATATCTGTCTTGGGTAACTTTATGGCTGTCACCTAGTAAGGGTTGGGTTTTGTGTGTATGCGGTGTAAATCAAAGTACTGGGAGCAATGCTGGCCAGCACATGTAAAGTGATAGTGCCTCTATGTGCAAAGTTGTGAACTCATGTGCAGTGCTCCCATTGTGCTGCTGGAACTACGTGACCCTATAGTAAAGTTCAGTGCACTTCTCTATCGTAGTTTCGTATGAATCCAGTTAATATATTTAGAGAAATGGGTTGTGTAAAAGCGATTTTAAGTCATGTTTGAGAGCATTAAAATGTTTCTAATGTGTGCGATGTCTTGAGAGCATCACATATGACTAGTCTAGGTGTTTTCTTTTCATAGATAAGCTTCTTGAGTACACATTTACTGGCTTCCAAAAAAAAAAAAAAAAAACTGGATATCACGCACACTTAAATGCAACTCAAGCTCCGAGTAGGTGGCTGCCTTAAGTAATCATTGACCACTCAGGTTATTGTATCATATTTTTGGGTGCTTCTTGAAATGATTAAAGACTGATCTGACTACAGTCAGTCTTACTAAGAAGATCCGTACAGATGTGTCCTAAAATAGACTGCGTCACCATTCATTATTCAGCTGCTCTGTTTCACCAAAAGAAGAAAAAAAAAACATTTTCTTATATAAGAAAAATGTAAAGCTACATACACCATTGTGGTCCCAGTGTTTGTGTATTGTTTTCTTGGTAAATACTGTAGCTGCACTGGTGCTGCTCAATATTAACTGCGTGCTGAAATATCAAAATGAAGGAACATTTTGGTTAAATGTAATATACCTATTTTGTAAATAGTCTGGTAAAAATATGTTGAAGACTGGTCAGATAAGGTAGTGTCTAGCAGAGGGATTGTGAAGCTTGAATTCGTATATTTTCCTGATATTACTATGTATGTATCTCTGCACAAATGTTGATTTACATCATGTGGCCACCCTACTGGTAGTAAATGTATAATTTGATATTGAACTATTTAAATATAGTTTCCTTTTTCTTTTTGGTTCCTCCTATTTTGAAGATTTCAGGTGTGAAAACTGCAGCTAGGCATGAGATTTTTTCATTATTAACTCTTATTAGTTCTTCTGTAGTGATACTGGAAACTGTGACCTTTCTGTCAAAGTGATGTGCAGTGAAAATTGTCATCTTATCCACTGTAGCTGCGTTATTCAGCATATGAAATTGAACAGCATCCTATACATTTTGCAGCTTGTGTGTGTGTGGTGGAATTAACCCTGGGTTTACAATACTATGCGTATGTATACATGAATAATGAAAGAAAGTATAAATTTGATGCACTTGCAGTGTCATCTTGGGAGTTTATGCTGCAATGCAATTAAAAAATGATCCTTTTGTCTTTTAGTGTTCAATTATCATATTTTTAACCCTGCTGTACTTTAACTAGACCTGAAATACTGTATGTTGAGTGTGACCAATGGAAACTCTTTTACACTATATTGCAAAGCGGAAGTCTAACTGGTTTGCATAAATCTGTAAAAATTGTACATGCTAACTGTAATTTGTATAGCATTTCTGAAGAGTAATATGATATTAAAACTGTTTTGACGATCAGACTGTTTAATTATTGCAAATTTTGTACTGGAAATAGTATATTGTAGACATACTTCCAGTGATGTTTTGAGGCCTTTATAAAAGTCCACTAAATGTCATAGCTGCGCAAAACTGTTGGAAACAAAGCAGCGCGTAACATTACATTCATAAATTCTTAACTATTCAAAAAATATTACATAGGTATTTAATTATGCTTTTATGTCTATTTTGTGCAGCAGTTGTGTATTGGTTAGATAGTTACCCTTATTTCAGTATGTGTTCAAGTCATACAACACTCACTGCCTCTTTACACTTTCACAAAGTTTTTATTTATTTTTGTTAGGAGAAACAGAATGTCATGCTGGCAATTATGTTATTACATTGCATTAGGCATAGTTACTGTCAAATTTTATTTCTAATAAAGAATTATTAAGCTACTGTAGATACTACTAATGTTTTTGTCATTATACATGTGGTTGTATGCACACTTTTTGTTTTTCTTTGATTTTCTTTTTGTGTAGTACAGTGGAACCTCTCCATTACGACCCCTCATGGTTCCCAAGAATAGGGTCGAAATGGGGAGGAGGGGGGGTCATAACAAAAAATTTGGAAAATGGGGTCGATTTTGATCCACCCCTAACCCCCCCAAACTTGACATTTTTTGCATGACGTTCCTTTTTTAATCATTTCTAGCGCATAAAAAACACTTTGTAATTAAATATGTATATTTTAATAGGTGGACGTCTCCTGATTAAGTTGATACCCGAGAAAGGCATATTGGACCACCTCTTGTCAGGGTGGCAACGAATACATTGCTGGCTGCCATGTGTATGTAGCTGGGCAAGCGCCTAGATCCTCTGCAGCGTGGCCGGGTGCAGGCGTAGCAGTTTGCTGCTGAAGCTCGGCCCTAGATCCTCAGGCTGGGCAGCTGTCGGTCGGTCGCTACAAGATGTTGGGCGGTGGTCACTGCTGTCGTTACAGGGCCGGTTCGCTTCGTAACAGTGGCCCGGCATTGGGAAAACATGCTAATATATGTGATTCACGTCAATGTGTTGAATTTATCCGAAATGTAGGTGGCATTGGCACGATGAGGTCCGGTAATGTTTACGGGAACATGAATATTTAGTGCAGTCTACTTGAAATATTATCCCAAATTTTTCATCAAAAACTTATGACGTTGCCTATTCACATACAGTCTCACTCGCCATAATATGGTACCAGTAACATAAGAACACATTTTATTCGCACACACTTGTCTTTATTCACTTTACACATAAACTTGACTTCACGAGAAAAAAAGACAATTGCCTATAATAAAAAATTAGCATATTATGTAGGCGTGGGCACACCACAAACTTAAAAATAATCATTAAAAAGAAAGCATTGGATTAAATTTTAAGTTATTGTACATACATTAAGAAACTAGTCTTGCATAATGCGCCTCTGTTTTTATAGCAAAAGAGGGATAGTGGAAGCAAAAAAAGACAGGGAGGGGTAAGGTATGTGTCTAGGACAAAGAATCCTTACTGGCCCAACCTGCAGCTCCCCATGCCCCCCTGCGCTTCCACGGACAATACACCAGTGTCCCCTTCTGGTATTAAGTAATTTATTGCTTTACATTGCTTGGGACAACACATTTCAAAGTCTATGATGATAGTTAAAGAAATGTGTGACCACTAATATCAGTGAGGGCTAGTTTTCCATAGACTGAAAACCGCGGATGGAGAAAAGGTCTACAAAAACAAAGCAGTGCATAACTGAAACTGCAGTTGAAGATACCGTGGTTGGCGAGGGATTACTGTATCTATTTTTAGACATGCCACAGATTTTTTTACTTTTTTGACCCAAACTTTTCACGGTTCCTCAGGTTTCGGTCGTAGTATAGGGGGTCTTACTGTACTACATATATAACATGTGTTCAACCATTCTGGTTTAGTTTTGTCATTAAGCACAACTACAGCTCAGTTGGAATAAGCAGTAGTGCTGACAAAATTAATTCCATTGGCATAACTAGAGCAGGGGAGAAGATCCTTCCTAATTTATACATACATTCAACTCTCGATTCTATAACCCAGAGAATGTTTACTGTCAATATTATTCTCCCCCCCCCCTTTTTTTTTTATATTTAGAATTGTGGGAAAAACTGATAGGTTCCTTTTGTGCCAGACAGGCACACTGGCTAAACTCACTGTGGTACAGTTCGACTTGTGTCATCTGTTGGAAACCCTGCTGGGGGGTGTAGGGTGGAGCATGTAGCCATTCAACAAGGGGCACGAAGTCAGATATGATAGCTCTACACACTGACTTCGGATAAAGGCACTCTTTTTACCTGCAGTGGGCTTCGCCCAAGTAGATCGTGGCTCGGCGGGCTACTGGTCCTGGCAGGCCTGAAGTAGGGGTAGTTGATACCCAGTGGCACTGGAAGGCCCAGGTGCACTACGCGTGGGTGGGGATCTCTAGCGGTCTCCTAGGGTGGTAAGAAAAGGGAGCGAGGGGGAACTGGGAGGTAAGCGTGGTCCTGTGGGGAAGGGCTGCTGAGCAACTGACTCAGTTTAGAGGCAGTAGCTGCCCTCTTAACTCTCCACCTGCACTGCTATGAGTGAAGGGCATACAAGAAGGTACTACGGTCTAGCACATGGAGGAACAGGCAAAGTGTTTCCTGGCTAAAAGTGTAACCAGAAGGGGTAAGGTCAACTGGTGAAGTTCAATGAGGGGGGTAAAGTGATTTAGCTGATCTAGATGTCTAAAGGCTGTTCACAATAAAGTGAGTACTATTGAAATCAACCTTAGTCACTTCCCCTGCCTGTATATATTTTAACGGACGCACTGAGTGACCTGTGTCCAGTGAAGTTTTTAATGATGGATGGAAAGTAGCTCCACATCTGACTTGAAGTCAAATAAAAAGTGGATAACCATTTGTGAGGTCTTGAATTATTTCTTTCTAGGGATGCGACAGTCAAATCCCTCGAATTCACGGGATTCGAGAATTTGAGACAGGATTCGACGTAGCCATTGAAGTTAATTTGCCTTTACCAACTTATTGGAATTGCCCATTCTTCAACATGGTGGGTTAAATAAGTAAAAAAAATTACTGAAAAATTTACCACTAACTTTGTATTTACAGCACGGGAAAGATATATTTTACGTGTAATTATCGGACCACAGGAGCAGCATTTGTAAAGCCATGACTACAGAAACCTGTTTTTGCGGCATGTAAAATTGTGAAATACATAGTTTCTCGCACAAAAAAAAAACCCATCCCTCGCTGAAAACAACACAATAAGCAGGGGGGAAAATTCATTTCCATTGTGAATCCTTGTTAACAATGCTAATTCAAGAAATTGTTCCAATATGTAGTTAGGTTAAGGAAGTCGACACAATCAATGTATCGAATATACACTGCCAAAGTGATATTGCAAACGAGCATCTACTAGAGGATATCACTGTGTTTCAGAAGTAAACTGATCTCTGCGAATTTCTAAAATAAAGTAATTTTGTTTGCATTTTGTCCTTTTATATTTTCGTCGCATAATTAAAGTAACTTTGTTGTTAGTATACAAATGTGATAAATAGAAAAATTGCTGAACAGTTGTAAAAAAAATAAAATTTTCCATTGTCACTAGGTGTTGGCTGTACGTTTATCCGGTGAAAGCACACTACGCTCCATAGATTCGTATATCTATGGTATTGCGAATTTAGTTTGGATTTAAGTTAACATGTTTTTATAATATCAAGGTTACATGAGGGTGTCTTGTATCTGATGCCGTTTTATTTTTGCCAAGTAACATATTACTTAAGGCTCTGGTTTTTTAAATTTTAATAACATGTGAATGCTTTTGTCATTGTATTTATTTATTTTGAACGATCTACCTCCCACTACAGTGCCACTTGGCAATCGTTACCTAAAGTTATTTTCCCCCTGTTCATCTTTTAGTGAGTAGAGTAAAATTTATATTTTTAATTTTACTTTAATGTGTTCCTCCATTAGTCTATATAGTTCTACTTTAAATTTGTGGTTTCATGACAGTTATTGAATGTGAGCTTCTCTGAGGCTATAGTTACGATTTAAATTTGTGTTTCTATGACTTTTAATAAGGTATTTTTCTGGTCATAAAATTCAGTTAACACAAGCGTAGTTATTTTAATTTAATGTCTTCCCATTTAGTTTCTTTATTTTTTTCCGAGGCTTCTGTGATACTTGCAGGGTACTGTATTATGTATGGCAGTGCTACTGCTGTGGGAAGTTCAATGTAATTTTTGTGTTTGTTTTGAATGTTGCTACCATTTAACTTGTTTAATAATATTGTTGTATAAGTCTGGCCATTAGCTATTAGAATTATCTGTAGTCGTGTTGCAATTTATTCCCCCTTTAGGAGAATTATTTTAGTCACAAATGTTTTTACATGGATTCGGATTTGAGGATTTTTTTTTAAGGATTCTACTATGAATTTGGATTCTACCCATCTCTATTTCTTTCTCTTTATTTTTAACTGTAAGAATGACCAGTTTTGTATAATAATTACTTTTCTAATAGTTCCACAGTTTCACCGATGCATGAATAAAGTGATGAGGCCTTGGCAATGTTAATTTTACATAAGGTGTAAGAATACACAACACACATATAAGTAGATCTTATGCTGGACTTTCAAAAGTGCTTATTTTACAGTGAACACCCTAGCTGCTTTGTAGCGCAAGTTCTGAGTGGTCGGGGCTCTATTGTACGTGTACACCAGGTACCATTGCACACCTGGTCCACAGTATGGGTGGCCGTCTACTGGGTTATGTTAGATAATTATGTGCATCTGGTTAAGGGTAGTCCACAGTCCTACACTGATTTCTGCAAATCAGAATGCTGTCTCCTTGGTACGTTTGATATCTACGGGGATGGAAGTCATAACCACCCTGGAATAAGCATACGGGGCTGGGTACAAATATGCATTTATTTCCCAGAGGAATAGACACTGTGGCCTGTACTATCTCCTCACTATCAGTTGCGGTGTAAGTGATTTACGGTAAGCGAGGTGAAGAGGACTTGGGGCGAAACTATAAACAAGAGCAGAAAAGGTTATAAGTAGCTATTATAACAACTGACCCTAAACTAATCTATGCTATTGTCCAGAAGGGACTTGGGGTCCACTACTACGGTGGTAGTGTGTGTAGGTGAGTCGAAGACTTCTTCACGGGTCACTGGGCGAAGGTCTGGAAGGCTGCTGGTCTCGTGAGGAAAGCGATAGGCAGAGAGCTCCAGCACATGAGGTGGAGGAGCGAGCTGCAGAGTATGCTACTGTCGTCTTCGAGCTGTGTGCATCCTTCAGCTGGTCTGATGTCTTCGGGCTAGAGCTCCCCTCCCGTAGCAGTGCAGGCCGCATTCTCTCAGGGGAGGGTGGAAGTGCTGGTTTCCTTCTGTAAGCATCGCGCCTGCAAGCTTAGGGGCTGCGCTGGACTTCATTGCTGGCTTCTGTCGCATACAGAGGTGATTGCCAAACACTTAATGTCTGACATAATGGTATAGATGGCTTCAGCTGCCCCCTTGTTTTGACGCATGCAGGTTTACTCTGGATGCCAATCGTCCTGGGTTCGAACCCAGCCCAGGGTGGCGTGATGTCACGAAGATGAGGCAGGGTCGTAAATAATTATGCCAGTACATGTTACGCATCAGCCAGTAGGGTGCAAAATAGGCCTGTTTCATTAATTTTGGTAGCTTTGCATTGCAATTTACTTTGCAAGCATTGTATTACTAATCAAATGTAAAAATTGACACCACCATGCATTTGACTGGTGAAGGTACTATGTTTATCCACTTGCGACTGCTGTTGCCAGGATACAAATCTAATAAAAAATGTGCGCCTAGCTATAAAATGAGGTTTTTCTAATATCATTGCCCACAACTAGTATGCCAGAGTATGAAAAACTAAAACAACTTGGCGAAGAGTGATCGAAATTGTGGCCGAGATAGCATTTTCATAGTGCAGTGTACATATGGGGGGAGGGGGCACCCCCCTCCCCCCATATGTGGTCTGATGTGAGGGGTGGAAATGGGGTAATTTTGTTGTTGGGAAGTGATTATTATTATTTTATTTCAAAATAGGTGATTTCTAAGACTGCAGTGAATAAACAGCTGTCTTCTTTATGACCTTCAGTGATTAATAATTAAAAACCACATCCTCTGATTTTCCTGATAGAATTTCAATTGCAGCATACCACAGTTTTTGCAGCAATGAGCAGAGTTTGCAGTTGCACATTGTTATTTTGCAAGAATTGGGCATGGGATATGCAGTTCCATGTTGTCTGGTTTATTCAGGAGACATGTGTCTATTGATATATATTAATATTTTAAAAACAAATCCTCTGATTTCCATGCAAGAATCTACTGAATATGGACTTTGCATTCTATTAAACTAGTGCTCTGCTTGAATGTTTCTTGGTAAGAGGGGGGGGGGGGGGTGTCGGTCAAGTGTATGTACACTTACAATAAAACCTGTTTTAAGACACCATTTAACATAATTTGCCGCCTTAAACAAGTACAGTAGAGCATCACTTTAACGAACTTCAAGTTAATGAACACTTCACCATAACGAACTTATTATTTGGTCCTGCCAAAACACCGTACATTTATATGCAAATAACTTTGGTATACAAAATTTTTAGTAAAAATTTACGAGAGGTTTAATCAATATTCACATTAACGAACACTTTGCAATCAGAATAAAATGCAAAAAACTGCAAAATTATATCAATTCTTTTATTTTTCGATGTTAAAAAAAAACTGCAACTTTTTTTTGCCAGATAACTCAGTCATAGATGATACAATACATTGGTGTGGCAGTTAGTGTTTATCGCTGCAACTTATGGTAGAAATATGGAGGTTCGGAACCCGGGCTTATCTGCATATCTTTATACTATAGGCACGTGAAAGCAACATGTTTATTGTTTGTATTACCTTAAGTAGCTTGATTTATAAATATTCGCCTCTGAACATTTTGTTTGAGGTGTGTGTTCAAATTGCGAACTTCAAAGGCTCGCAGAATAAAAATGAAACCTTGAAACCCGGACATTTTTGCATATTTTGACACTAAAGGCACTTGTGACCTACATGTGGTATGATTTATTAACTTATTCTGTTTAGTTTTCATTTTATAAGCTTCTGAACATGCTACTTTCGAGCACCCCTGTGAGCATTCCTGATGCAACCGTGTCGCTCATGTTCGGTTCTTCCGCTGAGCAGTTATCCTCTCATATGCGGCATGAGTCGCAGTTACTTTTTCGGCCAAAGGTTGGCAATAAAGATTCAAACCTAACTTCACTTCAGTAACATTTCACAGCGTCTAATTTTACCTCAAGAAATTTGTTTTGTGTGCTTCACTATAACAAACTAGCCATATTTTTGGTCCCTTGAGGTTTGTTATAGTGAAGCTCTATGGTAAATGTTTTGGAACCGAATTTCACGTAGCTTCTTAACATGTACCACACCCGTATTACCGCCTAATAAACAAGAGCAAAATCACAATAAATCTTCAACCCATTTAAAACATTTCTTAATGTGTGCAGCAGTAAGCTACCGTATTTTCTGCATCATAAGCCGACCTTTGCTGGGTCAGACCTCCAACAAAGTTACGGTGGCTGTAGCAGTTGCCATCGGGCCACCCTCACTCTGCTCACCTCCTCCGCCCCTCTACAGCTGACACACTGCTTCCTCCCTGCTGCTAGGTCATGCCCATACCTCTCTACTCCCTTCTACTGTCCACCTTCCTTCCGGCCACACCCACACTACTCCAAGCTCCCTTCCTCATCCTCTCCCTCTTTAATCATGCTTTCTTTCTCCTTCCCTCCTAATGACCCCACCCGCTGTTGCTGCATCATCCACAACAAACAGCCCCTTTTTCTTTGTCCCTTCTTCCACCATAATGTGGGCAGTGTGGCAGTAGCTGTCTCATCTTTTCACTACTTCCACCTCTTTCCTCCCCCTTTACGTTAGTTGTGTAAACAATAACAGCTGCCAGTTCCATTTTAGCCATTACACATTGTTTAGACATGAGCACTGTTGCACAATTAGGACAACTTCCACTAGCAATTGTAGTGATGTGAATTAACACCTTTTGCTTCTTCAATTTCAGCAGATGTACTAATATGCATATCCAGTGGTTTTTTAAGTAGCAAACAACACCCAGCAGATATAAGATAGTGTTGTGCTTTCAGATTAAGATGATTGAAGTTACTTAAAATATTTGATGAATAGGATGATGATTCTTTATGTCAAGTGCTGCTGTTTCTGAAGTTCTTCCTGCTAAATGTGTGCAGACCAAACATTACAGTGCCTTAAAATGTCGTATTAGGTGTAACATGCTTAAGAAGGTATCCTTGAACTTGCTTGTAGAGGTGAAAAATTTTAAAAATATGATGGTCTTATATTAACTGAAATTACATCAAACCATATAAATTTATGCCCCAAGAATAATTTATTTTTCTATGCTTATTGAATGTATCACATGGAACACCATTGTAATGTTAGGCAGGTACTCTTTTAATAAATTTTCCTCCTTAAAAAAAAATATCCTTTAACATGGTTTCACTTATTTTTTCCAGATGATGTTGGCCTATTAACCCTTTTGCTGCTACATGCTTATTAGTGGATCATCTGTGTAGTGCTAGCAATCACATAGTACCAATTCACCCCCTGCGCTGAATACTCTTTTTAACAAATGTGGACAAGGCCTGTGTAGCCACTTTTTTTTTTGGAGAACTTTTAATAGTGATCTTATTTTGGCAGATGTATTGTTACAATTAATTGTAATTTATAATGTCTTCATTGATTTTATACATTGTGACACTGCACTGTTTGCTTTTATTTTGCTAACTTATAAAATATATATTTTTTCAAACCTACTTTCTGAAGGAAGATTATGCTTAGACATCATATTCCTACCTGCATGTGTGTTGGTGTGTGTTTCCTTCTAAAATCTTGTGCACCCGTACACCGAATTCGAACGAACTCAAACTTTTAGTACACAGTAATGAAACCTGATTTCCATAGTTTTCAACCATGTCAAATGCTTATTTTCAAGATGGCGGATTTTTTATTTTATTCATTTTGTATGGTGCCGCATGTCTCTGTTGACCATTTAAAATATCAGCTTAAATTCAGAAACACTTGTTTTGGCCAATGCACCATTTTGGAAGGTAGCAGTACTTGAAAAAATAAATATTTTGCATTAAATCTCAGGAACTATGCAACTGATTCCAGTGAAATCTGGAATACAAGCAGATCTATCGCACTTTTCAGTAATAATTAATTTTCCTGTCTTAACATTCATCGGAGTCAATACACTATATTTACTATAGTGAAATTACACAAACGTTTTAAAATATATATAGTAATTAAAAATAAAAAAATTAAACACCCACTCAATAAAATAACCGAGTTGTTACACTAACATATAAAAGTTCCAATAAATCACCTTGGTTTTTATTACACTTATTTTTGTCTTATTATATTATTTACACATATCGAAATTATATGATACTACACCAAACTTTAGTAATTTTTTTTGGTGGTAATTTTAAAAACATTGTGAAGCACAGTGCAACTTCACAGTCTCTGCACGAGTATAGTGTTTCTCTACGAATTTTGTGCTTGGTGCAAACAACACATTTTAGATTGGGAAATTTTTTAACTCCTTTTGAATCTCTGTGGCAAAATGCATCTGTGATAAGAGCATTGGAGTATCTTCTTTCTTCTCTGTTTTGAATATTTCTCCAGAATGTCTCTGATGAACGTTAAATGGAATGTTGCAAGAGGCAATGTTTTACCAGTAACATTTTTGTGAAGAGCATGGGCATTTAGAACTGCAAGTGCCAATACAATTTTTTAATACCATTTCACAGTTTTCCTCACTGATTCTATAGAACTTACAACCATGTCAGTTTTGTCGACAGATCCCATGCTAATATTGTAGTCCAGAACACGTAGGTTTCATTATTTTACATCCACTCTTCCTGTCAAACTTTTCACTTTCTTTCATATCTGCATTGTGGCAGGTACTGAGCATCCATACTTCCCATTTATTGCACCACTTCATTGCAAGTAACTCGCCCGATGACTTGAAAGGAATCTCTCCTTTCTTCAGTTTGTTGTCTATTTTCTGCATATCTTTCCTATTTTTTTGTACTGCGCCACATGCATTTGCTATGCGATTATGAAACAGGCTTGCACTGGAATACCAGTTGTCTACAAATACCATGTGGCCTTTATCGAAGTATGGTTTCAATAAAGTAGCCACAATATCACCAGACTTTCCCAGACCTGCCTCGTCAATTTCACTATTTGCACCAGTGTACACAACGAAAGAAAACAAAAGTTTTCATTCCAAACAGACTTTGTTTTGAAGGCACATATTGTTTCAAAATCAAACTGCCTTTGAAGTGGTGCAGGCTCTCGTCAATGCACAGTTTTTTGTGAGGCGCAAATGAAATACGAAAAGCATGTCGAATTATATCGACAACAGCCCAGATTTTGAATAGACGCTCGCCACCTTGACCCACACTGTTGTCACAGAATGCAGCATTCGCAGTAAAAGTAAAAATCTGTCTCGTGACATTATCTCTTCAAACACTGGTGCAAAAGGGCATCCTTTGACCAGTATTCACTTAGCTTCAGTTTATTTAACACTTAGTAAACTAAACACACTGCCAGAAAACAAAACAATTCCTCACAGTTTGTGTCTGCACATTGCTTCACACGGGAATGGGACTGCAAAAATCTGTGGTGCATTTTTAATAGCATACTTGTAGTATCTGTTACATTCATTTGCTACAAATGTCACCAATGATACATCAAAGCAGAATAGAAAAGAAGTCTATGATAGGATTATTAATATTTACATTTGCTTTACATCCTGCATTTGTATCAACATAGGGATGAATAATGGGAGCAAAATTATTCGAAGACCACTGAAATGTATCACACTTCCTTTTTGTACCATGATTTTCATTTCTTTCTTCATCGCTGCTATCTTCCTCCGATTCAGAAGACGATTCTTCAAATATTGTTCTTGAAGTACTATGTGTAATCCAAGTAGACGTAGTTGGCTGAGGAGAGTTTTCTTTGTTGCGTGGAATGTACTCTACATCTGAATCACTTGGTGTAAATACATCTTCTTTGCTGTCACTCCTTGTGAGAATCCTCTCTAGTGCTCCTTGGTCTGTCAGATAGCTGGTCTAATCATTTTTGTAGTTACAAATAAATTACATACAATCACAAAAAGTGTTAGAAAAAAAGACTAATACTTTAAGGTAATAATACTATCCAAAACGTCCACAGTCTGCAGCAAAACATACAACAATAAGTAGCTGGCAGGCTGTCCCACATTTTGCCATACAGTTATTTTCCTTTCCTGTTTATCTCATCTCTGTGGCCCGGCAAGTGTTCACCTTATCTAAGTGGTCCACCCGGCAGGAGGCGGCAGACAGCTGGCCTGTCTCACCGCCTGGCATTTATCACCACCCACCGCTCTCTATCTCGAAATAGGAACTGCAGTGTCTGCTGACACACTTCCTCTTGACATTGCTTGAAACAAGAACTACAGTATTTCTATGTAGATAGGACCCTTTAAGACACTCTTATCTGAGGCTAAAGAATGTTGGATTTATCAGGCTGCAAGTGGGTATTAACAGTGGGATGAGATATCTCGTCCATAGCACACACTGCTCCTACATTGATGGGCAAGATATCTAGTCCATAGCAGCATAAGGGTTGAATTAAAGGCTGTTTATGTTTCAGTTTTCCTTTCCATCATATTTTACCCTTTCGCCATTTTTTTAAGGTAAATATTGCCATGTAACTAATAAACAGAGTGTACATTCCACTGCACTTGGAACTTAACACATACGACTAAAATAAATTTTATTCACTGAGTTCTATTCCAAATGAAAGTGCTCTCTTTACTGTGAATGGCCTACAATATGTATTTCATTTACAAATTATGATGATTTTATGCTACAGGTGATGGAATACTTGACTTCAAAGAAATATAAATTAATGAAGTACTTTGGGTTTTCGGTTCAAAACTGGTTTCTTTAGAAGTCAGTCGTTCACAGGAACTGTGGCACCTCACAAAATCTGGGGCCATTGTATAACATAAATTTTTCTGTGCAAGCCACTTAACACAATATTGTTGTGTATATGGCGGGGGGAGTAAGATTTGGCCAAATTACAGACTTCTTCCATACATATATACAAGAGAGAGTGAGTGAGTGAGAGTGAGTGTGTGTGTGTGTGTGTGCATATATATATATATACATATATATATACACTGTTGTTTATTTTGAGCTTACATGTTTAAACAATTAGATGTGAAATTGTTCATGTGGTTATATTAGTTTTTTTTTTAATACATGCCCTTCGCACTGAATTTTTGAAAAAAGTATTACTGTTAATAATAATACACTAAAAATCATTTTTCAGAGACTTATTTTAATAAAGTAAATAACATCTTAAAATACAGAATATAAATTATTGTAATCCAACAAAAAATGCAAGCTGACCTAAGACTTTAAACCCTCTGAAATTGAAAATAATACGACACAAAATGCAAGTCAAATTTTAAATGTTCCGCGTGCAGTATCAGCTAAGAGCTTACAGATAAGTTATCGATTGGGCAATGTTGAGGCTGTGGGTTGGTGAGGGGCAGCAGCGGGAGGATTACATTTACTCTCCTCGCATGCATGGCAAATGTCTTTTTTAAATAATTACAGTAATCATATTTTACTGAAAACAAAACTTGTAATTTTGAGACAGAAATAAGGCAATTATAATTTATTTCTTAACCGTGATTACTAATTCAAAACCACGTCCTCTGATTTTCTGTCGTTAGTTACACTGAAGTTGGCACGGTGCTTACCTACCTGTTATTAGACAAAAGGTGTCAAATCGGCACTTACATATTATCAGTTTATTCAAAGACACATATTGAAATAAATTAATATAAAACTTCCGATTCCCCTGCAAGAAGTTACTGAAAATGAACTTGACGCTTGTAATACAAGTCGCTCGATGTTCTAACAATTTTTGCTGACAAGTAGTAGAGTATATGCTTTTGTATATATAATTTTATTCGTGAAGAGTCTGGCCTAGTTAAATTAATGTTAAGTTTTAAAATCATATTAATTTTACGCCAGATACAATAATACACTAACCTTATGGGATAAAACTACCTTTAATCACAAAAGAAAGCATCTTTCCAAATAATTCCTCGTTAAAATGTTTTGAGTAACATTTTCAAGTGAAAACATTTGCTTTGAAATACAAGTAATGATAAGTTCGTTTATTTTCAGCAACGCATAACCTTCATAAAATTACTTTCGCGAGGCACACATTTGCTAGACAACTTCCCCTCTCTGTGGCGTGTATTATTTGTGAGGGGAGGAAAGAAGGTATGCGGCTGAGAGAGAGAGAGGACGCTAGGTCGCCACGCTTGTTGCTATAGGTAACCACTTCCCCCCCTCTGAGGTTTGTACGGGAGGTAGCAAGCCAGACTCTCACCATGCCGCAGTGTCGACAGATGTTGAGAAGACAAAACATTAGACAGCGTGCGCACAGCAGTTATAAACGCTGCGTGATGCACAAGGGGCCTGTGTGACACGAAAATATATCTTTCCAGCCAGGAGCGAGTGAAGGGGCAAGAGCTTGACATCTCTGCAGTACAACCAGGATGCACATTCTATACCTCTGCCTGGAGGGCCATACAAAGGGGCAGGACATAACCAGATCCCCACGGTAGATGTGCATTCAGTGTGGGTTGCCCATTATCTGTGGCAAGCCTGCTCGCCAGCAGGCATACCAGTTGACAAAGGTGGCATTGGCAGCAGCATGGCTTAGCATGAGGGAAGAGGGGGTGGGGTGCAGCAAAGGTGAAGGTTCAAAAAGGAAATCAGACATTGCCTATGTAGCATAAAAGAAAATGGTTAAATTTCAGGTTAAAAACACAGATTTCTTGTTTATATTTGGCCTCTATCAAAATATTACCATATATTCCCGAAAGGAAAACGGCCTTGAATCTAAGATGACCGCTTCCTAAAAAAAATATTTGAACCTGAATTCAAGACTACCCCTGTGAAGTGCTGAAAATATTATTTTGGTTGAAAGTATTTTTGCATGAATATATGACAAACCATTAAAGAAGAAATGCTATTACATGAATAATATTATATATTTTATTTGCTTTTAAAGAAAAGCTAATCACAATGAAATAGGTGTGTCTAACCTGGCTGTATGGTAGCAGCATCTTTCTTACACTGTAAAACTTTTGTGGGTGTTATATATTTGTGACTTGGGCCATTTTGCTTCCCAGCAAAGTGGCTCCTCTTTAGGGCCAGGCCAGGTGACATCAGATAAGGGGACCCTTGGCAAAGTTGAAAGGTACAGTCTAGCACTAGAAAAATATGTCCAACCATAGGACACACTGCATTTAAGCATGAAAAGCCTTTGTCTCTTGGCACGTCAATTTTGGAGGACTAACTGCTATCTGGGTAAAAATAATTAATAGAAGCCCGTAGTAATTTTGTGCATGTAACACAAACTTAAATACTGAACTAGCAGTGTCACACATTTATGGTTATTGTGCCTAGGTTTTGAATTGAATACGACCCCGAATTGTAGATGACCACTTATTTTTTCTATTCCTTTTCTGTCAAAAAAACCTCTTCCTTTCGGGTAAATACGGTATTTGTAATATATGGTAATGTTAATTTATAGGCATAGTTCTCACCAAGATCAACTATATATGCAATTGTATGCTGTATTAATTTCATCTGATTATGTTTAAAGTAATCTTTTGAGTTGCCATGGAAATGTCAAAAATTCTAATTTCCAGAAATATTTCAAATTACTTTTTGGTTTGACTACATTCATAGCAGATGTGCTTTCCACTGCTGCTGGACTTCCCTGTTAATGACCTCCACCTGATAATTCAGATTATTTATAGAGGAACATAGAAGTGTTATGCCTTGTCTTTGTTATACAAACACTATCGGCATAAATTAATGTGCGGGAACTACATAACCACAACACACAAAGATATTACAAACCAAACAAATCACTAACACATGATTAAAAGCTGTTTTCTACTCTCAAACTAACAATATCAGCATTATTAAATGTATAAAATGCAAATGTAAACAAACAACTTGCACAAGGAGTACGAAAGATAGGACAGTCTCTAAACAATTCTAGCTAGTGTGCAAGCCCTTGCATGCTAGCTACTTGCATACAAGTTAGCCAGTCACACAATGCTAGTTTACTAAAACACTCCATTGTTGATCATAGCCCAGGTTGGAAGTTTAGCATATAGGCTGCTCGTGGTCAAATGAGCACTTTTGAAATCAACCTTCGAAAAACATCACAATTTGTCAACTGTATGTATACCACCATACACACTGGCATACAAGGTCCGAGTTAATTTGGCAGAAAATTAAATAGTTTTTTAAGTCATGACTTAACATTGCAAGTATATATAATATTTAAATTTGTGGCAAATAAAGCTAGTGTTTTTTTCCACATTATACACAACAGAGCATGAAAAGGCATATCAGCAGTACAAGAAGGTTCATTTATGCTCCCAACAATTTCACATTTTCACTTGACTGATGCATGAATAGTCATTATGCCCATAACAGTGTATATTTTATATATTGCTAAAAAGATACAAAATAAGAAGAAAAGATTATGCAGCACTTTAATAAGTGCCCAATTTAACCATGAAAAGCCTATAACCCCATTCCTCTTGTTCTCCAACGAAGCATCAAAAGAGCTTAAAGTTGCCTGTAATCTACATGGATCACCATGCACTTGAGATTAAACTGGCTCACAGTTTCCATTTCCCTTCTCCTACTAAATGAAACAATGATTTTTTGAAGTGCAGTATAAAAAATGGCCATGACATCCTCATTCAGTGTTGACTTATCTGTTATAACTCTGTTTTAAAAAACATTTCACATATAAATTAGTGCATTTAGGATTTTATAAGGCAAATACAATCTACATGGGTAACATTTACATAATTTTATTATAAAAAGTACTATTCTATATTCTTACTCTCATGTGTAAAAAAGCTTTTTCTTTAGAAATTTGCACATTTTGAGAAATACCTTTCTTGCAAATATTTGTTTGCTAACTGTTCCGAAAACCAGACACGGACATTTGTTATCCAACGGCAGTATCTTGATATACATGAAAATGCCCTATATTGAAAATGGTTTTTATGAACATATTTTCACAACACAACATAACTGAATGAGCTTAAAATAATATGTGACACACTAATTCACTAAACTTCTGAACTAGAACAGAACACACAGACAAGCTCAAGAACCAAGTTCACATATATGGACATAATTAAATGGCTGAAAAATATTTGTAAATTGCTCTTTGCAATATGAATGACTGACAAGAAATTTTGTATTACTGGTTGGTATAAAAATGTCTAGGGGAAAACTCCCGTATCACCATGCAACTGGTACAGACCCGAGTCAGTGCACAACTGCACCAAGCGGCTCTGCTCGTATGCTGCCCAGGTCTAGACGGGAGTCAATGTTGTCATCTAGCTCACCAACAACCACTCTGTAACAACCATGAACATGCTTCAAGAACACATGCGTAAATAAGATGAAAAGGAGAAGTTGAAGGGAAATAATTACTACGTACACCTGTTTGCAAGAGTGGATTTCTAGACACTTAGGCGGGTGTCATTTTCCCATTGTGCAGGTTCAAGCCTACATCTGGACTTTTGCCATATATTATGCATGGGAAGGGAGGGCAGTCTAATCTTAATTTTATGAAACACTATTAAGTTGATAAAAATAAAATCAACATTAAAAATAATTTTGATGTTATTTCATTTTAATTTTAAAACATTCACAGGACATTTTCATGTCCATGTAAGGGTTTGTAAGAAGTGGGGATTATGTTTCCTGTGGACCCTCCTCCCCATCCCCCTTTTCCATCTTGATCAACCTCTGCCTGTTAACGGCATCATTAACGCTGCTGCTGCTGACTACTAGTGCAGAGTACACGATTGCCTGAGTGACAGTATAGCGTTCTACATGTGTTGGTTTCAGGTGTGTCGCGACCATCTTTCACCCCAATATCCTTTTCAGGCAAAAAATAAAAAAATACTTTGTCCATTTTTGCTGGGCCATATTTCTACAAAAAGTTATTTGTAAAATTTTAAATACCCTTAAAATTGAGGGTAAATTAAAATTTATAGACTCGACAAAATCACAAACCCACAAATTCTTATTGATTTAGTCCTACTTACTCTCTTACGCACTTACGAAAAGTCATCCAGTTAACTCGATCAGTGCATTTGAAAAGTGATTGGGTTAAAGTTAATAAATGTTTGGAAAGTCACCAGGTTAACTCGATCCTCGATTCAATCAACTATAGGCTGGCTAACCCTGCTCGACAGCAGGGTAACTTGGCTCTAGCAGATGACACATATAAAATGATGTGTAAATATGTAAACATTGCAGCAAAAAAAAAATAAGTAAATGACAGGCTATTAATGTTTTCTTTTCCAAACAAAAATAAGTTTTGAACTATGGAAACTATCAAAATATGTAAAATTATAAATGTTTAGCTGCTTTGGTCAGTCATTGTAGCCCGGAAATTAAATTTTATACTAACCTGACACTGAATACAAAGGTATTGCAATACTGCTTAATGCAATGTCTTTTTTTACATTGTTAGTTCATAACATAACTAAACAAAAACTCTTCATCATCGTCATCATCATCTAGCACAGTATTTAATAACTGCACTAAATATTCAGGCTTAATTTTACTTTGAGTTGCCACCATCTCAAAACATCAGAGTTACAGCGTCCAGCGCAACCTGGTAAACTGCAAGTGATCGAGTAAACCTGGTCACGTGACTGAGTTTTCTGTAAACACCTCTTGTAGCATTGTTCTTCTCTTCAAAGGGCACAAAGTGATATTTGTTTGAAAGCGATACAGTGAAAGGTTACTGAAACATACTAAATCATTTTACATGTAAAACCATATTCTTTTGCTCAGGTGGTCCCACAAAAGGCAGCGCACTTAACAACTGAATGTCATGTCACCCACATAAATACAGGATATAAATGACAGGAAACTTGCATTGATGCTAGGGAGTCTTTTGAGTTTTTTATGAATGGCAAAAATTGGCACATTCCCCAAAATACTTTTGTTCTTTAGCCACCAGAACCAAACAATCCAAAAACATCTAAGCCAAAATCTTTACTTTTACTATATAACAAATGTGTTTGGAGTGTATATGACATGTGGACATGAAGCAGGCCTATTTGTAAATTGTTTGTTGGCAACCCAGCATACAGCAAAGAACTTCTGGCCGCCCGGGTTGGCCAGCCTGTTTTCTCAACCAGGAAACAACAGTCAAAATGGTGCAGCCTTGTTTGGTAAGCAGATCGCTCGTGTCACAAGTTTTTTCTTTTATCGTTGCTTAACAGTGCAGTCTTGTATTTTTTCGTTGTTTTGTACGTTATTTGCATTTTTGACGCAACATTTTTGGTCCTCCAGGCTGGATTCGTGCCAGCATTTTTGTTTGTAATTGATTTTTTTACTCGTTCGCACATACAGTAATCATGCTAATAATCAAGTGCTTGGACTCGTGTTCTCTGTGAAAAACATATTGTGAATTGGATTTCGTGTATTCAAAGCTCAAGACCTAACCTACTTCGGCGATTGGTGGACTGTGAAGAAATGCATTTTTGCTTGTCTTTGTTCCCCATGGTTTAGCAGTTTGGAGCACGTAGCCTGGCTTTTATTTGTTTATAATCCTATGCAGTGCTTGGTATCATCACTGGAATGCACGTGGTTAGCATTTTAATAACATGAATTTTTGATTGGAATTGTCTGGTATGGTGCGCTGTGTACATGTTAGTATTTTTCACATGTTTGTCTTGTATTTTTCTCGTGTATCACAGACTGCCTGTGTGTTAGTGAGATGTGAAGGTAGTGTTTCTGTTCTCGCTAATGGCTGTTTTCGCCCGCCTTTGTTTATTTTCCTTTGTTTTTAATTTGTATTCAGCCATTGTTTTCTTGAAATGGCAGAATTACAACTGGCGCGTTTGCGTCTTCGCCTGGCCGAGGGTCATCTTAAGCGTGCCTATGATCTTGGGCAAGTAGTCACAAACAACCCGTCGAAGCGTAATTTGTTTTTGTTTTTTTTTTTTTGCAACCACCAGTCGTGACCTATTGAAGGTTTGCGAAAATTTTGATACTGATTATGTTACTGTAGAATTAGCTGCTGTTGAGACCACTAATGAGAGTGTAACGGTCGACCTGGATGCACATGCTGCACATTCAGCAGATTTTGAGAAGTACTTCCTAGTAATGGCTACTGTAGATGCCATGACTGATGTGTCAAAGGCAAGTTTACAGGCTTGTGCTCCCCTAAAATTGGTGAGTTCGCAGGTAGCCTTAGCTAAAATAATTCTACCTACCTTTGAGAGTGACCCAGGCAATGGCCCAATTTCTCAAACCTGTTTGCTACACTGGTTAAAAATAATGATGACTTGTCCCCAGTAAAAAAATTGGCTTACTTGAAGACTGCACTGCATGGCAAACCCCATGGTATGATTCAGTTGCTGCTCATGTCAGATGCCAATTTCGAGGGTTGCCTGGAAATTACTTGTTGATTGTTACGAAAACAAACAGCTTCTTGTCAATGTGCATGTTAAGGCCTTGTTGCAGGCGACTTCAGCCTCAGTTGACTCACCCACCTCGTTGCATCATCTATTGTGCATTTTGAATGAAAATGTGTCTGCACCTAAGACCCTTGATGTGCCTGTTGACCAGTGGGATTTAATATTGTTACCTATTGTGTGCAAACGTTTAGACACTACTCTTCAAACACAATGGGAGATGACGCTGGGTACTGAATTTCCAACTCTGAAGGACTTGTTTGCTTTTCTTGAAAGACACTGTCGAGCCCAAGATGCTATTAGTTCCAGTACTGCTACCAAAAGGTCTAATACACAGATTAAGTCGAAAACTATGCAGGCTGCGTATAATTAGAGACAGCCTCGTAACCAAGGATCTTCAAAATGCCTGGCTAGCTCTGTTCAAGGTGGATGCTGTCCATGTACCGAGATCCACCAGTTGCACAAATGTCCAGAATTTGCTAAGCAAAATCCAAAGGAGCAATTTCTCTTGTTAAACAACACAAATTGTGTTTTAATTGACTTCTCTCTTCGCACCGTTCCTCTAATTATCCATTGTCGTCATCTTGTCATCAGTGTGGGGCACATCACCATACCTTGTTAAATTTTGAACAGAAGGGTGTAGAGAACAAGTCACCAGATAAATCAGAGGCTGCGTCTGCTCAAAGTTCCGAACCCTGTTGTCTGTAGTACTCTATGCTGTTACACCTGATATTTGTGCTTTGGCACCTGCTGTATTGTTGTCCACTGCCCTTGTTCATGTTCTTGATGCCTCCAGAACACCACAGATAGCTAGAGTGCTTTTGGACACAGCCAGCCTGGTGAGCTTCATCACAGAGGGTTGCATCCAGAGACTTGGTTTGGCCCGGCAGCAGACCCACCTTCCAATTCATGGGTTGTCGAACACTCAAGTCAATGTTGCCAAATCGTTTACAACAGTTTGGAGATTGGATATACTGCAATAATTTATTTTACCAACCATGATGATAGCATTGTCACTTATCTGTTGGCTGGTAAACCAAAGGTTGCACCAGTCAAGACTCAGTCGTTGCCTCTTCTAGAGCTATGCGATGCCTTGTTGTTTGTTTGATTGATCCATCATGTGTTGGAAATGTATGCCACTGCCTTTACCTTCTCATCCATCCATTTGTGGACAGACTCGCAGGTGGTTTTGTTATGGATTGACTTGTCATCTCATCAATTGAAGACTCGCAAATAGGGGGAGTGAAATACAGGAGCTCACCAGATCATCCAGGTGGAGGCATGTTCCTTCTGAGTGTAACCCAGCAGATTTCGTATCTCGTGGTAGCCTTCCTGCTCAGCTGATAAATCATCCTTTATGGTGAACAGGTCCATCATGGTTGCGGGAACCTTCTGATCAGTGGCCTGTAAACATTACCAGCAAGATTGTGGACTCTAAGTGTTTTCGAACACAAGGTGAAGTCTTTGAGTACTTTTGTGCCATTGGATGATGTTGAGACACTGATTACACGTTTTAGTAGCACAGTAAAGTTATTTTGAGTCATGTCCTTTGTACTCATGTTAGTCCATAATTGTTGTGTCACTGGGTCATGTGTGATTGGGAATCTCAGTCCTCAGGACTTGGAGAATGCTTGCAGGTTCTGTTGTGTGTGCAATCTATTACCTTGCAGAATGAGCTGACTGCTTTGAGTAAAGGTCAGCACTCTTCTCCTCGAATTCACAAACTTTACCCCTTCATTAACACGGCTGGTCTGCTTAAGGTGGGCGGGAGACTCCACAACTCTGACCTACCATTTGAGAAGAAGTATCCTGAATTGCTACCCAAATTGCACCCGTTGACAAATTTGATCATTCACCATTATCACGAGACTAATCACCACCCTGGCCTCTGTACTCTGCAAAGTATACTCCAGGAACAATTTTGGATCACGTCAGACAGACATGCTATTAGCTGGCTCTTACGTCATTACTTGCAGTGTTGGAAGGTGAGACCATCCTTGTGTACACCAGTAATGGGGAACCTGCCAGCCATGCGAATGCAGCAGGCGAAACCGTTCTCAAGGACCGGGGTTGATTATGCAGGGCACTTTTCTATCAAACCAAGTAGAACCCGTAAGGCTCCTGTGCTAAAGGCTTACCTGTGTCTTTTTGTTTGTCATGCCACCAAGGCAGTGCATGTGGAGCTAACATCTGATTTATCCACTGATGCTTTCCTGGCAGCATACAAACGTTTCACTGCACGCAGAGGCCGGTCATCTGATATGTATAGTGACTGCGGGACAAACTTTGTTGGGGTCCACAACTGCCTGGTTGACCTGCAGCAACTCCTTATGTCACGGGCTCACCAGAAATCAGTTGTTGGTTGGTCCGCTCATCTTGGCATCAACTGGCGTTTCAATCCCCCAGCTGCACCGCACTTTGCAGGACTTTGGGAAGCTGGTGCGAAATCAGTTAAAGGTCATCTGAGTAGTCATTGGTGAGCAAATTATCACATTCGAGGAACTGTACACAGTGGTGGTCCAGGTAGAAGCGGTTTTGAACTCGAAGCCTCTGTGCTCTCTCAGTTTCAATGTAATGATTTCTGTGCTCTTACTCCAGGTCATTTCCTAACGCTTGAACCTCCCGTCACCATGCCAGAGCCTGATCTTGGTGAAGTCAAAGTGAACCGCCTCCAGTGCTGGCAACTGTAGAACACTTGCATCAAGATTTTTGGTGCCAGTGGCATCGCGACTACCTCCACACACTCCAGCAGTGATCCAAGTGGCAGCACCAAGGACCCCAGCTTAGCCCCAACCAACTTGTTTTAAGGAGGACTGCCTCCCCCCCTCTACAGTGGCACCTTGGACGGGTGGCTGAGCTCCACCCAGGAAGTGATGGGGTTGCACGAGTGGCTACCATGCGAACTTCCTATGGACTCGTGAGGCGTCCAGCTGTGAAACTATGCCCCTAACTACTGACAATTGAAATCTTCATTTCATGGTGGGCGGGATGTTTGGAATGTACATAGTGTACTATGGACATGAAGGAGGACTATTTGTTAATGGATTGTTGGCAACCTTGCATTCAGCAGAGAACTTCTGGCCGCCCAGGTTGGCCAACGTGTTTTCTCAACCAGGGAAAAAAAAGTCAAAATGGCGTCGTAGCCTTGTTTGGTAAGCAGATCACTCATGTCACAATTTTTTTGTTTTTATCGTTGCTAAACAGTGCAATCTTATGTTATTTTCGTTGTTTTGTTTGTAGTTTGCAATTCTGATGCAACAAAATGGAAAATTTATATTCATACAAAAACATTGCAATTTCAAAATATATGTTCAAAATTTTAATTTCCAAAGAAAAATTAAGTGTTTAAAATTATTTGAAATCATGGTCAGATAAACAAGAACTATAGAGTGTTTTCAAACAACAAATATTAAATTTACATAATGACTATTTATCTCAATATATTTCCTAAATCCAGTATCAGTTACAAGATTACTCAACTATTAAGGATTGAATAGGTGGGTAATATCTATGTATTAAATATATACCTTTAAATTACTTACACAATTAAAAATGTTAATTACAATACTAAAATAAATAAAAACAATATGTACACTTACTGTGCAATACCAGTTTAGAGTGAAATAAAGAGATTACATATTGTTAAAAGGTACATGCTTTAATTAATTTTACACTGACTGTACAGGTAATTTTAATAAAGCATGAGTGTGTCAATGTGCTATTTTCTGAGATGAGCCATTCTATTTCAATTCAGAGACAGTGACAAAATGTGTCAAATCACCATCACAGATTTACCCAAAAAAAATTACTGTAGTTACAACCAGTAGAGACCAAAAGTGCCCTAAAAGGATATCACCCCCCAATTTTTTTTCTCTTGTTACAGTGTTTTGAAACTGGGTTTAAAAAAAAAAAAAAAGATGGAAAAAAAACATTTTCTTTAAAATAAGCAATACTTCAAAACTACATAGTTAGTTGATTCCACTGATTATTGTTATTTTGTAGCTATTGCATTGAACTTAAGCTTGGCATAGTTTGAAAGAGCCCCATTACAATAATATTAAAAGTAAAAAAATCAAAACTTTGCATTAAAAAAAAAGAAGAAATTTTTATGATTTTGAAAAAAATTTTAAGTACGAAATAATTAATTTTTCAGCAAAAGTAATTTAGGCAATGTGTAGCCCATTATGGTACTTTAAAAGCAAAAAATATTTTCAAGCCTAGGGTAAAAGCAGTTATGTAATTTACAGTTATGCAAAATTCAATTAAAGTTCTATTTTTAAGTGACAATTGCTGAAAAACAGCATTTTTTTTTTATAAAATCTGAAAATTTGTAAGTATGCCCTATCCTCTGCTAATAGAGTGCACTTAGTAGAATAGCGTGTTTTTGACTAGTAAAATTTCTCAATTTTTTTTGAAAATGTCATATATACGACCTGGTCGTACTTCGTAGAGAGTATGAGCACAAGGAGAAGCTGGTATTTTTTTATGGTCCTAACCCAGTGTACTTCCAGAGTGCAGTGAGGACACCCGCTGTTCCCAATGTTCGGCCTTTGCAAGCTGGGACTGAAGTAAGGATGGTGCAGATTACTGTACTCTGGGTGAACAACCCATAAGAGGGCAATCAGGCCTGAGCACTGTGAGTTCAACTCCGGCCTTTGCAAGCTGGGAGTCGAACTGAGTACCAGGGCTGGTTAAACCTCTTAGAAGGTTAGAGTTACTAGTGTTTTTGGCGCAGCCGAAGGTCTACTGACTAGAAGAGCTTGGTTTGCCTCTTAATGTGCGTGTTTACTACTGTTAAGGTTTTTCATGCTGATACCAGGTTTTCCCGTGAGGCAGTTAATTATTGTTATATGAGAGCTTACTCAAACACCAAATAAGTAAAGGAAGTCACCAAAGGTTACACAAATTATACTGAAATGACACTCACAAGTTTCCGGTGAATAGATACATATTTTACTGATGCGTAAAGAAAACAAGGTGATGCTTTGCTATCTCCTAATAATTAATTAGAAGTGGAAGCTAGAGAGTTGCTGCAAGAGAAGGCGGCCTACATAAAAGCTAGGTGTAATCAATGTAAGAATGAATCTAATGTAATTAGTAAATCCTAGCCTATTCAGGTTGCGTTCTGAAGGAACCTAGTTATGATTACTGCTCAGGTAATTGGATTACTCTAGAGGTCCAGAAGGGACGTCAGCACAACGTGCTACCATGGGGAAAGCTGGAATTATTACCAGGTAGGAGCCAGGGGGACGTCTTCAGGAGCCTCCAGATGATGGTAGTCAGCAGCGGCGGAGTCCACAGGCCGGCAGCTGTAGTGGAGAGTCTTTAGAGAGTGACTGCGAAGAGATCTAGTGGTTAGCACCCATTTAGATCATTCTTCAGCCTTCACAAGCTGGGAGATAAGGGCGGCAGACCACACTTACCCTAGAGACTAATTAATGTACAGGACTTCTTGAGGCTCGTTCGCAAAGTGGCCTAGTGGTTTGAGCTCTTAAAACAGTTCTTCGGCCTTCGCAGTCTGGGAGAGAGGGTTGGTAAACACTTACCCTCGGCCTTATGCAAACTGGAGGGCACAGCGATTGCCCTGAGTCAAGGAATGGCTCCTCTTTTTATACAAATTCTCCGAGATTTTAGGCTCTCCAAGGGATGCAGGGGTGGCTAGCCTCTCTCTGCAGATGTTGTTTATTCTGACTTGGAAGGGATGCCCTTCATTTCTTATTGCCTCGGCTGGAGGCATTGACAATCCTTATCGCCTCTGTGTGAGGCTGGATGCTGCTGGAGTAGACTGGGTGCTGCCCTACAAAGACAAGCAGATGCATTATCTTAACCTTCCTGGAGGGTAGCGATTTCTTAGCCAACAGTAAAATCTCACATCGGGGGTACGGCGACAACATGACGTTCACCAATGTACCTTGTAGGCACGTGTCCGGTGGTAAAACCTAGGAGTGAAGACTGGCCCCCATGTGAGCAGCGTGCTTGAAGATGGGGCGCAGTCAAAAAGTAGAGTGTGCATCCCTAATGCATTAAAATGCATCACGTGTCACATTTAATACAAAACATTATTACAGCATCACAGTATTTCAATAACACAGGTTACATGTTGCACTATATTGCAATTTTTGAAACAAGCATAACTATATTTTGATAATAAATAGTAGCTTTTTTTATGCTTTGAAGGGGCTTTCAGTGGTGACACATCAACAGTTTTGATACTGCTATTTAAAACATTTACAAGCTTATCCTCTGGGATAAAAAGACTGGATGTGGGGATTTGTGGTCACCAGGAATTCCCTTTATGGTTGCTAGAGATTTTCTTATGTTAGACAGGGACTTCCCCTTCATAGTTCCCAGGAATTTCCCTCACATCAACACCAGTAAAAAATTACGTAAATTTGTGGGCAGACCAAACTATACTGTAAATCGAGCATTCAGAGCCTGGAAATTTTAGAATATGACATTTTCAAAAAAATTGTAAATATTTTATTAGTGAAAACACACTATTCTACGAAGTGCACTCTATTAGCAAAGGATAGTACACTATACTAACAAAATTCAGATAAAAAAAAATGGGGTTTTCCAGCAACTGTCACTCGAAAATGTAACTTTCATTGAATTTTACATAACTGTAAATTACATATTTTTAACTGCATGCACCCTACGTTTAAAAACATTTTTCTTTTTTTGCTCTCAAAGTACCATAATGGGTCTACACATTCCCAGAATTACTTTTGCTGAAAAATAATTATTTTCTACTTAATGTTCAAAATTGAGAAAAAAATTTTTTTATAGAAAAATTTAGTTTATTACTACTATAGACTACTCACAGTAAAGTGAACACATTTGAAAGCCCCCTCATTTGGAATAATAGTAGATAAATATATCTTATTTTAGCGTTAGACGTTGACTTCCGAGTGCAGTGGAATATACAGTGTTTATTACATACACTGCAATAATTATATGAAAAGGTGATAAAAGGCTAAAAAAAAATGGCTGAAAGGAAAAAGTAACTAGGGCCTCAAAATTGCTCACTTTACCGTGAACAGCCTATACTAACATTGTAATGGGGCTCATTGAACTATGCCAAGCTTAAGTTCCATTCAAGAGCTACAAAAAAAAAAAAAAAAAATATGGAATTTATTTAAAAGTTTTGTAGTAACACTCACTTTAAAATATGGGTTTTTTCCATTTTTAAACTTTTAGCACAATTTCAAAACACTATAACGAGAGAAAAAAAATTTGGAGGTGAAATCCTTTTTTTCTTCACTGTTTGTAACCACTGTAATTTGTTTGGGTAAATCTGTGATGATCGATGGACAAGCCCTGCCTGAATTTAGATGGAATGGCTTGGATACAAATGAAGCCATAAATAATGAGCGAGTGAGAGTTGAGTTCACATATATGAGTGAAACAAGATTATAAATGACTCACACGTTGTCACCTCTTATGATATGCAGCCCCAGTACTACTTGCTCCACACCTTGTGTTGAGCTGTACACCCGCTCGTGGCTCTCATCCAGGATTATATTTATGGTCTGGTCAAATCCTTTCAGTGTTCCCTATAACATAAGTTATGAAGTATCCTAGTTAGTATGAACTGTCTAGAAAATATCAAAATTACATTCACATACTCAAACAAAAAAAAAAATGCTTTAATAATACAAGAATTCATAGGATGGTTTTTGTTTAGTGTTGTCATGTCACACATGACAATAGCATCACATCTTAACATTGTAGAAATAACATATGAATTGATTTTCCCTAGCCTCTCTAAACCTAACGTTGAAAAATTAATTTCCCTTTGATGGTATGTTATTATCAACTGGACCACATCCATTATAATGAATCAAAATATTAAAGAGCCTGTACTTGCAAAAGTTGCATTTTTTATGCAATGGTGACATACATATGTGGCCAGTTTCTCAATGGTAGTATCACCTATAGACAATGGTGGAATTAGGGGGGGTTTTTTATTGTCACAAACATTTTTTATTTCAATTTTGTTTATGTGGATCCTTTGCTGTAAGCATTGCAATAGTCATTCTAAGCATACCTAACTTCATACTATTGACTCTAATAACCTCACTTCACTCTCTATGAGACGTTGAGCCCTTTTACCTATCTGATTAACTTAGTACTAGCGACAAAGAATCACTCTTACTAGTATATAAGTAGTTTGTAATTCAAGCAAAATATGTCAGCAGGCAATTGGTTTCAGAATAGTAGGACAGTGCTACCCATGTTGTTCATTGTTCGAGTAATAGCTGCGATAGTGATGCGTAGATGCATATTATTTTTTCACTTTGCCTAGCATTTCCCAGATCACTGTAAGTTGTAGTCCTGCAGTTTTAAAAGCAGTATTATGAAGAGTTCTAAAAAACAGAAGATTCAGAGCTGCTGGCAAGCTACACTACATTGATTTTTCAACGTCAGCAAAATTATGCTGTCAATACATTTGGAAATAAGAGTTCACCAAAAATAGAATGCTTCATCTCCATTTTTTCTAGCTCCAAGCACATACAAGCAAACACAGAAAAGCTGCTGTGATGATCTTATTGAAGTATGCATAACTAATAATGCCAAAGAGACGCAAGTAGACCTAGTGATAAGAATAATCTTTACACAGCTAACATTGTTTTCAAATAATACTACCCATGATGAAATCATGTCATATCTGGGATATAAGCTATTTTGTGTATCTGAAATGTGCAAGTGCATCCATCACAGACAATCACAAATATAGGTGTACTACCTACCAACAAGTAATTGGGCACCTGTCCACAATATTTGCTCGGTGGTCGTCACCCCATTAGAATCTAGTAGAGTCACCTCTTGCCACTATAACAGCAGCCACCCTGTCTGGCATGCTCTCTACGAGTGTTTGCAGGACATCCACGGGGATTTGTCGCCATTCCTCTTGCAACCATTCCATGAGTTGAGCACTATATTTTGGCTGTGCCTGACGAGCCCTCACACGGCGATCCAATTCGTCCCAAAGATGTTCTATAGGGTTGAGGTTGGGGTTCTGGGCGGACCAGTCTAATCTGCGAACATTGTTGTTCGGCGTACCACTGCATAGTAGCCCTTGAAACATGGCACCTGGCATTGTCATCCTGGAAGTAACACGGGTCCATTCCGTAAAAACACCACAATGTTGGGATCATTTCATTATCCAGAATGTTACAATAGGCCTCTGTGTTCATGCTACCATGGACAAACACCAGAAGTCCTACGCCGAAGGTTGTGAAACACAAGTCAGCTGACACCTATCTTCACAGGTGCCCAATTACTTTTTGGTAGATAGTTTAGATTTTGTTTTGTACTACCAGTAGGTACCCGAGAGTGGTTTTAAATTTCCTGTGCACTCTCAGGGTGGTAGCAATAATTTGTTTAAAAGAAAATAGCTAAATGACTTTCCCTGGCTTGCTTAAACTATAGTGCTAAGGATGATGGTGCCTACTGCCATTCAAAAGTACTCTTTAAAAAAACAACTGGAGAGTGTAAACAAACTCTTGGTGCAATAATCATGAAACAATCTGTATAAAAATGAAATTTCTCAGTTCAATAATCATTAATTCCATCAGTACACAAACTGGTTATGCTGAAAGCAACCAGCTTTATGGACGAAGCAAAAGGAAAACATGCAAGTGTTTCAGTGCAGATTGGCTCACATACAAAAAAAAACTGGTAGCTGAAAATAGAAAGACTTTTGTTCTAACAGTGAACACAGTTGTGTTTTGCAGTCAGCAGAATATTCCCTCAAGGGGTGACATGTTAAATGACTCTATTATAATTCAACATGGAGAAGGAAATTCTTGCAGCTTGCTTAAGTTTTGTGTACATGCAGGTGATACAATTTTACAAGAGCACTTGGATGCAGCAGCTAAAAATGCAAACTACAGAACACAAAATGATTGTATTATAGACTGTTTTGGGTCAATGATTCAAGTAAACCTCCTTATAAAACTAAAGGAAGGCCGGTTTTAGCATACTGGCTGACATCAGCACACAAGGACAGCTTACTTTGTGTGAAAGATACCTGGATCCAAACACGCAGGTTTTATGAGAAGACTTCCTTGGCTTTATATCTGTTACAGACTTGACTGAGGATGGGCTTCCTGATAATATTCGTAGCATGTTCAGAAATATTGATCTCTTAATACTTTACTTGTGTGGCCAAGGCTATGATGGAGGGGCCAATGTGGCACAGAAACATTGCAGTGTCCTGACATTGCAACCACAAGCTATTTACATGCACTGTGCCAGCCATTAATGGCATTGTCTGAAGCATATTCAGTACAAGCAGTCAGAAATTTTACAGGAATTAGCAAATATGTGTGAAGTTTTGTTACAGACTCTGTAAAATTAATAGTGTTACTATTTTCTGAGACATGCTTCCAGCAGTCACTGAACTTCTAGAGGATAGTGCAATTCAATCTGAAGGAAGAACTTTGACATTCACAAATGGTATGCTATGTGTACTGAGAGTGCAAAATTGTTTAAACTATATAGAAGCTAATACAAGCGACAAACATGTTTTCTAACTACAAATCGCTATATCCTCCACAATCAGTGGATGGGAGTAAGGGGGGAGGGGCGGAGAAGGGGGGGGAGAAAAATAAAGTAAAATGCAACATTAGCATATGTATCTAGCCCAGGCCTGCCGTTTTAACGGATTCTATCTGTTTTTCCGGATTTTCAACACATTAGAAAAATCTAAACCAAAACTTAAGTGTTTTTTTTCTTCTTCGCTTTGCTCAAATTGCTGTTGCGTATATGCGACACACTAGCACCCACATCAATGTGTTACAGTTTCACTAATGCATTTCTTTGAAAGATTCTTGCAACGGAGGTGAACAACAAAGCAAAATATTTTGGACATATGCTGTTGTTTCAATAGTGTATGTCCAAAATATTTTGCTTAATTATTCAATGGTGCAGGTATATAGTTATCTACATATTTCTGCTCCTGGCTGTATGATCAATCTCATGCAAAGGCCAAGGTTTTTATTGAAAAGAACCTTTGCCGCGAATTGCTTTTTTTATGCATGCACTCCGAATTTGGTGACTGTGTTTTGCGTTTGGCATTGATATCACAATGGTGAGAAAACTAAAATTATCGCAGATACAGTCGTATAAACGAAAGTATATGTAAGTGGAGAAAAGAATTACCATGGTTTTTTACAAACCAAAACTACTATAATAAATTGTAAATGTCTTTCATATCCACTTTTTTTCTGTAATTTGCAATCTTTTTAATTCCAAGGAGTTTACAGAATTTGACCAAATGATTCCAGGAATTCACAGGATTTTTATATACAGGAACCAGGATTTCAGCTTCAGGGCTGGTGGCAGCCCTGATCTAGCCCACAACAAACATATGTAGATTATATTGTCCAACCATGTTGTACTACATTACGCATGAAACAAACACTATTGCCAGTCATGCAAAAAATTTCCGTAGATACTCCTGAGAAACATACTGAAATAGTGTTTCATTTAGAAATTCCCTGCATTATCATGCTGCAATCCTAAAAAGTTCTGTGTACAATTTTTTTATTTTGCTAGCCTGTCCAGTGGTTTTCTGTGAGCTAATACAATAACTACATGACAAATTGATAAGTTTCTATATTGTTCACATAACATCCTTGTTTTATTATCAATGTACAATAGTTAGGTTTAATATGGGGAACAGCACTTACTGCATATGCCATGTGAAAATTACAAATGCTAATAAATGATATGGAACCAAAAAATAACCTTTATAAACTGCACACAAATGACATTTCCACACTCTGTAGGCATCATAACTCAGTTCCAGTTTATCACCACTCTGGAAATTGCAGCAGTGTTGATCTTGGTGACCATGCCTCTATCTCACCAATTCCAAACTCCTTCAAATAGATTTGTCAACAGTATACAGAATGGCAGAAAATACAGTAAAAATGCTACCTACAACTACAAAGACTGGCATTTGAAACACAGTATTCCAAAATTTTTGCAAGGGGCTGCCTCTTTGAGTAAGAACTAAATGCTGATATCTGTTTGGGGAATCACCAGACCAACAGAGCTAATGTTCAGTCAACTGACCATTCTGAGTATTATAATGCACTAGTGTGTTTTTTTTTTCGACTTCCTTATTTCTTAACTTTTTGAGTGTTTCTTGATGGAAAATCACAAATAAATACCTGCAATAAAAGGTTTAGTACCCAATCATCTCACAAAATCTGAATATGACAAAAAATACTGACACCTGTGAAGAAATATGAAAGTGATTTGCCAGGTACTTTATTAGAGTTGAGAGTTACAGATACTGGCAATATTGCCAGTAACAACATGCTCTGCAGAAAGATAATTTTCTATACTTAGACAAGTGAAAACTTACTATCCATTCTATGATGAAAGGAGAACGATTGAACGTCTCCAGTTTGCTCCATATTCACCAAAACATTTAAGTAAACCAAGAAGTTATAGAAAAAATTGCACAGAAACACAGACGTTCGCAGTTGGTCTACATGTGAAGTGAAATTTTTTTTTAGTGCAAATAAATAACATTTATCAGTTTTCTTGAAAATGAATAATTCAAGACACCATGACAGTTGGAAATTCCTGCAACATTTGTTCAGTCTTGAAAATTAGTTTTAGGTATCATGACGACTTGAGAAATTTTCTAAAGCAACCATACTAGGACTGACTTTAAAACTGTGTGACAAAATACATACATCTAAGCTGTAATTATGTTGGATACTTAAGTAATTAAGATATATGTAGCATAATATAAGAAACTAATTTATAAATACTTTAAAAATCAGTTTTTCTTGTGTGTTATAATAGTAGTATTAATTTGATTTCATTTTCATGTTCATAGTTGAGACATGCTTCATATCATTTTTAGCTTTGCACCAATGTTATCAGTTGAGGTATTTAAAAGGTTGTGAAAGTATATGAATACCACATTTTCAATTAGTTGTTAAAGCACAGTAAAAAAAACGCACACAACACCATGGCTTAGATTAATTATGATTGATCATCAGAAGCATTTAAAATTATTTCTTGCAAGAGGTTTTGCAATAAAGTTCTCAGACTTTCTTTGGTGTCAATCCCTTCCAACTTTGATCTAATCAATTACAGCCACCTGTTGCCACAGACTCCTCCCCTTGACCCATGATAAACAGCAGGATTAGCCCCTGCACTTAAAAAAACTTGTTTGCATCTTCGCTGCTCACAGATTTCTTTAAAATATCAGTGAGGTTGTGTTTCCAAATAATGGTTGTATATCAAGGAAAATTACTGACTAAAACAAAACATAGAGAGAGACAGAGAAGGGGGAGGGGAGAAAGACTGAAAGAAATGGCTAACTGACCAACATCTATGATACAAATACCCTGCATTTGACCTGGCTTGGCCCTCCCCTTAAGGAATGGCTGGATTTGCTTCTGCCTAAAAGTAATAAAATGATGCAGTATAAATCACATGCACATTCTACCACTACTAGCTCTCTATAAGTGAAGACCAAGAATGACGTTATAATAGTAATCTTCTACTTGTACAACCCTGTATGCATCACTTTTTTGTACTCAAATATGGGTGGTAGGATATAACCAGTGGCGATGGATGCTATAATTTTATGGGCAAGCTACTGTGTGCAGGGGACAGTAGTGGTGTTGGTCTCCCCAATAAAGGGGGATCCGGGGGTCCTCCCCCGGTAAAATTTGGATTTCAACGTGCAAAATAGTGCCATTTAAACATTTTTCGTACGTAAATATAAACTACACTGCTCGTACAAATACTTATATTTTTTTAACATAAAATTTACCTAAGTGAAAATTAAATAAAAACAACACAATGTGTTGTGCACGCAAAGTTACCCACGCATCGATCTAATTACTGTAAACTACACGACGCCAACTGCCTGCGGCTAGGCCAGCTTCGGCTATGTCCGCTTCAGTTTGACAAAGAAAGCACTACCATCGTAACTAACACAGGTTAACACAGCCATAATCCCCACCCCTCCCGGGCGGTCTTCCTACCCTGCCGTCCCTCTGTCGGCTGGGAAACCATTGTGACCGCCTACCTGCTGAAAACATTACCTAACAGCGCTTCCAAACATCTTGGCTTTGCTAGCCAACGAGTTGTTTTCTTATAATGTACAGTATTGTTTCCTGAGTAGAATGTGTACTGCATGTGCGAAAAGTTACCTTAAAGTAGCCTAAATATAAGTTAGAATTTAATATTTATTTTGAATATAACATTGTCAGGAAACTGTCTGGGCAAGCAGTGCTTGCCTTGCTTGCCCTAACGAGATGCCACTGGATATAACACTGATGTGGAAACAAATCAGCAGATCATCATTGCACAGCATTAGTGAGATGGTGCAAAACACTTACAGTGAACATACAAAAATAACTTCGCAATTCATAAATTATTAGCATAATAACACCAATAAAATATGGTTTGAGGTTTTCATTAGGCCCTGTTCATTGTGAATCAAAAATATTCAAAAATATAATTAAGTATAAAATTGTATGACTACTCTCAACCTCTAGCCCATCATACTGCATCAGCTGGATATTATCACCCATTTACTTTACGTGGAGTTGATAAAAATGTTCTAATTCAACTGTATCATGCACACATGATAGTCAGTTTATTACCAAAATCATTACTTAATAGCCAAAGAAAATGTAAATATTAAGGTTCTCAAGTAAAAATAATGGTTGTAGCCTAAGTAAAAAATTCATGACTACCAAGAATCCACACAAAAACAACAAATTAGGCATATTTAAGGTAAATGTAATGAAATTTTACCATTTGAAAGTGGCAGAAAACAAAATTCTAGATGTGTAGGATTCAAAAGTGATGCCTTGAGAGTAGATGTTAAGAGATGGTGGCAGATGTTGGGACTATACATACATACTTGCAACTTCTTTTGCATAGCAATAAATTACAGGAACTAAAGCTTGGTGGTGCTTAATTTATTGCACATAATTTAGTATCTTAGAATAAAAAAACTGTTTTAAGCTGTTATGCCATCAGTAAAGTGGTTTTTATGTTTGAACAGCCTGCACTGTGGCAGTGTTTATTTTTTATAAGTTGGTGCAATGTTTTAGGTTTGTCTGTCTTTTGTTGTGTGTGGTGTGGTATGGGTAGCTTGACTTGCGAGTGCATATGTGTTAATCACTAGTTGTCTTTTGTCTATGGTCGAATGAAGTATGTTTTGATGGCGATTCTCGTGAATATTGTCCGTGAATGTATATTGTAGCTTTAGCAAGACAGAATGGTGTATTTTTTCCTATGTGCCTTATATTATTAACAACAATAACATCACGACTGAATTATGCTGGCCCATATATGAAGCAGGAAATAAGCAGCTTCACTGGCTAAATGACCAGAAAAATGTAAATGTGGCCTTCTTCATGTTTTAAAACACTCGACGATAACAGACCCAAAATTTCAACAAAACTTAAAGCCTAGAAATAGAATGTTATCAGATACTTATGTCATCTGTGATAACAGTTACTGTCTTATAGAAATAGAGTAAAAGTCGAACAATCTTTGAGGGGTTACATGAGAAGTCCTGTAACATCAGTACAAAAAGTTACAGGCAGACATTTCTTTGTAGAATGTGTGCATATATACATTTACAAGTATGGCTAAACTGTGCACTGACATTACATGACTATTGAAGGCATAGTACAAAGAGACAAACTAAGGAACTCAATATGAGCGCTATGGCAAAATTAAGCTCCAATTTATTTTTGGTAAAAATAACCAGTGAACTTAGCAAAGGGGTTAATCATCTACTAATATAGATTACATTTACTTTATTACACAACCACACACAAGCCACTGTATACAGTTGTGCAGCAGGAGTGACCAAGTGAACATAAATCCTGCCATCACCTCATGAGTTGTGAGATCCATGGTATGATCTACATTCTGCAAGCAGGATACAGTGGCGCCATAATTCATAATTGATTGTGTTGTGTGTATGGTGATTAATTATGTCATGAATTAAAGTTCTGTAGGGAATTGGCGAAGGAAGTTCAAAGACAGTTACACCAATCTGCATGACAAAGGGGGACAAGGATGATGTTCTACTGAGATTGATGAACAAAATACTGAACTAGTTGTGATGATACAACATTGTTTCACAATTTCAGATCTTACTAATGAATATTTGGTGACGTTCTACGACTACTCTGTTTTGAACTGTCAGCAAGAGATATAATTACTACTAGTTCTATGCATGGTGGGTGCCAAAACAATTCAGAAAAATCAAAGGATGGGGACTATTGTGATGATACAACATTGTTTCACAATTTCAGATCTTACTAATGAATATTTGGTGACGTTCTAAGACTACTCTGTTTTGAACAATCAGCAAGAGATATAATTACTACTAGTTCTATGCATGGTGGGTGCCAAAACAATTCAGGAAAATCAAAGGATGGGGAGCATCAACTTTAACATTCCTTGCACTACCATGAAATGAAGATGGTGACAAATTTCTCAACAGAATTGTGTCTGGCAGTTAGGCATGAGTTCATTTCATGAATACACAGACACAGGAACAGCCCAAGCAATACGGTAGTTCTTCAGGGGGGGAGGAGGAGGAGGAAAAAAATGTTGCTATAGTGTTTTGGGATCGCAAGGGAATCTTGCTAGCAGAGATCATGGTACCAGGGACCACAGTAACATTAGAAGTTTATTGTACAAGGATATCTATTTCCTTATAAAAAAATCCCTGACATTTCCAGGTAGGCCTATACTGTTACATTTCCTTGGTCAACATACTTAGTAAAAGTTACAAATATTTATATGCTATTCCCTCAAAAATCACAAATTTTTTATATGTGTAACACCGACATAACCTTCCTTTGTAGATGATTTTCTATGCGGTAATAAATTTATAAAATACTTAAACAATAACAAAAAAAGAATAAACAACGATGACATGTGAGGAAAAAAAATGGCAGCGGGGAAAATAATAGCTATCTCAAAGTCAGAAACTAGTTATAGCACACAGACAATAAATTATATGTAGCAATTCATTAAAAACCACTACAAATGTTTGATCTCAGTAATATTTGATCATTAAAAATGTTAAGCTGGCACTTAAAATCTCACTTTCTGTATATCAATGCTTGTCTAACCAATAAGAATAATTCATAAATGAAAACTTGAATAAAAATAGTCATGATTACATTCCATATGCAGCAACAAACCTTACCCCAACGCTTTTTAATCTTCCTACAAACGTTGAATAAACACAAAAAAAGCAAAGTGCAATTCATGAGATGGCACGTAGAAGAGGGCTACAATTAATTTATTTAAATTCCCTGACATTTCGCTAACTTTTCCAGGTTTTCATTGATGCTAGCTACCCTTAGATCTCTAAGGGTGTGCTTATCCTGCATGACCTCGCATGGCCCCACACTTCAAACTGTCAAAATGCTTCACTGGAGCAGTTCTGACACACACTTTGTTACAGCCTTGAACTTGATGCCATGTGACTACCAGCTTTTTGCAAAAATGAAGGTCTGTATAGCTACCCTATGCTTTGCAATCGCTTGGGAGTTGACAGATGGTGTCTACAACTGGCTTCGTATCCTGATAGAACAGTTCTTTGATGACGATTTGCAAAAGCTGATGAAAAGGTACAAGTGCCTGAATATGAGTGGTGGCTATATGGAACCCTAAATCATACATGCACATAAAATTGCATGTAATACAAACACTTTACATAATAAAAACTTTTGTTATCACATCACTGAAATTATTTTTTTATGATGTTATATTTATGTATGGTTAACTGGGCAGTGATTTATTACCTGCCAGCTCAGTTATAGGCTGTTCATGGTAATATAAGCACTTTTGAAGTCTCTGCTTTAGATCTACATCTATGAGCATTGCGTATACTTCTGCCATATGTAAATTTAACATTGCTATGGCCTGATCACATTATTCATGCATCAGTCTGGAATTATTACAAAAGTAAATATTAAAAAAATCGAATAATTCTTACACTTAGATTGCATTACAAAAAACGGAAAGCAAAATACATAATTTCAGTTTTCACAAATGTTTTCCTAACACTTTTAGCGCAATGTTAAGAAATCAAACTAATTTTCCCTCATCATTACCAACTTTACTGGGCGCATGGCACTCAGTGTGTCAGTTAAAATATATGCAGGTAGGAACAGTGAAATTTTTCACCGGTTGATTTCAAAAGTGTTCACTTCATTGTTAACAGCATTTATCAATTAAATATATTGGTCCAGTCATTATTAGTTGTATTCGTTTCCATAAATTATATATGTGTTTAACACTGTAAAATTTCTTGTGTACATCCAGCTCATTTTTAATTTTTTTTTTTTTTTACCCTACACGTCCCAAGCTACTAAACCAGGCACAGAACTTCTTGGCCGCTTGATGTCAGTCGATCAGCGGCACTCCTCCCACTAGCTGATGCCAGAAGCCTATCACAGCTGCATGCTGTTACCTAGTTCGCAGTGTTACAGTGTCAATAGCGAGTCAAGAAAAAATTTTCTCAGTTGCGCTCAAAAAATTATGAAAGATTTCATTAAAATTCAACAATTTTATGCAACAGGCTCATTTAGCTGAAAAAGTAGCTGAAAAATCCCAAGTCTTTATCTTTATCTATTCGTGTTTTACATTGTTACGGAATGTGCATTAACTCACAACTTTTTTTCAAATAAAAGATATTATTTGTTCTTCCCTGAGAGGAAATAATTTTTCGCAGGCTTAGCTAAATGTTTCTGCCATGCTTTATAAGCAAACGATAACAGAGTCTTGAGCGTGCTTAGTCGATACAGATAATATGTAGCACAACAGCTACTAGGTGTTTGCTCTAACCCGAAGCCCAGTGGCCAGTATCGTGACGGGCTTCAAATGATTCTTGCTGTTTGGTGCTAAGTAAACCTTGTGCTAGCATACGTAGTTGTAAGGGGTGGTTAGCAACCAAGGTCGACCTATAATCTTTACAGAGTGCATCCTTTTTTTACTTTCAAAAAATTTCACGAAAGTATAAATATTAAACAAACTAACAGTTTGATAGCAAGAATGTGTGATGTTGGTGAATGCACAATGCGACTGACATGCATCTATGTGAAAAGCAATATTTGTGTCCCTTAGGAAAAAATAAATTTTCAGGAAACTAGTTACAGAATGATTTTAACAAAGACAGTCTTGGGAGAGGGGCAAAACATTTTACGACAAGGGGGAAAGTTCTGAACAAAGAAATTACAGCAGCTATGCATGAGAAAATAAGTTATATGTTTTCATAAAGTTCAGTTTTGTTACAAGAAATTGAATGAGGGGTGAAAGTTTGCAATGGAAAAGATTAAATAGCATTACAACTGTTTGGACAGGGAAGATAAGTTTGTACTGCCATTACAAGCTAAAATACAAAGATGAATGATTTTTTCAATGCTACACACAACTGTAAGTACTGTAAATGTAAATGAATATATATATATATTATATATATATATATTTATATATATATATTATATATATATATATATATATATATTTATATATATATATATATTTTATTATATTATATATATATATATATATATATATATATATAGAGATATATATATATATATATATATATATATATATATATATATATATATAGAGAGAGAGAGAGGGAGGGGGGAGAGAGACAGAGAGAGACGCACGCACGTGCATGCATGCACACACACACACCGTTGAGTAAGACACAAGACAAACTGCGACACAAACTTACAGTAGATCGGCGCCAGTGGTGTTTTCCAGTCACCACACTGTGAGACTCAGGGTTCTCAGGGATCCTGTGGGTTTTGTGTGTCCGTCTCACCCGAGCGTACTTACAAAACACTTTGCATTACGAAACATTTTATCACTGATAAAAGGCGAGAGGTTGCTGTCAATACAAGGAAATACTTTATGCACTGTTAGACTTGCTTTTATTTTGCCACTCATACAAAATTGTGCCACGATTAACTTTATGATAGAACTCGGACGTGTCTAGCTAACTCTGTCGGGTGCTACTGTAGCCCGAATTAGTCTAGCGCACTCCTAGATGGACGACTTCTCTGTGGTGTTAGAAAAAAGTCTTCACAAGGAAAGGGGTCTACAGCCGCTAGGGTGGATTGCAGATTTTTCCTGATGACAGGGCACGGAGAATTATGAAATGAACAGCGAACACATGTGATTATTTGGCATCACTAATGCTGACATGTTGGGGTGCATCTCCCAGCACGTGGTGAGTGTGATGACTGCCTTTACACATAGCCGTCTAGGACGGAAATAATATCACCACAGAAATTACATAAATGACACAAATACATATGAGACAAGATGGGACATGACATGGATGGTCACAATAAACAGGCAGATGCGTGAAAGCAAGCTTATATGGTGTGGATACCGCTGGATAAGATCCGTAGCAGGATCACGTGGTACAGGTGAAATTGCAGTATTTCTCCGTAAAAATGGCAAATTATGGTCAGACAAATTGTTATTGATGATAGGAAAAATATTCTCCTGCAGATTGAGACATTTCTAGGCTTATAGCACACTTGATGAAGAAATCAAACATGAACAAGACCGCGTCGTCATACATACAAAGCGTCAATTGCATGAAAATACACGGAATCCTGAATGAAATATTACATAGAACCCTGGAATTAATTATGGCGCACATGATATTACACAAACCCTTAAAGCGCATGGATGGCATAGACATTGAGTTGGCAGCTGTTAACTATGTGGTCGCAAATGATGTGGCCGTAAAACCATTTAAACATAACAAAACCCTAAAATGCATACATAGAAACAAGGCCCTCAATATTGCACGCAGAAATTAAACAGAAATTTCATTGAAACGCCTTTAGCATAAGTGGATGGCGCCTGATTCAAAGTTTCGCGGGCCGTGTGGCCTCTCAGACATCTTTCCTCCTTTCTCCTCTATTACATCGAAAAAGCCACAAGGTCATAAATTATTAGGTTAAACAGAAGCATAATGCTGAGGAAATGTCTGACAAAACGTACGCAAGATAAAGGTTAACAGGTATACTAACAGCGAGCTATTGTAATCTACATTAGTGCAAAAAGTTAGAAGTGCGTACGTGACAGCGTCTTACGTCGCCAGCTCTCCTTGACGGAATACCCAGAGGCAGGGGTCGCGTGGACCTACTATGGCTGCCTACGGAGTTCACACAAGTGGAAGTGTTATGCACATAGAGTAAAACTTTTATCTTTTAAAATAAATGGCACATAAATAATTAAAATAAATATTTACATTATACATTTAAATTGAGAATTGTCTGTATTCATTAAATGTCTTTTATGAAGGTGTTCACACCGGAATAATAATGTTCTTATTCTTCGCGTAGCGCTCATTTTGAATTCATAAACAAACATTGTGCAACATTTTTAAACATACATTTCAAACACTTAAAACACTTGGGAACCTGAAAATAAAAAAAGAGACATATTGTAAACTTCAAAGAAATATTCCATTACGGGGAAGTTCAGGTTATGGCCTCTTTGCATGTCACGTGAGTGGTGAGCACCGACATGGTCTTAACGCGACTGGTTAAGTTTACCATTCATAGTAAAAACATTCTGACACTTAAATTTACATATTAATAACAACTTATATATCTGTATATTTAAGTGTCAGAATGTTTTTACTACGAACTGTAAACTTTACCAGACTTGATAGATATGGCAACAGCACTTGGTACTGCTCACCAACAGGTTGACACTGAGGGGCCAAGAAGTTCTTTGCCTGGTCATATAAGTATCCATCCCCATTGACCTGAATTCTCGAAAACACAAACAATCAATAATTTTCGTAAACTTGAAACTAAAATAAAATACAAGCACTTACCACAAAATTTCTGCCATCTGCTGTGATGATTGAGACAGTATCTACGATAAGGTAAGGAATTGTACAGTTAGAAGGAAGCTGTGCAAAATAATGTATAGCTAAGTGACATAACAGTATAGACTGTTCATGGTAAAGTGAGCACTTTTTAAGGCTCTTCTTAATTTTTCCTTTCATCCTTCCATATTTCTGCTGTTTTTTAATATAAACATGCAACGTGACGAATAAACACAGTGTATACATTTCACCACCCTCAAAGTTTTATGCCTGGTGCTACAATAATATATATTTATTACTGGTTAAAGCCTGTTGGGAGGGCCTTAAAAATACAAATTTTAAAATATGTGAAAATACTACTACAAACAGTAATTTTATACGAAATTCATTTAAAACCATAATTTTACCAATGAACACAACATTAATCAGCAAAGTCACACGACATATTGTCCCTGAAACAGATGTTTTAGACTGAATTTCAAGCAGCCAAAGAAGTTACTGACATAACTAACACGCCTACTTTTCTCTACAAGGAAGCAAATTATCTTTAATTAAGTTCTTAAATGCTCAGATGGTACGTAGGCCCTGACATCTTGTTGACAGTAATATTAGAGATGATACCAGAAACATGTGCAACATTAGTGCGACAAAATTTTATAAATACGTATATACGCACCTTACCCGGGACTCAAACCTAGCAAAACCACAAACCATAAGGTGCATTACGAAGGTTGGATTTGGAGCATCAAATTGAGATGTAATCAGACAAATGTTATGAACGATATTATATATAAGTGTCTGAGCCACTGAAAAAAAACACGTAAGATTCCATGGCCTACCACAGCACTACTTGTGTGAAGAATTGGGTGGAAATAAGTTACTTTGTCCCTACGATAAGGCATAAAAACTGTTTCCTTATTTGGTGCTTTCTTACAAAATTGGCAAAAAAAAAAAATACTGTAGATGGTTTCCTAACCGCACTGTACCAGATCATACATACATACATACATACATACATACATACATACATACATACATACATACATACATGCATGCATGCATGCATACACATACACACACACACACACACACACTCGCAATTAGGCTACCGCCCTGTGGCCAGAGCTCTCACCTCTCCTTCACCCAACCAACTCCTTTTCCACTCCCTTTCTGAACTTACCAACCCATCTCACAGATACCAATTCCTTCCTCAATACATTCCACTCCCTCACAGACCTCACACGCATGGACTGCCTACTCCACTCCGTTCTCCTCCACACCCCCTGAAGCTTCTCACTGTTGTTTCCTCTTCCTCTAAATACCCCTTTACTTTGCTTGCAGTGTAGCCCTCCCCATCCTCCCTCTTCATTCACCACCCTGTACATCCTGACTAGCCGTTCAACTTTCCTCCTGTCCTTCAATGAGCTTCACCCCATTTCTTTCATCATCACTGATGGCCTATAGTTCCCTTCTTCCTCATCATTCTGTCCCTGCCTTCTCCACCTACCCTTCACCCATCTTGCTGCCCTTCTTTGCACCTTTTCCAGTTCTCACACCTCCACCTCCACATTTGGGTCCCCTACTGCTGCAGCATATTCTAACATTGGCCGTACCATTGTGCCATATGCCTTCTTCACCTCACAGCTGAATCCCTTCAGCACCCTTCCCAGCATACCCAAAGCCCTTCTTCCCTTTGCAAACCACCCTCTCTACCTGTTTTTTCCATCTGAGGTCTCTCTGCAGTACAATCCCTAGATACTTATATTCTGCTGCTTCTTCTATCTCTTGTCCCTCCCATCTGTACATGTCCCTGCTTATCACCTCCTTCATTTTAAACCTCACTACCTTAGTTTTTCTTACATTTATCTTCATTTTATTTTTCCTGGTCCACAACCATATCTTGTCCCCCCTTCCCACTTCAGCACACACAACACAATTGTCTGCACACAATCTTATTTTTCCCCTAATCCCCAAACCCATGTCATTTACCATTATGGTAAATAACAATGGACCCAGCACGCTTCCCTGTGGTACCCCTGACGTAACCTCCTCTTCCTCCGATATTACCTCACCCACTTTCACCCTCTACCTTCGCCCCCTGAGGAAGTCCCCAATCCATTCCACTACCCTCCTGTCCGGTATCAGCGCTTCCACTTTCCTCATCAATGTACCATGGGGCACCTTATCAAATGCCTTCTCAAAATCTATGAAGCAGTCATCCACCTGCTTCCCCTCATCAACTACCTGCACCAGATCCTCTAATAACCCAGCCAGCTAAGTCTCACATGAGTATCCCCTCCTGAAACCATGCTGGGACTCCTCCAACCATTTCCTATTGTTAATAACCCTCACCACATACTGAACCACCAGCCTCTCCATTACTTTTCCTGTACTTGATGTGAGACTCACCGGTCTGTAGCTGCCAGGCCTCCCCCTATCCTCTCCCTGCTTGTGTATAGGTACCACCATAGCATCCTTCCAATCTTGTGGTAACTTACCCTCTCCTAAGGACTTTTTAAACAGCACTTCTAAATATTTTGCCAACTCCCTGCCACTAAACTTTAGTGCTGCGTTTCCTATCCCATCTGGACCCCCTGCCTTACTGCTCTTCAAACCCCTAACTACCTTTTCTATCTCCCACTCCCTCATATTAAACTTTACTAACACCCCCCCAAACCCTATTTGCCCCCCTATTCCAATCCTCCTTTGCCTCAAACACTGACAAGTACTGTCATTGCAGCATCTCCAATTTTTATTGGTTATTCTTTGTATGCCTAGCATCCCTTCCTGTTAGCAGAGGGAGCCCTTCCTCTCCACCCTTTAACCTCCTAACATACCTAAACAATTTCCCCCATTCCTTGCCTTTTCCTTCTTCCACCATGTTACCCAGAAATACATTCTTTGCATGTTTGATCTTCCTTTCAAGCTCCCTACCCATTTGTTTCATAATTTCCTTAGATCTTATCATCCCTTCATTTCTGCACTTGGCATGTAATTTCCTACACTTCTTCTTCATTTTCAAAATCGCCTATCCATAATATGGCGAATCTCCCCCAGTTCGTAACCTTTTCATTGCCACAAATTTCTCCAACATAACCTCCATTAATCCTCTAAACTCCCTCCACAACCCCTCTACATCCTCTTCCATAGACCAGTTTTTAAACCTGTCTCTCAGGAAGATTTCTGCCCCCTTCTTGTCTCCTCTCCCATACTGCCACACCAACCTTTCTGCCGTTTGCTCTTCCCCCATCCTGCCAATCTCAATTTCCACAATCGGGATATGATGGTCGCTTATACCATCCAATACTATTGCACCAACTACAGCATTCCCAGGTCTGATCAACACCACATCCAGTACTGACCCAACACCCACCTCATTCCATCTCGTAGGTGTTTCTACTACCTGGACTAATCCTCTGTTGACTAACTGTGCTGCCATTCTCTGCATCATGCTACCCATTCCTTCTGCACCCTCTATCCATTTCACATCTAGCTTATTCAAATCCCATGCTACAACAACCCACTGCCTGTCCTTCAGCTTGTTGTACACACTCCTACAGTTCACCACCATTATCTTTATACTAGTACTCTGCTTTACCATCCTATGTTGCTTACCCCCTATCTCCACCCCTGCGGCCTCATCAATGCTATCCTCTCCATTTCTCTCCCCTTCCGTTTCCTTGCTTCTAACTGATTGCTATTTCAATAATTGCTGCTCTGCCCTGACCCTCTCCATGCAGCCAGTTACTTCCCTACCAAGCAGATCACCTACAATCCTCTTTCTCTGCTCTATGAGATGAACCTGGTCCCTCCCTACACATTCCCAGCCTACCAATTTTCTACTATCTATAAATGTAGCCCCCAAATCCCTACACATCCTCTCATATACCTCACTCGCAGCCACTGCCTTCCTACAGGATACTCTTTTCCTAACCAACATGCCACTGACTAGACAAGAATGTTTACTCATGTGTTCAACAATATTAGTGAGACTAATGCAATCTATCACACCACACCAAACATTTATGGAGAAGTGTTCAAAATGTGTTTAAACTATTTGTAAAAGCCCACTAAATTTTAAAATGAACAAAAAAAAAAACAAATATGAGGTGAAATTGTTACTTAAAAAAAGTTGTCAGATGAGAAAATACCTATTTAAAGAATATTTCATCAACTTGCTTTATCAAATAATTATTGTGAATATAGTACACACTTGTTTATTCAAATAAACTTGCCTATATGTGTATTCAAAAGCTTCAAACAGGCAAAACTAATATTACCTAAGTGCCAATTGGAATACGGCCTCCATAAGTGTGTCCTCCATTTCCTACTGTTATCTTTTAATGTGAATGTAGCACAAGTAAAGCACAACCTTTAAGGCTCAATTAGGTTAGGACAGTATGCTGAAATCATTTGTGTCATTTTGTAGCCCTTTGTAAAGACATCTGTTTTGTGGGGAAAAATGGGGACTAGTGTACAACCTGATACCACATTGTTTACATGCATGTTATGACATCACCACTATGGCATTGATGATGTCATATGTTTTTTACTATTGCCCCATCCCTTATCTTTGACAATTTAACGTGGCATCCACTGGAATGTGGGGGTTTTCGGGCAGGGACACTTTCATCAGCATTTATAGACTTGGTATCAGGTCATAAACTAGAGTCCATCTGCTAGTGTACGACTCAATACCACATATGGTATTGGTTAGTACACTTATATCCATCCGCTTAAGTGTACTACGCGATACCACATTGTGATCGTAGTCAGGGTGGCTACCACATTGTGGAAAAAAATTCCCTGACTTTTCCCCGTTTACCAAACCAAATTTTTTTTTCCCCCTGGCCAAACTCAACGCGTGTGTATTGTTTCACATTAACTAATATTAATAACTAAATCTTTTTAGTTCCCTATAATTAAAAAAAAAATCTATCTACATTTGACTTTCACTGCACCACAATTGCAAAAGGATGCTTATTTTCTAACTGTATTGACTGGTCATTAGTAAACAAGGAAAATCTGTAGACATGCAAATTCTACACAGCATTTTAATTCAATGTTCAAATGTAGGCAACTGACCAAATTTGTGACTTTTCCCAAAATTGTAATGTTCTAAGTAATATGTTTGAGCAAGAACAGAATGTCTTACTTTATTGCGACTGATGCCGGCTAACAGCCAGCGGCGCGAGAGCCCATGGCGGCGCTCACCACGTACATGTCATGTGTCCCGCAGTGCGCAAATGGGCCAATAATTACAAATAAATCAACAAAATTTGGTTCGACTTGTGAATAATAATCACGCTGACAATTCTGATAATTCAGACGTACAATTAGAGGACATTGGATATCAAGAACAAATTGTACAGCAAAATGTGATTTCTTACATTCCAATCAGCGAAAACAACGAAATTCTTAGAGCTTTGTGGCATCAAGTGACTCCAGACATTTTCACATTGAGATATGCAGGTGTTCAATTCTGCGCAATAGTCCTCACAAATAATATTAAGAGTCGTAGTTCTCCCTCCTAGTCAGTAGTCTATGAATACTTTAAATGAGAACATGATCGAGGGTGACACTTTGTATGGGACAGTTAGATCCGTATCAGTGAATAACCCATTAGCGTACCCTATAGAACAAAGTGGTTTTTTAGAAGTGTGTAATTTTGATGTCATAAAAAACAAATTCAGAACGTACGACCGCTCATTTTGCATTGAATACGAAGATGACACAAGTTTTTATGGAAATTTACAAGACAGCAAATCGTGGCAATATAGGAATGACTTTGAAAGAAGCTGTTACTGAAATGTTCTTAACTCATAATGCTGGTGCATTAATAGCTTCATCACCGACATTAGGAGTTATGAAACATAGTAACAAATTCTATTTTACAGATTTGCATTCATGTGGCCTGAAGGGTTCCAAAGCCAATGACTCTAATGGAAAAGCCTGTGTAATACAGTATGATTCAATAGATGAGTTCGTTAGGATCTGTAAACATGCAACAGGTTCAAGAAATATACAGTTTAACTTGAATTACATTAATGTAAACATATTGAGTACTAACACTCAAACACAAAATGAAGACGAACTACACATGCCAGCGTTTCAATCAACAATTTCAAATAATCTGCAAATGTAACAAGAGAACGAAACTGAACATCGTTCTTATTTTACTGTGTCACCTCACCTCAAAAAGAAGCAATACCCATTCAAATATTGCTAATGATTCCAGTAGACTGCGTACAACCTGAAGTAGAGGAAGAACTTCAAGTATCTAACAATTTAAATCAGATTGCACGTAAAACAAACGACAATATAGTTAATGAGCCCCACGAACGGAAGGCTGAAGAATTCGCCTGGTTTCATTTGTTTCCCTACGGTATAAATGGGCTTAACAAGGAATTTAGAACTATAAAAATAACACCATTGGACTGTTACCAATTTCGGATACTAGGCAAAGATATAAGATTTCAGCGGAACAAATATTTGTTTTACGCACTGCCCATGTTCGAGTATCATATAGTCAAATCTACTATTGCAGCTTGTTGCAAAAAGGTCCAAGGCCAAGATGGCATGGTAGAGGATATCCATCTATACCTCAAAAATTTAAGGAGCTCAGCAGCCTATTGGCGTATAGCCTTAAATGAACTATTAGCCCAAATTAGGTGCCTGGGCCCACCAATATGTTTTGTAACTTTTTGTTGCAATAATATTAATTGGCTGGATATGTGTAAAGTCCTCTTGATTGCTGACAACTCCCCAGGTGAAAATCCAAAGGACCTGGATAGCATCACAACTCAGTTATTAATCAAGCAATACCCTGTTGTGGTAAGTTATCGCTTCATGAATACAGTAAATGCAGTCATGAAATATTTACGGAATAACTGCGAAGTTTCAGGCGGTAAACTAAAAGATTTCTGGTGGCGGATTGAATTCTGGAATCGGGGAAGCCCACATCTTCATATGGTGGTATGGGTTGAGAACCATCCATCGTTTGAGACAGAGAAGGGAACTCATCAGCTAGATCAAGTATATACGTGCCAAATGCCACCTGAAAGTTCTGATCTATACGAGTTGGCAAAAAGAATCAAATACACTGACACACTCACACCAGCAAAAAAAAAAAAAAAGATGTTTCAGCATGTCGCTTTAGCTTCCCACGTCAAGAATGTGATCAAACACAAATTGTTGCTCACTCATCAGACAATTTCCTTCGCAGCGGTGGAAGGATATGCGTTTTAAAGTGGCAAAATGAAGATAGGTGGGTAAATAATTATAATCATACACTTCTCCGACTATGGCAGGGTAATATTGACATTCAACCTTGTGGATCAAACAAGGCCATAGCTTTTTATGTAGCCAAATACATATCTAAAGCAGAACCTACTCAAGTTGATGCAAGTGTCGCACAAGCCTTACGCCAAATACAATGTGAAGAGTCTAATATTTCCTGGAAGCGTTTTAAGGTATATATGAGGTTATTAAAAGAATGTAAAATCTCGGTTTGCGAATGTGCATACTGGTTGTCATTAAAATTTTTAAGAGAGTTCAAGAAAGTGCGTTTTTCTTAACACCAGAAAGCCTGAGGAAAGATACAGAGTGCTCCAGTTCAACGAAGCTGGTCAAGCTGCTGGCTATTGTTCAAACATTTTTGATCTCTATGGAAAACACCTGATAGAGCACACTGATTATGACTTTAATAATACGAGTCTACTGGAGTTTGCGATGTTATTTTAACTGTATTATGCCAAACGATAAGACAACAATATGGAAAGCATTGATATGAGTCGTCCCAACAGCAGACTAGACAATGATTAATTACACTTAATAATGGTTATCAGAAACACTCCAGCAGTCGTACGTGTTATTTACTTTATAGCAGCTAATGATCCAGGTAATTACTATTACAGTTTACTTCTCCAATACTTACCAAATCAATATGAGAGTAAATTAGTGGAAGATTACGATACACCAAAGGCTACTTTTCTGGCAAGCGAACCGACTCTTTGACAAACAAGTATACGGATGAACATTTTGAGAGAAAGTGACAGGCAACTAGAAAACGCCTTTAATCAAGTACATGCCTTCGAAATTCTCGATCAAGAACCACTTCAAGCAAATTTAGAGGCAGAAAATGTAGAAACAGAGCAAAATATGAGTGATGACCAGCTTCAGACAACTCAAATATTGATCAATATTGGACAAAAAGGGGTCTTTATGTACTTTACTCAAAAAATCTTTGATCAAATAAGTGGAGCTACTGATTGTTTACGTCTCTTCGTTACCGGCAATGCTGGAACGGGCAAAACATTTCTCTTTAATTTACTTAAAAATCAAGCCAACAGATGTTACGCAAAGTAGGTAGTTAAAATTTGTGCATTAACAGGAGTAGCAGCTCGACTCTGAGGCTTAACGCTTCATTTTGCTCTCAAACTACTGGTACAGAAGGACGGAAGAATTGTAGAGATGCCAATTCTAACAGGAAATTATTTGAGGCTCATGCGGCAACAGTGGCGGAACATTGAATTCATGTTCATTGATGAAATATCCATAGGCCCATACGAAATGCTGTGTATTCTAGACTAAAACAATTGAAACACAGCGAGGATCTTTATGGTGGTATTAATATGCTGCTATTTGGAGACCTGATGCAATTGCCGCCTGTAAGAAGTAATTAAGTATTTGATTAGCCTCTCAGATTAGCACCAGCAACACACTCGTGGTGACTTTTTACTTTAGTTGAACTAACTGAGTACATGAGACAGCAAGGAAATGCTTCCTTCCCAACATTTTAAATGTTTTAAGGATTGGGGAGTTACAATCAGAGCATTTTGTCACACTCATAAGTAAAGTTAATACCTCTAGAGTAGCTACCGGTGAGTTCTCTACTGAAAAAGCTCTTCGGATTTACCTGACGAACCAAAAGGTCAATGACCATAATCAGGCAGTTCTTGAGCACTTCAGGGCAAAGGGAACAACAATGTTCAAAACTAAAGCCCAGGATAACTTAATAGATGCAACAAGAAATGACAAGAATATTGACATTGACACCATAATTCCATCAGACATTAATAAAACATGAGGAATGCCTCAAAAACTGGAAATTGTTGTAGGAGCGAAGGTCATGTTGCGATCCAACATCAATGTTGGCAAAGAACTCGTTAATGGTGCCATACGACACATCACTGAAATCATATGCCCATGTTTCTGACGTGCCCAGATGTATGAAATGGATATACCATCGGTTCGGGTAGACTTTACTAATGAGGGCATTCATATCATACACACAAAATCCATACAGTTTCCACCTAAGTTTAGCTATGGAACTGCTGAAGGTTGGATGTTGCCGATGGTACTGTCTTGGGCGTCTACCGTTCACAAGATGCTGCTGGCCTAGCCTACATTGCTCTCAGTAGGGTAAGGTCTTTTGTTGGTCTACAAATCAAAGAGTTAGATTGCTCAAAATTAAGTGGCAAAAAGCCCTGCAATACTGAAGCCCTTATGGCAATGAACAGAATGAGGAATCATCTAATTACTTATGACTAAAAAGGAAAAAATAAAATTATTAGTAAAAACATTTTAAAGACAAGCTTTTATTATATAGTGTACTAAAAAGAAACAAATAATAATGTTAATCATTGTCAGTTATCATCAATTTTTCTCTGAAACAAATCTTGGTTGCAGTCTAGAAAATGTTTTTTCTCAATTGAAAGTGCTCGTTGTGATATCAAGCGTAGTTGACAAATCAGTGTCTAATGATTGTATTTAGATTCGTAATAACTTAAAAATAAAAACGTGGCACGAGAGAAATAACCGGATCATATGTGTATGAAGTTAAATAAGTGGGTAACAGACAGTTCTTGCCATCAGCACAACATTGCTACATTACATCAACTGATAAATTCTCACACCATGCTTTTATTTTTAAGTTTTAACGAATCTAAATATAATCATTAGACACTGATTTGTCAACTACACTTGATATCTATACGAGCCATTTCAATGGTACGGCCAATGTTAAAATATGCTGCAGCAGAACGGGACCCGTACATGGAGGTGGAGGTGCGAGAACTGGAAAAGGTGCAGTGAAAGGGAGCAAGATGGGTGAAGGATAGGTGGAGAAGGTGGGGGCAGAATGACGAGGAAGAAGGGAAATATAGGCCACCAGTGATGATGAACGAAATGGGGTGGAGCTCACTGAAGGACAGGAGGAAAGTTGAATGGCTAGTAGGATGTACAGGGTGGTGAATGAAGAGGTAGGATGGGGAGGGCTACACTGCAAGCTAAGTAAAGGGGTATTTAGAGGAAGAGGAAACAACAGTGAGAAGCTTCAGAGGGCGTGGAGGAGAATGGAGCGGGGTAGGCAGTCCATGCTTGTGAGGTCTGTGATGGAGTGGAGTGTGTTGAGGAAGGAATTGGTATCTGTGAAAGGGGTTGGTAAGTTCAGGAAGGAAGTGGAAAAGGAGTTGGTTGGGTGAAGGAGAGGTGAGAGAGCTCACCACCGGGCAGTAGCCTAAATGCGAGTGTATGTATGTAATTGAGAAAAAAACATTTTCTAGGCAACCAGACTGCAACCAAGACTTGTTTCAGAATAAAATTAATGATAACTGACTGTTAATGAGTAATATTATCTGTTTCTTCTTAGTACATTATATAATAAAAGGTTGTTTTTAAAAGATTTTTACCTATAATTTTATTTATACTACCAACCTAATAAACTATTCGGCCAACGTCCTGAAATCATTAACTACGTCACACGTATAAACAAACCTGTGGAATCGGGTTCTACACTACCCCCAAAAATGCACACTATTCTTACTGTTCTACTCTAAAACTTAACAGTACCAAGCTGTGCGCCGCATCAATCAATACACAAATGCAGCACATGTGAATATTCGTAATTACCGCCTATGTAGTCAAAAGAAAACACATGGCAAACATAACCCAACACAATAAAAGGATACGATTAACGTAGCTCTCCAATCCTGAGGCCATTCTGCTTTACACTTATTTATACACGAGCAATACAAGAACTTACTTATTTTCTTGTTCTATGCGCTCTTCATAAACATTACAAATCCTTGTTCGAATGTTTACAATTTGCAATGCCACTGTCATTTGTTTTTGGTTACGGTGATGGGAATTTTCTTTTATATTATAAATATATCTATTTTAAGGTAGCAAATATTTTAATTAGTTTTTGAATACAATAGAATACATGTTGTACATGTGATTCTTAATGTATATAATTAATCAGCGTAAATACATTATTGCTTATTTTTATATACATATTTTTTGGCGGGCCTCAATTCATTTGTTTAAGTTTGGGCAGTCTGCTTGTGTATAGTTTTTGTGTGTACTCACTATAATTGCTCAAAGCTTTGTGTTACAAGTAGCAATTTTTTTTTGTGTTAAAATAAATGATGAGGAATCAGATTGCACAGTTGCGTTGACGTCATTAACAGTATGATATGAGTAATGGTTCGTACAATTACATGCACTACTTGACAGTTAAGTTTTGTTTTTAATGCATAGAGCCTCTATTGGCCAAGTGGTGTTTCATCAGATTCATCACTACCCCTCCCCCCCTTTTTTTTTACACTACTTGACCCACTGTCGGTCCCAAGACCGTACGCTTAGAATGCAGTGTTTTGAAATTTAAAATCACTAAAATGCTTGTGGTTGTATGTAAAGAAAAAAATTTTCTCGAAGTTGTTTTCCCTTTCCTCATGTCATTACACATCATTGCACCACATTTGTTTATTTTATTGTGTCCGTCAGGTCTTTTTTCAATACGTAGGAGTACAAAGATATTGGAGAAGTCAAATTACAGTACCCTATATAAAGTTTATACCCTAGACATATTAAACATGCAGATGCACACACATGTACATGGCGGATTTTACTTAGGCACATCATGTCTTTTCTTTGTAATGTGACTAATCTTCCAACATGCTGTAGGGCATCATCACGTTACTGAAACAGAATAAAAAGGGAACGAGAGAAACCGTAACAATAAATGTGTACAGTGAAATGTTATCAGTAGTTTCTTAATTTTTGTAGTTTATGTATTCATCTACAGTATAAAATGCACATCCAATAAAACATACTAACACCTCGCATGTCATACATTGTTTTCAATATTCCAGTTTGGTCTGACATACAGTTGCACACAGCACTAACGCATTCAACTCTCAGCCCATTCATTAAGTATGTCCAGTCTGTCAGTGGGAACTAAATACTGCTTGTGTATGTAATTATTGCCCATTTTAAATGTTTGGAAGGAGACTATGGCAGTAATAGATGAGCACAAAGGTACAAAAGAATAACTTTCTAATTATAACAAGCGCTTTATGATTTTTAGCGTCGCAGCCTTGCACCAAGTCAGGTTTTAAAGCGTCGACCCGATGAAGATTATTTATCACAGAAGTCACATTTCTGCACCAAAAAAGGGCGCCTATCTAGGTCTAAGCCACTGGTGGAAATTGCTCCAGAGAATGTGCTTTCAGCACCAACACCGATCACACCAGAAACCATCTCCAACCATGTAAGTAATGAACAGACTAAGGTGAAATTCAGTTTGATGTTAACATTAAATGAAAAATAATTTTAGACATATGTCTTTGCCAAAACAATATCTTATTCAGATTCTTGTTCCAGTAAAAGAATTATTCATATAACATCATGTTACAATCTTCAGCCTTTAAGTTATTCCTTTCAGAGTACAGGTTCTGGTGCTTGTTTAAAAATAAGGCTATAGTAACTGTAAACTATGTACTTAAGTGTGGAAACAAACACAAATGGAAGGCAGCTTCTGGCATTATACTGATTTTGTGGTTCTGTACAGACAGGAAGAATGAGGTAGAAGTTCACATAACATGATTATAAAGATGTCTTTTCCATCGTGTGGGTGTATTGCCAATTTTGGTCAAGTAGTTGATGTGTAACATACTTATCATATATTACCATGAGCAGCAAATGCCTCTTCGAACATCTAGGAAATGAAATATTAAGACAGAAAGTTAAATGGCATTCAGATGTAGTCACTAAGCCAGATTTCTTATTTATTTTAATGTGAACAGTATCTCACTGTCTAGTAGGGCAGGAGCAATTCTCTTTCATTTGAATAATATGTCGTTGGACATGACATAACTACAACGTGTTTCTGAATAACACAGACAAACTCTGGCAGGTTATTCCTGATGAAAAAATAAGACAAAAAATGTCTGTACAACGTTTTCCCTAAAATACTTATTAAAGAGAGCTGCGTGCCCTAAAAACCACTGTTTTGAATGTAATTGAGTTAAAAATATCTGGAACTACTCATGATTAAGCGACAAATTAGTGAATAGTGTTTTGTAGAACGGAGATCTTACACCTGTGAAAATGTGGTTGGTAATAGGCCCTACCATCCCCTGTCATCATTTAAATAGGGTCTGCCACCCTGTTTTTGCACAAAAAATGTAAACAGTAAGCTGTAAGCAATTTGTTGACATGACTTGATAATCAGCGCATTGTGAAGTCAAATGCCATGTCGTGTTGCATTGTCCTGTGTTTTTGTGTGTTGCCAACCTTGCAGGGTACTCACACTTCTGTTTTGCATATGTACTTTCCGAAAGGATTTCGTGAAAACGGTTCACCTGATAGTATTCAAACAAGATGGCCATTTTTTGTTGGTTAAGATGTGCTGATTCTTATGTCATCTCAACAAATTACTTACATCTTACTGTTAACATTTTTCATGCAAAAACAGGTTGGCCACCCCTATTTTCATAACGACTGGGGATGATATTACTAACCACATTTTCACAGGTGTAAGATGTCCGTTCTACACTACTCTATTCACTGATTTGTTGTTTAGTCGTGATTAGTTCCTAATATTTTAAACTCAATATTACTTTCAAAACAGTTGAATTTAGGGGTGCGTAGCTCCCTTAGTAATGACTTTAAGAAGAAAGTGATGTAAAAATTTTTGTGTTATATTTTTTGTGTCGGGAATAACCTGCTGGAGTTTATCGGTGTTGTTCAGAAACACGATGTATATTACATTACTGTAATGATTGGTAGTATTTTATAATGGTTATTTCTATACCAGTTGAATGTTATTGTACAGGAAGCCCTCATCAGGAAACTGTTGTCAAAGCCTTTTAAAGTGCCCATTCCAAACTACCAAGGTTCAACTCTGGGGTCACGAGTGCTGGGCCTTGGGAGAAACAAGTGTCGCACGCCTCTGCACGACCCGCTAGAGCCTGATGCGCTGGTGCTGTATTCTCCTCCTGAGCTAAGTGCTCATGATAAGCTCAAACTGGACCTGTGAGTATCGCTAGTGATCAGTTTTCGTATAGCCAACCAGTCCTAGCTGTGAGCAGACAGCTGTAGCTGATTACTTGTTGCAAGTACTAAAAAGTTGTGATGTGTGTAAAAAAATTTTGGATCTGTAGCGTACAAATTAATTAATTAATTTTTTTCATATTCTATATTTATTTTGTTCTTTTGTTGGTTGTTTGTATATTTGTCAGTTATTTAATTATTCAGATTAATTAATCACTTATTTGAATTTGTATGTCTTCCATTATAATGACACATCTTAATTATTTATGAATGTATTCAGTTATTCATTAATAGGTTGTTCATTAATGTGACTTCGTAGTCATTAAACTAAGAATCAGATGTAAGAAATATGTGAAACACATTTAGCAACTGTATGTTAATAAATATAATTTTAATTAACTCTGGCTATCACATCTTGCCTACAAATTTTTCCTTTTCTTGTAAATTTTTGTGATTTTTTTTATGGCTCGAGAGGAAGTTGTATAATTGCTACTGTCATGGGGCTGTGGTAGTATAGTGGTCGGACTACTTGCCTCCCACCGATGCAAACTGGGTTCCATTCCCTGTGGGGTCACTCCCAGATTTTCACACGTTAGAATTGTGCTGGTCGATGCCACTGGTTGTTAAATTTTCTCTGGGATCTCCCATTTCTCCTGCCCTTGCAGTCCTGTGCTGCTCCATGCCTCCTTCATTCCACCCTCATTGGCTCTAAAAACTCTGATGTTAAGAGCTACCCAAATCTCTTCACTCAATGCCACTGCTGTCTCAAAATCAAGGGTTTCGAAACTGTTGCTTGCTTTTAGTCTGAAACTGACAAACTGAGTAGGAAGGAGAACTTTTAGGTATTAAACAGGTGTATCAGTTGTATTTAGGGTTGCCAACTTTTCTTGGTTTGCCATAAAGAACACTTCTGACAACTTGAAACACACAATTTTACTCTAACAAAATAAAGGTAAATAGTTATAAACAAAGAACAGTTTTAAATACTGTCTGTAATGTGCAAAATGTAGTAAACACTGTTCACAGTAAAGTGAGCACTTATGAAAACCCTGTTAAATATCTGCTTGTAGCCTATGTACATTCCGTATACTTCCGCCATATGTAAAATTACTGCAGGACTGTGAGTATAGTAGAGACCCGAATTTACAAGTACTGGATTTACCAAGGCAGCGATTTAGCGAGGCCATTCTCAGGAACCATCAGAAAATTATAAAAAAATTTTGGAAAATACAAAAATCCCAGGAAAAATGCATTAAATCACAATAAATAACTGATTTAAAATACATTCAAGAGTCCAGAGCGATAAAATACATGGGTTGTAGTGTTTCTACTCATAATTGGCATGTTGTGAAATTGTGAAATAAAAAAACAAAAACAAAATGGTGAAAATTGCCCAAAAATGGTGGCAGTTTTGATATTAAATGAGCACACCGCACTGCGCCTGAAGGAAAGGCTGCTCGTGTGATATGTGAAGAAAAATAATTGTTCTACACCCTCCCTCCCTCCCCGTATCACAAACCTGCAGTCTCAGTGCCATTTTTTTTTTTTTTTGTTTTGTTTTTGTTTTTGTTTTTGTTGCTCTGAATGTTAGTAGGCTAATTACTGGAGTTAGAAGGGGAAGTAGGTTCTAGGTTTGTGCAGGGCCCTAGGCCTATACACTCTACAAACAAAAATAGGATGTTGGAGGAACATACATTAATCGCCCAAGTGGGGTTTTAGAGGGCCAAGCTAGCGTTTGTGGCCTGGCCCTCCCCTCTAATTAAACTAGGACTAAGCCCGTAGAAGGGTCATGGTAAACCGGTGAGCGTGCCAGAGGAAACCCATGACGATAGACATACTGGGTGGATTCTCCATGCTAGAAAGGAAAGTATAGAATAGTGTGCACATTATGCCATTTATGCACTGGGCTAATGCATCATGGGTGAACTGGAGCATATGTTTTAAAACAACTGCTTTTATTTCATTGTACCCCAGGGCTTTGCTAGGTTTTCGAACTAAGCACTAGTTTCTTCACTTCTACCCCACTTGTGAGAGCGCGAAGCTACCTCACAATTTTGGCCATTAGGACCTCGACCCTCTGTTCGATATCTCTTGTGCTGGATCAGAGGGATCCATGTTTGGCTGGAAGGCAGTGGCTAATGTCTCCACCAGAAAGTCTGCCTTCTCTAATGGAGTTTAGACTTCATGTGCTGGGCCCTAATAGGGGGGCATGTGTGCTGGTTTATTAAGGATCCCTCGTGTTATTTTCCAGAGGCTGTTGCCCTGTGTCTGGAGATCAGCCACTTTCTCGTGCCACTCGGCACACCTATAAGTGTTTTTTTCCACCCTGATCCGAGTCTGCCGGTTCTGATATTGTTCCCTGAAATGTAGAGGACGAGGCGGTGATTAAGTCGCGGATGTGTTGGAGAAGCGTCCTGAGTTTAGCTGTGAACGTTTTGCGTGGTATGAATTTGTCCATAGTCGCTCAGATTGTGTCTGTGATGTTTTTTTAACACACTCATCAACAAGCTTAGGGGAGTCAATATTTTCACGATTGTCAAGTTCATGTTCCATATAATTTTCTAAGCTGGTCCAGTTTGCCTTAGAATAATGTAATGAGGACTGCAGTACATTAGCTGCGGCACTCGCTTGCTCAGGAGTAAGAATTACTGGATAGCGGTCACAAGTAAGTTTGTATATGACTTCCAGTTCGTACATGAAGCCAGTGTTTTTATAAATTGTAATATCCAGTACATCAGGCCTTTCCCCATGTCACACCATGTCCCAATATCTAGTGGGACTATACGGGGCACAAATCATGTAGTTTGGTTTCCCTGATGCGTGTACAGGCGCCTGCCATTTGCTGTGGCCGTTCGGCTGTTCCAGGATTGGTGTTTTGCATTTAAATCTTCCAGTACGAGGGTGGAAGGAAGTAGCCCTAATGTTTTGGAGAGGTCCTGTGTGTTAAGTGTGTTCTGCGGACAATAAACTGAGATGATTGTCAGTTGCTTGCCACAGACGTTTTTTACTGCAATAGCTTCTATGCTATCCAGCTGGGGAAGTGGCGCAGTATTGTGTCATATCCTACTGTGTAATATGATTGCTACTCCACCTTCCTGGCCGTCAGGGCGGTCCTGGCTGTGTATAACAAAGCCAGGTATGCTTACATGATCAGTGGGTCACAGATGTGTTTCGTTGACAGCTGCGAGTTGGATTTCATGCCTGTGTAGGAAATCATGAAATTCGTCCAGCTTGTTGAGTAATCCCCTGGCATTCCAGTAGACGTTGCAATGGAATGGTGTGCATTAATTTGTTTGTGTCTGAGGGAAATTAATGGCTTGCACCATTGCAGAGCCCACAAATCTGTAATGTGAAGTCCATCGCTACTTTTAATCAATGGACTTTGGAAATATTAGGAGTCTGCCAGGCCACTAGCAGTTTGCATAGCGAGTTCGCTGTGAGTACAGCAATGTTGTTTTCAAGCAGCGAAGAGCTTGTCAGTTGTGCTAAATGCAGTGTTCACTCCAAAGCCATGGTACTGATGTCATGGTGACGACAGCGATGCAGCACTGCAAGCGGCTCGGATAGCAGTGGCATGTGAGGGGCTGACTGGTACCGTTATTACCACTAGGGGGTTGCGTCTGTGGGGAGCGGGGGTTGGGAGTGGCCTGTACCTGGCTAGCCGTGGGCTGCAATATTTCCTGCGGCTGATGAATGACAATGCTGCCAACTTGGATATTTACTTGGGAAGTCTCATGGTTCACATTAGTGTTTCTTGCACTTTCTTGCCACGGACTATGCTCAGTGGTCAGTGGGCTCGTATCCATGGCCTTTTTGCTGACAACATTGTTATATATCACTGTAACAGTGTTCACCTGCCCTTGCTTATTGGTCTACTGTTTGGCAAGCTAGTTTGTGGTCCTGGGCTGGGAGTTGGCAGGCCTGGGCAGGTTGCTCAGTTCTTTGTGGCCTCGGCTTTGTTCCCGGGCTTTATTTTTATGAGCCTTGGGGGTGACTGTGCATAGTACTGCACTGCCTCATACTTTGGGGGGGTGGGGGGTTAAGTATTTTCTTAAGAGAAGGGGCCAGGGGGGCTTGTTGCCTGCCCTTATTGCTGTGGCCCACCATCTGCCAACAACCATCCTCTGATGGCTAATTCTGTGCATCACGGGTTCGATTCCCACCCGAGGTCCCAGCGCTACGATCTGCGAAGTATGCTTGATTCCTGGCCAACTGGTGGGTTTCTCTGTGCCTTCTTTTCTTTTGGGGTCTGGCTGTCCTTCTTCAAATGTATAGCACAGCCTCTGTAATTGTCTGCGTGTGGGCTGCCACAGAGTTCACAATTAGGATTCTGCTGCTTGCATGCAGTTACATACTGGAGTCTCTGGCAGGGGTTGGTTTGGGGCGTGGTAATGCTCATCACGCACACCGCTATGCAATATGCTTTCCACATCGTAAATAGTACGACAGTCATGTTGTACATTGATTTTATGCATCTCCAATGGGTGTCTGTTAAAGTTCCTCATATTTGTTACTCCCTGTTGTTTCAAATTTGCCATTATGTCAGTGTTGGAGGGAATGTTCCATAATACGAACATGGCCAGCTTCTCATCGTGCAGCTGTAGTTGGGCGTGCTCGACCTTTGACTGGGTCAACTACTCGCAAGGCCTACAGGTAATCCTCCCTGTTGTCCAAGTGGTAAAATGTGCCAGTATGCCTATTACTGATTAAAATCCATGTTCTCTCTCTTAGGGCTTGACACAGAACATGGTAGTGGTGTTCTGAGTCATGGAATACCATTATGGGACAGGGTTTCAGCGTTCTCTTGGGCACAGTATTTCCTCCAGCAGGGGCACTGGAGTTGTCTGCTGAGGCCTGAGCGACCTACATCTGGTCCACCGCAGTTGTGCGCGGTGCTTCGGGGCATTGTCTCACATTTCCGCAGCCTCCTGTGCTCCACACATCGGAGTGAGCTGAAGTGATTGTGTTCAGATGAGGTGAGGCAGGGAGGGAGAAATTTGCTCAAATATCTTGTGAATTCCCATTTTTTTGACAGCTTCACTGCATCGAAAACGAATGTATTTGCTTGTATGAAGTTCCCGTGGGTTGTTGGTTGACTGCTTGTGGCAGGGTTTTGATGCCGCTTTTCTTGTTTTGCGACGTGACTTAGAGTCACAGAGGTGGGTGGTGAGGCGGGAAGGGGGAGAAATTGGTTCCCGACTGCTGTTGGCAGCCCTGCATATCCCCACATGTATCTTGTCGCTCACTGGTGTTGTGGGTAGTGGTTTTACGTTTGTTTCTTCGCATGTTTTTATTTATAGGTGTAAGGAGCCTGTGTTTTAGCTCGTATGTGCTGTTGTGGAGTGCATGGGCATTTAAATTTTTTTACATTCCAGACTGGTTTCTCCACACATTGACGTGTTATAGCACAGGGGTTCTTGCGTGTTACGCTTCTACTCCAAGTTTCCTTGGTAGTGTTAGAGTTGTTAGCTAGCACAAACTCATCACTTTCAGGGAGTGGAAGACTGTATTCGGGTTCTCCCAGTTTGTCACTGTTGGTATCACTGCGAGCCTCACAGCTTGCATCGTGTCCATTGTTTGCCATTGTCTGGTGGGGGAAGAGGGTTATGGTGTGTTTCCAAGCCCTCCTTTGCTGTCCTGTGAGCACTCAAAGGACCGTGCTCGTACGCTTCTTTCTTCCTGGAAAAGTGTACCTAAGATAACCTGCACTGTAAAAGTGTTCCATTCGAAACCACACTTACAGACCGTTTCCTTTTACTGGGAGCAGGCTAGGCTTGTGTGGCCCGTCTATAATTTAATAGTCAGCTAAACCTAGGTAACCTAATTCATAATTCAATGATTTCAAAAGAGCCGGTTGCACTAGTTTCTGCTGGCACTCAGCAAGTTCACAGCAGCAAGTAGAACTGAGCTGCGGTCCCTCGCTGGAGTTGCAGTGCGCCTCTCGACACATCCGTCTGCTCTGGGTGCTGCGCTGTGACCCATTCAAAGTCTCTGGCCCCTATCCTATTTATCTCGTCTGGCCATCGCGCACATAGCAATAAGTCCGGCGAATAAAAGTGCAAGTTACACAGTCCCACATTTTTGTTCCCCCTTCAGCTAATAGTCTCGTGATCACTTTACCTGTCATCTTGCCATTTTATTTGGTTATTGTCCAACTAGCAATGCACAGCAGAATTATGTCCGTAGGAACAAAAGTAGATAATATTGCAAGAGAGTGGTTTAATTTTAAAAAAAGAAACAATTAAAGGTATTCTACTATATGTTATTCTTGCTGAAGTCTGAGTGAAACAATTTAAACTTACAAATACTCCTGTTATGGTGTTCGTGTGCTGATAAATCTATATATTCAAAAATTATTCACATTTATATTCCTTTGTGATTTTATATCATATTTCATGTATTTTCAACAGTTCACAACATTTCCGATACTCTAGGTGGTTCAGTTCATTCGCCAGAACCATTTACGAGTTCACAATAGCTTGAGACGGAGAGCAATTCCGTGATCAGAACTGTTCGTTCGCCAGAACCGTTCATGAGTTCACAGTAGTTTGAGACGGAGAGTGATTCTACCTCCGGAATGGTTCATTCACCAGAAATGTTCACGAGTTCACAACAGTTCTAGACGGAGATCATTCCATCTCCAGAACTGTTCATTCACCGGAACCGTTCGCGAGTTTGCAACAGCTCCGAGACTGAATAGTTCCGAGGCTGTGAACAGTTCAATCCAATTGCCAGAATCTTTACATCTCTACTGGTCTTACAATGCAACAGTGTAGAGCCGGAACCGACCCCGTTTAGCAATTTCATAATATAACTTGTTCTGGTGTGTGTGCGTGTGTGTGTATGTGTGCATGTGTGTGTCTATATATATATATATATATATATATATATATATATATATATATATATATATATATATATATATATATATATATATATATATATAAGGTATTAAAAAACTGGAAATATCTCTATGTTTGCAGTAATCTAGTGTAATTAAATAATACTACTTGTGGTATACAATTTTCAAGGCGTGGCTTATAATATCTTTCACTAATTAGATGTTAAACACAAAATAATACAAACAAATTTTGTGCATTTTCTGTACAGAAGAGGTGGAATAGTGTGGCATTTTGATTTGAGCCAGTGCTGCCGCCCTGCTTCTAGTTATGAACACTCGACGATGACGCCATGCTAGCTCACTTCTGGCCATTCGGTTCCAACTCACCTTGTCCCTTTCTTTCCCTACCCTACCTTCTTCCCCAACGACGTCACATGAAGTAGGGAGGGGAGTGGCCAGTGCAAATATTTCGTAGTCCCAGCTTGGGGTTACTCTCCATCATTGTAATCGTCGATCACCAGCAGTCCCCAATTATGCCAGCCATGGGTGATTTCACCACCGACAGGAACATGCTATTTCATCACCTAGCCACTCATCCCGATTAACGACGATCATCATTTAGCTTGGCCGTCAATGTACGACAACTCTAGGCCCTGATTTTCTTCAGGGGGCAGCACATTGGATTCAAGAGTAACTAAATTGTAGGCGTTATTAATTCTCAAGCTTGAATTTTTTATATAGTGAAAGTGCGGCGTGACAACGAGGAGAGGCAAATGGGTGAGTGGAGGAATGCGCCCGTGTATTATTTAAGGGCATTCATGTTAGCTGGGGCTTTGATTTCTGGGGTAGGTGTGCAGAGTAGTGGGCTTGACAGCTTAGTTTAATATGTAAGTTTGCGGGGTGTAGGTCATGATGAGTATTCATTAGTTATGCCGGTTAACATTGGCTGTTTAATTTGCTTGGTTACTGCAGTTTGTAATTTCTTTTTACAATGGCACACTTTGTAGGGCTATAGCTTTAAATGAAATTAGCTGATGTGCTATCGATTTTGGTATTTTATGCAGTTTTAATTAGTCATGTGTTGGTTTTAATGAAAGGAGTGCTTTATTGGGTTGAGGTTCTCGACTGCCACTTCTTTCAGAAACATAAATACTGAGTACCTGAATACTATTTTGAATGATTTGTTGCATCAAACACACATTTTACTGGTGCCTAGTGTAAAAGGTATTGTCCGTTATGAAACACAATTCCATGCAAAACTTGAGATGGTGGTTCATGTGTGAACCTCGCTTTGGTAATGTAAGGTATGGTTAAATGTTATTCGACTTTGGTCATTAGCTTTCAAATTGTAATTTTTACATTCCTAATATGGAGAAACACCAATTAGTGTCACTATTTCATAAGGAGGATTGTTTTAGTCAGGTAGTTGGACAAGGTGTGAACCTGCCTCAATGAAATTAAATTTTTTGCAAGCACGCAAATTTTGTGAAACCTAGCTTTTTAGAATGTTTATTATGCAACGTGATAATATGCTTTTAAGGTGTTAACCTTCAGGAGTGTCATTCATGGTATTAAATGACTTGGCATGTACATGAGAGTGCAAGAGAAAGTACGTAATCGGCTTTGGAAGCTTGTTATATTAATTCTTTTTTTCTGTTCCATGACCTTTCAGTTGTTGGTAGTAATATTTTTCCATTATCAAGACATTTTTCAGCTATGTTTATGCCACATTAAAGGCCTTCAGGGTGGTTTGTAAACAAATTAATGGTAATGTGTGATTGTTTAGTGACACTAGACACTATGTTTAAAGGATTAAAGGATTTGCCAGTGTTACGGAAGTGTCGTATATTGTAACAAGATAATATATACACAAATATATAACTTTATTAATAAAACTGTGATTTAGTTGGAATTGTGCTTTCATATTTGAACTTTCGGGTTCAGATTGAACCGCTCATTTGGTTTGCTTGGAAATGTAGTTCCAGTTCCTCTCTCCGGAACTGTTCCGGGAAATATTGCCCATCCCTAGGTGTGATACAAAGCGGAACTGGACAGCGACAGACAAGGGCAAGAAACATGTGGGATGCACAGTGCAATATTTGTTATGCACCATCGTTAAACCAACATGACGCAAATTAAATGTCACTTCTATTGTTATTCTATCTAACTATAATACATATTTATATGCAGATTTTCCCTCAAGGAGCTACTGGAAATGCACTTTGAACTTAAAGTGACATGGCGCCCAAAGTTTATAATTTTTTTTCGGATGAGGGGAGTTTGTATACGCCCTCTGGAGTATATAAGATTCGAAAGACGTCTGTCTATTAAATTAATTAATATTTTCTTTTGAAAACATGTTACTTTTGTGATTAGAGATGATCAAAGTTTATTTGACATGAAAAATGCTATTTGAATGCAATTTTTGGGGTTTTGAGGGTCACAATCGGTTGGAAACAATTTTGCAAGGTCAGCAATTTTGCGAGGTCATACTCAGGCACTATTATGCCTCGCAAAATCTGTGGTCTACTGTACTTGAATTTCTGTCCTTTTACATATTTTTTGTAGCCTAGCAGTTCACTTGTAACCTTAACCCGTTTGTAAAATTAACATTGCCATGGGCTTTATCACATTGTATACAACAACAAAATATTATTTATAATGGTAGTCATGATTCAGCATTCTTTCAATTTCCAATTTAGTAAGCTTTAAAATGGACAAAGGCCACAGATACTAGTTGAAAAGTTACCATACACTCCTTGGTAAGCACTTCTTCCACAACACACTTCTTTATGAATGCCACATGTTAGTATCATCGTGTATGTACCTGTAATTGCAGAGTTGGTAAATTATTGACCCTGTGTTTATTAATACTGTACTTAATATTTTTTTAAAAGAATTCTGAGGTACGGGATATATGACTGCCAGTCCTATTTCCATACGAGATTATTCTTTCAGCCCCAAGATAGGAAACATCTTACAATAAGGTGCATTTGACAACCCTAGTTGTATTTGTTCATTACAATTTCATGTGTTCATGTTGTGCCTCTAATGAAATGGAATACGAACAACCCAAAAGTTGGTATGAAATATAAACCTGTTGTAACTTTTGTGCACATACATAACATTTTCCTGCATATGTAAAAATTACATTTCATAGTCCTACCTTATCTCCATATGTCTTAATGGTTTAATTTCCTGCTGCAACAACATTCGTACCCAGTTTTTTTTAAATTGAAAAACGAGGGTACGGCTTAGAATCAAATTCCATACATTTTTTGGCTTGAAAAAATTTATTGTAATTTTATTTTTTGTTGGAAAAATTATTTTTAGCTTGACGCGTGACGTTTACTGGCTATTGAGAATAACGACTCTGCTTATCTACAAGCAACAAGGAATGGGGTTTGGAAGCTCATGATGTCTACCGGAGCGCCTACAGGATTTTTCCTGGACCGGAGATAATTACAGACATGTCAGAATTATACGTTTCAACAATACCGCCGACCAGTAAGCAATGCATAGCCAGGCCTCCCCTTGAGAAGATGCCAACAATCGATTGTCAATAATCAATGCATAGCTACACCCTGAGCAAGTACAAGGGCTCGCTGAGAGATGTTGCATGCCAACAATGGCCACCCTTAGCTCCGCCCATTGTGCGTGCTCATAGCGACTCCCCACCACCAGGGCTGGCGAGCCCTTAGCCGAGCAGAATATATTGCAGTGCACAGGCTGAAATCGCCAGTTCATCTGCTCTTCTGAGAGCTACATCAGCTGGACATCTACTCCACTGCGTTTGTTCTACGGAGCTTTCCAGCCTACACCGCCTAGAGATCTTCAGCTCACCGTCGTGTACTGCAGTACTTCAGAAGCCCTTCCCCTGGGTAATCTTCCAGAAGTCATCTGCCACCCTTGGAAACTGCTACCTCACACGCCCTTCTGGACGTGGGCATCTTAAGCCCCTTCAGGGCACATGACACAGTTAGACAGAGAAAGTTGTAATTATCTACCTAGTTGATGCTGCCACCAGTCAGCTTAGAACCAGGTCCCCTTCATCTGGACAGCATGGTTTACTACTTCCAGTTAACTCTGGGTAGACAAGCGATAGTTCGGACCACCGTGTCTTATTCTGCATGGAATAAACGCATTGTGGTCCTATTTGCCCTCTCCTATTCCCTTGAGTACTTCCATACTGCCAAACACCTACATCCTGCAGAGTAGAGCAGAAGACCGGGTTTTTCCAATACCAGTTTGCCGCTTAGTGTAGGACTGCGAGCTTCTCCAAGGGAACTTGTACGTCAAGTATAAACACAATTCGGCGGCCACTCGTTCGGTGCACCATGTGTATCAAACGGTATAGCCCCAACCATTAGTCATACCCTACTTGAGAGGATAAGTCGCTGGACCACCTTACACCCATCCACCGCACCATTTATGTTGCCAGAGGGAGTGTTTGGTTGGCTCTGGGTCGGACCTGTCCACTCAAGAGGCTCACCTGTCAACACCATTGAGACGCCTCTGAGGGAACCTGCTCTTTAACCACTGCACCGTTTGTGTTGCTTGTTGAGGAATAAGGTTGTACTCGGTGCCGGACCAGTGTGCCTAGATGGCAGAACACACTTAGATAGGGAATGCACGTCTCCTGCTCCTATCTCCTGGGATACGGTTCTAGCACCTAATGCCCTTCACCTAGATAGGTGGGAGGGACATTAAGGAGAGGGAGGCAACTACTGCCTACCAGTCTACCTGGGGCTGTACCCAGCCCAGTAAGGCACTTTGCCAGGAGTCACCCCGGGAATGAGCTCAAGCCGTCCGCAAGTCGGTGGGGATTAACCTCCCGACTCCTTCCCCTTTTTCAGCCTCCCCGGAAGGTTCCAGAGAGCCAGAAACCGCATCCGTTGATAACGGCAATCGGTCATGGAGAAAGGGTACTAGTTGGTCTTGCGTGCCCTTGGTTCTCTATTTGCCGCTATCCCAGCCCGCAGAGAACATCCAGCAGCCCTTGGAGCAGCAGCAGTTCCATCAGCAACCGGAACCCAATCAGTAAACCAGCCATGTCTACCAGCCGACCAAGTGTCACTGAACATAACCCGCAGTGCCCTAAGCCAGCACCCCAATCAATAGCCAAGGCCGTTGTAGACTTTTTGCCCAGCCGCCAACCGACATAGCCTATGATATATTCAGGATGGCCTGTAGTACGCAAGTAAAAAGAGCCAAACTGCCCATAGTGTGCCAGTGGCTTGCATTAACAAATTCCCCCTGCTTCTGACTTTGAGGATAATTACCCTGACCCAGATAGCATCACTCATCAAGAAGGAGGTATGAATTTTCTTGGTGCCCAACGTGAGGCATTGGCATCTAGTGAATTAAGTAGCAGAACAGGAACCAGCACAACACCATTTGAGGGTAGCCAAACAATCCTAACTGCCCAGTCTAGCCAGACCACAGACTTCGGGGAGTCCATAATAACCTTGTTGCATCCAACTACTGAATTAGCTATGTCAGTTAGCAAAGCTAGTCTTCAAGATGCCCAAGAGGCCACCGTGGTTAAATCGAATGACACGTGTTGTCATATAACCACCTGCCCCGGAACCGGCATCCATTCTATCATGTGTGCTCACTGCCAGGAAATATTTCACTATCAGTGCCTAGGATGGGCTAATGAAGTACAGTACATGGACGGGCTAGAATTTAAATGCCATGAATGCCAAACATGCCAATCAACCTATTTTAGTTGGATCACATGCCCAGGCTGCTGCATTAACTTGGCCCACTGTATCATGTGTGCTCAGCCATTTCATCACAGTTGCCTAGGCTGGCCGGAGGAATGGGTCACTCACCCTGGACTAATCTATAGATGTGAGGTATGCAGACGAGCTGCCAAGTACAGTCCGAATAATCTCGGACACTGGGTTTGTCCAGCTACGTCACGTGGTTCCAGGGAACTGCAGCTGCCGGAATTCGCGGGCCATTCCCATGAGGACCCGGTTTCAATCACGACGAATGTGGAAAATAATTATTGGAGCACGAAATTCCGTCCAAACAATGGGTCACCCAAACCAGCAAGCAGCTCCACGGCCACGCCTTAGAATGATGGATGCGGTGTGGAGATTTGGTGATGGACTGCAGCTAGCTGTGCGCTCGCCTCACCACCCATGCGCTTGTCCCACCACCCAGTTCTCAGGCGAGGAAGTTGTGGCCCACCTTACCACTGAATTTTACGGGAAACCCCACACTTAGAAGAGGAGGCAGAGTTGTTTATTCGCCACAAGGTAAATTATACCGCCGAATATGCCCTACTGCCAATGAAGTGATCTGCATAAGAAACATCGCAAGAATGCTCCTCCCCAAACTATGCAACTTAATGCAAATTCCGAAGCCAACAACCTTAGAAGAATTAGTCGAGAGGGCTAGAGAAAGGAATACAATTTCAAAGCTCATGCCGCCATCGACAAGCCACATGAGAAGTGAACGGAAAATGAGAAGCAGATAAATAAGTGAGGAATCATCCCTCATGCGCCGACTTCGCCAGCACCACCGCCTCCTTACCCCCCTTGTCTAGATGTTGGTATTGTCCTGGATGCCATTTCAACCGGGACTGTTCAGACAGATCGGTGGGTGGGGGAAGGGGACACCGCAAGGACACACTCTCTTCCTCTGACACAAGGACAAAGCCAAGCCTAACCAGCTGGGAAACGCCAGCGCCGGAGCGAAACATGGGCCGCCGCTTCCAGGAACAAAAAGTCCTGCATTCAAGAATTGGAGGAGGAATCCGAACCACCCCAAGCCCTTCATATAGAGGTCACCATCAACAATCAACTCATACTAGCCCTGCTAGATTCTGCTGCCACCAGCAATTTTATCCATAGTGACATGCTTACTGCTCAACAATGGGCATCACTACGCCCCCAGAAGAACATTGTACGAATGGCGCAGTATGATGCCACGCTACCCATGGAAGGCCATACCACATTAGAAGTACAATTACAGAAGCACACCAGCACTGTGGAATTTGTTTATATAACGAACAGGAAAGTTATTTTTGGCCAGCATTGTACACTGGCGAGGCTCAGTACCCAAGTATTATCTGTGTGCATAAATGATTCGTAAACCTTGCAGCGTGTTACAAGTCTACACTGTAATGTTTATATTGCTATAACCAAATATGAAACCTACAGTTCATTGGTTGTGATAACTAAACAAGTGCCTTGTAGACTACAGCATTTATTAGATAATTTTTGTTTGTAATGCCTGGAACCATGAATTTATGTGAGTCCGAAAAGTTTCCATTTCTGTTATATAAACTGAAAACCTTTTCTCAGACTTGTGTTCAGAAATATCAAACCCAAACTGTAGCTTATGTTCTAGAATGAAACAAATGTCTATAATTAGTGGAGTTCTTGTTCAGTATTTAATTATTGGTACAGTGCTTGTTGTTTTATATTATTTACTTTTAAATTTCACGACTACTGCACTTTGTAAATAAACATTAAATGAAAAGTAGCTTTTATAAAATGTTACACCACTAGGTTTACTCAAAGAATAGTAGTAGTATCGAGTTAATAATCCTACAAGATAAAGATTATAATTAACAAATCCATAAAATTACATAACTACCAGCAAATTAATTATTCATTGATTTATACAGCTACGTATCTTGAGAAAATGCCGAAGAATATTGCCAAGGTCACAAAAAACATTTTTTCATAGCTCTTAGTAATGTTAATTAAAAATAATGATGCAATGGGTGATGCAGCTGCACCCCCTCCACTCCCCTTGCACTCAACTATGCATATAGTTAAGTTTATGAGATTAATTTTGGGTTGGTAAGTGTAGTTTTATTAAGAAGACAGCTAGATGTGCAAAAATTATTCACAAAATATACTCAATGATTGTAGCCCACTAAATCTTTTTTTTTTTTTGGGGGGGGGGGGGGGATCTCTACTTATACACGCACTGGAAAAATATATGGTTGGAGGGGTTGAACCTGGTTACATCAATAGCACAGAGCTTGTTTCAACTGCTAGTTGCCACTGGTCCAATAGCAGCTTACATAACACTAGAAATACTTTTCAAATTAACCACCAACAAAAGTTTAATATGTAGCATGAATTATAAGAACCTACTACAACTAATGTGATTAGTTGTAATTTACTAAAATTAGCTAATTACTGTATATACTCCAGGGAAACATGTTTTTTGTGCAGCCTGAAGCAGCCAGTCCATGTTGTTGTGGATCCTCTCTTGTCCAACATTTTGCGTCCACATCAGAGAGAGGTAGGTAATAATGACATTAGGAATTGTTGTGTAGGGTTATTTTCTGTGGCAGTATTGAGTAGTTTTTTTTTTAACACTCACCATTTCAGGCCTGTTGAAGAAAGGGGAGCAGGAAGCAGGGGATAATTCCCTGGATCTGTCCCTCTTCAGGGGCTCTGGGCACAGCCTAATTTTTTAGGTACTTTTAGTGCGCCCCTACTCAGAATAACTAAGAACATGCTGTCACATAGGTGTTAAAAAAAGCATTGGCACTGAGTTGGTATACCACATTTATCACAACCTTTGAGAACACTCACAGTTCCTCAAATTTCATCAGTGCGCCTAAGTTATCCACATGAACTGACATGGGGTTACAGTGGTGTAGCAGCTAGTGTACTCACGTCCTGCCAAGATGAACTGGGTTCAATTCCCTGCAGGTTTGCTCCTGGATTTTTCACTTTGGAATTGTGCCAGACAATCTCGCTAGTTAGTAAGTTTTGTTATAGGATCTTTAATTTTCTGCATGTGCATTCTGGTGCTACTCCATTTTCACCTCGTTTCGCCCCCATTGGCATTCAAAAACTTGCTGTATCCAGAGTGGAGAATGTTTCCAAGTTTTCTTAGGCCATCATGATATGGGACCACCAGGGGTATATCAGAGAGTTGTTGACCTTGGTTTGGGTTCCGGTATTTGAGATGGCTTGCAGAATCTGTTTGTGGATGAGGTGCCTGGGATAGCCCCTGCCAAGAAATGCTGTTTGTTCAAACTGTTTTTTGAGATCACTGTTGGTGGAGCAGATATATTTGGCTCTTGTGGTGAGACTGTAGGGTACAGATTATTTTTGGCATGGTATGGGTGGTAGCTGTCGAAATATGGCATGTGTTTTGGGATATGATCAGTTGAACTTGAGTGAACTGTGGACATTTAAGTTGTTCATAAAGTTAATTTGGCTGTCTTCAGTGGAAGTCCATATCATAATATGTCAGTGAAACGCAATCAGCAATGTGGTTGGGTTGGTTGGTGACTGATGAAGTTTTCTTTTAACCTGCCCATAAACAGATTGATATTGGATGGGACCATACGTATACCCATCACTGTGCCTTTGACACTGAAGGTAGTGTGTGTCTTGAAATTTGAAGTTGTTGTTGCTGTGAGTTAACTTGGCGAGTTTAACAAGGAATGCTATAGAAGGTTTTCTGTGTGGGAGTTTTTGCTTGAGGTAATGTTCTATGACTGACAGTCCAGATAAGTGAGGGATGTTGGTATAGAGAGATATAACATCTGTGGTGACCATGTATGCATCTTGGGGAAGGGGGCCCATGTGTCTCAAGTGTTCAAGGAAGTGGTCAGTGTCCTTGACATAGGACGAAAGCTGCTGTACCCTAGGTTGAGGGTGGGCATCTACAAGAGCCAAGATTCTGTTAATGGGGCTGCCAATCCCTGATACAATGGGACGCCCTATGGATGGTAGTTGTTTTTTGTGTATCTTCGGAAGCAGGTATAGAACTGGTGTGGTGGGTTTATTTGGGGTGAGCAGTTTAAGGTAATTGAAGCCTCGGAGGGGCCCTGGGACACAAGGAATTCATTGATATGGTCGCAGAATCTGGTGGTTGGGTCTTAGACGTTTGTAGGTGGATTTGTTCTTGAGTTGGTTTTCTGCTTATAGATTGTAGTCTGTTTTGTTGAGGAACTGTTGAGGACCCTGCTGTAGCTCAGATCCAGGTAACCTTAAATAGGTATAACCCTAGATATGTTGCTAGCTAGATACACATGTACATCAGATATCTTTTTATTGTGTTTCTAAATGAACACTATATGTACATATAACTTTCTATGGTTTTTCCACAGTTATAAAATGCATCCCTTAAGAAACATAGTATAAAAAGTTACGTGGTTAGCTCGTTTAGACAAATAATAAAACAGGGTATCTGATGTATACATTTATTGAAATCAACCAAAATACATAAACTGTTGAGTGATTATAAAAATTGATTTGTCCTGTAAATTGGCAGATTGTAGAGTTTTGTAGTAATTTGTAGCTATAAAACATGCTTGTAGCATGTATTAGTTTCTACATAATTAAAATTATTACACTATGTAAACATATAATCATAAAGAAAGACACGCGATGCCACGTTGCTGATGATTCCCTTGCTCTACATCACAGAAAAAATGTTTTAGAGCAGTTTAGCAAACAATGGAATGTTTTGCACCAAACAAGCATGAATGATAGGCATCCCCATAAATTATTTTGTGTAAAACTCTAAGCAAAAGTAAAATTTTAATATTAAATTGTATTCCTCAGCAGTTGTAACCAATACTTCAACTTACCCCAGTCTACTCCTTGAACTTATTATTTGTCCCACATAAACAAGGAGTACACTAGTTACGAAATACAGAAGGTTTTCCTTTGCATAGAGGAAATAGAATAGGACTCAGTACATTCTTATATGGTGTAGAGATGAGAATGTAATTAGTATTTTATTTCAGTAGGGCCAGGTTCTGTATTTATACATTATCTATGTACAATTTTCAATTTCAAAGTTCTTTATCTTCCAAATGCTTTCTTTGCTAGTTTTGGAGAGGTTAATTTGAAGTTCAATCCGGTGTGTAACTGCAATTGTGTGATACAGATTTTTTACATAGTGTATCTGTATCCAGCCACACCTGGCGAGGCATTACCTGTGTTGAATCCAGGATCCTACTTCAGCTAATTTCTGGGTGCATGACAATGAGAATGAAGTTCATTTTTTTTTTACCATATGCCATAATTAAACTGATAACAGATCAAACATATTGTGCTGACACATCTTCCTGCCCTTTTACACTGCTGGCCACGCTTTACTCATGTGTGATATTCTCTGCACGTCAGTGTCTGTCTGATATCCATGGTTTCAGAATCAGTCATTTTAAAATATGTATTTTCTATTGGCTTTGATGAAATAATACTCTCCAGTTAACAGTTGAGTTAGTCACTTAAAACTCAATATAAATTTACTGCACTGTGGAGTTTGCCTTCAACTCTTTCTTAGGGTCTAGTGGAGTAGTAAGTAACTATAGTACTTATTTTCAGCGGCCATGTTGCTTTGGAAAATTTTCTTCTCGCCAGAAAAACAAACAGCAATCACTTCGCACATTGCCTGTGGGTCATACCATATCTTACCATTCAAGTCAATATTCTAAAGAGCCAAATGCCACTTTTATCTGCATACATCAATCAGTTCTTTTATGCAGTATGTTTTCATTGATAATGTGTTCTGCTACATATTTGTATTCTTGGTAAGGAATGGAGCTTACTGATTTGGCTGTCATGATTTGGAGGGACCTTAAGGCTGACATGCATGTGCCAGGCCAAGAAAAATTGCTCAAGAGCAGTAGAGGGTAGCTGGTAGCCCCACTAGGGTTGTACACTTTCAGATTGGCGAGCTACAGTGCCGCTGCTCTGCTGTGTGTGTTCAAGATTTCCATAGCCGTAACACTGAAAGAAAAATTAAAACTTCATATTCCGACATTGTGTTTAAGAATATTTGTCAATCTCCAAGGAGGTTCATTGTATGCATTAAAAAATCAAGTTGTTTCTGAAATAGAAATGAAGGTATACCTTTAGCATTATAGGCAAGTTCACTGTTGTAATACTCTTTGATTTAAAAAAATTATGATTTCTTCATATTTTTGTTGATTGCAGCTACTTCTAAATTTATTTCATCATAACTCAGTTCATTTGAGGTACGTATTATAGTTTATCTGTAATGCCAGCGACAGCATGTTCAAAACCTGATACCAAATTTCTTATTTAAAAAAAACAAGTCAAATTAGTGAAAGATGACTTGATGGAGTCAGTCTCATTTTATGAGACTCCGCATTGTGTGCTGTATTAAATTAGAAATTAATCTGTTCCTACCATATACTGTGCTTGATTTTTTGTATATTTTACTGTGCTTATTTATTGAAATTGCAGCGTTTGTACTTGTTGTTTGGTGTTGTGCAGGGAGTGAAGTTTATGTATGAGTGCGTGACAGGCCAGAGGATAGAGGATGCATATGGTTGCATTATGGCAGACGAGATGGGTTTAGGCAAGACACTTCAGTGCATCACCCTCATGTGGACACTGCTGCGGCAAGGCCCAGACTGCAAGCCCATCATTGACAAGGCCATCGTGGTCGCCCCAAGCAGCCTTGTCAAGGTTCTGTGTAATTATTCTATCCATGTTCAGTTCATCTGTTCATACTTTAGTGATGACATGACTGCAATGATTGTTCACTGTCCACACATGAAGGCAAATTGGTTGCCTAAATTTGTTCATAAGCTTTATCTGCCAACAGTTAAAATAAATGTATGTTTAGAGGGTTATTGTGTGCTGAAAAATGAGTACATAAAGGAATTCTAAAATTGTATCAAATTCAGTATTTACGCTTGTTGCATAGTGAGAAAATCATTCTTAGATATTTAATTAAAAAAATTGAAACTTAGAGAATAAAAAAATGTTTGTGTGCAAAATAATAGTTTCCTTTTAAATGTATGAATAATTCACATTTATAATATAAAAATGTGTTTCCGTGCATATTAAATAGTGCATAAACAAAATTATTTGTGTGTTGTTGACCATTTTGAATGATGTTACTGCCAATGCATCTCATGTTTTTCCAATGGGACTAGGAGAGCCGCAGTTGGTGTTTGCCTTCCACCAAGGCATATCCGGTTTTATTCTGAGTGGGGTCAATCCTGGATTTTTTCATTTAGGAATTGTGTTGGGCGATGTCACTGATCAGTGGATTTTCTTTGAAATCCACAGTTCCCCCTGCTCTTGCATTTTGGCACAAGTGAAACCCCTTGCCGTCTGAGAGGCCGGCAATAACGCACAAAGCCGCACTCCAGTCTGAGTGGGTCGACTCACCCCCTCGTTTGCCTTGCCCTTGCCGGCAGGCACCGAATGTGCATGCTCGCTGCGGATCAGGGGAGGTTTGCCCCTTCATGCAGCCTGCTCCAGCCACCCCTCGCTCGCCATGTCTCTCGCGGTTATTTATACCTTTGCACACCCTCCAGACAGGGCAGTTCAAGAGCAGTTCTCTTTGGCGGAGCTTTATCTGCAACTCTTTCTACCTTGCCATGCTTGCCGTACCACCTCCATTCAGCAGTAACAGTGAAACTTAGCCGTAGTATGTTACTATTGTCAGAACTTGTGTTGTTCAACACACTAGGCAGAAGCTCTTGTTGCGGAGCCTTTCTCCTTGCTTTGAGTGTTAGCCACGTGCCTTGTCTGTGCTGGGTGTAGTTTTACCAGGGCCACTTTCACCCTGAACTTTGATCAATATCTCGTTTCATTGCTGCCCTGCGGCAAATAGCTTGGAAAACTTGGTCCCTCGTCCATCGGATGTCAGCAGACACAGGTCGGAGATATATGTCTTGTAAACTCCTTTTGATGGAGTAAAACATATATCTACCAGTTAACCTCTTTTTGGTCCAGTCATTCTCTTTCACCTACCTGTCCAGCTTAGGACCTTCTTCTGGTAATTATGCAACTACAAGTATTGCAATCAGTTTCACTGGAGCTTGTAAACTCTTCCCCGCAGTGCTGAAGTTTGCTGCATGCTGCTTATACCAATAACTACAAACGATTATGACTCATCTCGCTGTAACCCTAGTGTACTACTTCACACATGAGATTCAAACGCTGCACCATTTCGTACATGGAGGTAATGATCTGCCACAATCCTGAAGGGTGGCCAGGCACGTGGATACAAAGGATTGTGAAAGACAGTGGCGCATCCCCCCCCCCCCCCACGCTGAGAGCCTACACGTCATCAGCCATCTCGGGCCATGCACGAGCGCCACCGAGGATACACGAAGGCCGAGAGATGGTCAGAGGGTGCTGCCACATGCCTACGCTGGATACCGTAGGATTACATCCATCCACTGGTCTGCCTGGCAGGAGAGCATGTGTCACCGTGTTTGATAAGTTTTTAATAAGCACAGCTTTGTTTCTCTCTTACCTTCGAGTCTCATTCATAGGGTAATCTGTCACCAGTTACTGGGAGAACCTCGAGCTGAGTACCGCCGACCGAAACTTGGAAATTATTCTTATTCCAAAATTAGCTACAACTGGAGACTCCCACTCAGGCAGCTTTAAGTTGAAAACACTCCCATTAGACAGCCAGCTATTCTATTTCTACCAAGTATACAGGTACTGGAGGAATAGAATAGTTGAGCCACGACCACTAACAACACTTCTCAATCAGGTAGAGAAGGTACATCTGAGTTGTATCCCTACTGGAGCACCTGGGTGCTGGCGGAGGTATTTGCTTAGGTGCTACGGCTTGGCCTTAGTTGGGATCGCACACCCAGATATAGTCTTGACAACCCACATGGCTCCAACACTTCTGATCAGCCCACAACAGTGGGGGATCTTCTGAAGCACCGGAGCTCGCATTGGCAAGACTGTTGCCAGGCAACACTAAGTTAGGGCTATCCGTGTCCATGGTGCTTCTTTCGAGGTTCTCCATAATTACACCCGCTCTATGCCATTCAAGGTGAGGTATGGCACCAGGAGAGAGGAGCAAAGAGTTGCGCGCCTTGCTGCCAGACAACTGGCTGGTCTAACCCCACTTACAGCTAGCAGACGAGCCGAACGAGATTGTGTCCCCTTACGTCGGTCATTGGCACCATCTATGACGACTGCCATTAACCCAGCTACTTTCCCGTCAGCTCTGCTACGTACACGCCCGACCTGTCATCCAGTGGTAAGAGAGTTACTGAACAAGACAGAGAACCGGCTAGGCATTTCTAATAGTAACTTTTGGAGCAGAGCATCAGAGGACTGGAACTGCGAGTTCTGTGTTGTGTCACATTGTGCCCTTGCTACCGCCCGAGCTGAAGACGAGCGACGTAATCAGTCTTATCCTGCTACCTCTCACTTGCAAACCGATAAGGCACCAACCCCTAGCACCTCTTGTCTGTCATCGACTATGAATAGCTCCGAAACTAGGTGCAAGCCAGACCCCTCCAAGGAACTAGTAAACCGTAAAATCGAGAATGTTGTACCAAATCGTAAGGCCACGTGCCCGACCGCTATATCCAGCCATAAGTAAACATAAGCCAACCCGCACGCACAACCTACTTGTGCAACCAAAGCCACACGACCGTGATCCAGTCTTTGCTAATCGGACATGCGTCAAGTTGCTTTCATTGTGGCAGTGTCGCCCAGGAGAAGTCAAATTAGAGAATACACTAAAACTCTCTGAAGAAGTTCCCTTTTAAAAAGTTTTCTAGCTGAATATGTTTCCACCATTTGTACCTGGTCCATAAACACCAGAGTACTTTGACCCTTTCCTGGCAAGTAAGCCTACATTTTTGATCTATTTACTTACTAAGAGAGTTTTACTGTCTTTCAAGGTTAAAACTAAATCTTTTTTTTCTTTTCATTTCACCCTTGTTTCAGAGTGGTGACAATAGCAATTGTAGTGAAGGTGCTTTAAATGTTAATGCAAACGTCCATCTTTTCACTCTTACTCTATATGAACTACTCCGGATATATGTTTTTAAAGCATAGGGAATATTATGAATGAATTAGGTATGTATTTATTTCCTTTTTGTTGAGATCAAAAATTGTTAGTTACAGTCTTGTTTACCTTGAGGGTTCTTTCTGGATGGCAACATGAGTGTGTTGCAGAGGTTTGGTAGAAAACATGTGAATCAAGGAAGATCTGCTATTTTGTAGTTTCATCTGAACACAAGAAGCATTTAGGAGTGTTTTGTGCCCAAAGACAAATTTATTTAAAGTCCTTATTTCAACTCCGAGGAATAGGGGCCATGGTGTTGTTGTGGTCACACTTCTCGCCTCCCACCTAAGTGAACCGGGTTTCAATCCCTATGGGGTCACTCCTGGATTCTTGCATGTGGGAATCGTACCAGATGATGCCGCTGGTCGGTGGGTTTTCTCGGGATCTCCTGTTTCCCGCGCTCTTGAATTCCGGCGCTGCTCCATATTCGCCTCGCTTCACCCTCATTAGCTCTCAAGATCCTCAAGGCCTTGATGTTAAGAGTTGCCAACTCCACTCCACTTCACAACTCCAAGGATTGTTTTGGGGGTGAAAATGGTTAAAACAGACATTTTCAGTATCAGTTTTAGCTACTAAATTTTGTATACAAAAACTTCAAATTCAAATTTTGGCCTGCATCATACTTTTATCTTTATTAAGGTGCCATAAACTATAGGGTGTCTGCTTAAAGTCCCATTCAAGCAGGTCCCCGGCAGAAAGACTGCATGCTAGTTGGGCACGTAGCACCTAGAGGTGATGAGGCAAATGGTGAGTGAGCAAGAGTGAGCCTTAAGAGCTCATCCACTTCGAGTCATTGAATGTGGAAAATAACTGCAGGCAAGCTCAACCCTTAGACACCAATACCAATAGGAGTACTGAATCCGACTTGATGATGTGCTGCAGAACTGGTACAACGAGATCAACAAGTGGCTGGGTGGCAGGGTGAATCCCCTGGCTATAGACGGCGGAGCCAAGGACCAAATCGACAGAACCTTGAGCAGCTTCATGCAGACATTCTCGCGCAGGCCGGTGAACCCCATCCTCATTATATCATACGAGACTTTCCGACTGCACGCACAAGTGCTGCACCAGGGGGAGGTGGGCCTGGTGCTCTGCGATGAGGTGAGGCGCTGATTGGCCCAGCTCACCATTCTCTCACACTCTTTGTGTTAGAGAAAGACTCTGACAGAGAGAGGTGGAAAAATACTAAATTTCAATGCATAATGGTTACACAGTTTACTCTAAAAATTTCCTTATGTTCAGTAACAGGATATGTACTGCCTTACAATAAATGCAGCAAATATTATGCTTTCCTCTCCTTCTGTCTACTATCAGTAGACAGTTGGCACAGTAGGACCTTACTTCCTCTCCTTACATCCCATGCAAGTGTGGAGGGGACACTTTGTTATCGTTGGCTGTCTACGAGCACTCTGCTGTTGCTAGCTCTAAACTATATCACTTCCTCTCCTTCCACATCTGGCAAAAAGGGAAATTGTTGCCTAACAACCAGCACAGCATCCTTTTCTCTTTTTTGTCTATATGGTGGGAGGTGGCTATCCTCCACACATTCACCCTTTGTGAGGGGAGCAGAAAACATTTTGCTCGCCCTTGGCTACCTTTGATTACGATTTTTCTTGGCCTGAACCATTTAAACTCATTCCCTTCACCTCGTGAAGAGAAGGCTGATGGCTCCACAAATTTGTTTGGAGTATGGCATATTTTTTATATGTGCTGGCTTAACTGTGATGCTAAAAAGGTCACAAATTTTAGGTATAAAATTTTATTTTTTTCAGCACTTAAGAAATTATGGTGCAACCATTATGAGATGAAATACAGTATGTTTCCCCAGATAAGAGGGAGATCGGGAGGAAGAAAGTGTGAGAGAGAGGAAGAGAGGAGTGGCAAGAGGAAGAGAGGAGTGGCTTGTGATTGTGTAAAAGTGTGATGCTGTATATATAAAAAGGACATACTTTTGAGTATGTATGGGTGTGTGCATATGTATGTCTTTGCATACGTATATGTATGTGTCATTTGTTTGTATAACTGCTGTTACACGCTGTTAACTGTATACTTCAGCATTAATTTTGGATGCTTCACTGTATGTAAAGTTGGCTGTGAATTACAAAGTGTACAGTATTTCCACATACGTATTAACATCTTCTTGAAAGAATGTATGAACCAGCGGGTAATATATATATATTTTTTTTTTTTTTATGTCGGGTTAAGAACTGAATGCATGGTCAACGTAGTTTTGCTAGTGTTAAACCATTCATTCTTATGGGTCACAACTTATTCGGTTATTTTCCATTTAGTGCCCACAACTTAGCTCAATGTGTTGGTTAGTGACTAGGAACAAAGTTTCCCACAGCCGGGAATGCAACTAATCTGTGCGGTATGCAAGCTACTTTGGTGCTACCTGTCTTACCAAGGTTTGCTTCAGTCTGTGGTGACAGAGCTGATGCAGATTGGCTGGAACTGGTGAAGCTGGTGGTGGGTTGTTGGACGTTGGTACTGTGCCGACTAATTCAGTACCGTTGACTCCACTATGTTAACTCCTGGCTCCAGAATCTGGGGTTGGCTGCTCCGTACCTTACCTCGGTACCCGGTATAAGACCTTGTACCACTGGGTGACACTCTCTAGCAATGTGTGTGTGCGCCGGGAAATAAATGTATTCAAATACTAGAGAGGAAGGTCTCTCCAGGAGAAGGGTGAGGGATGCTCAATCCTTCTCAGCTTGCGTACTTGGAGTAGGCGGGGCTAGTACACACTCTTGCTTGGCGGCAATATAAGCTGCCTTTTACTCCTTCCTCTTTGAGTCTTGCCTACCACCAAAAGGCATAGAGGTTGGATTGACACTTAAGATATCTACTGATCGTTGTCGTTGTGAAACAGTTCCCTATCTTAGTGTACTTCCAATAGTGGTTGACGGCATGAGTTCGGTGCTCTAATCAGTCCCCCGCTGTGGCGTGCAGACCTAGAGTGTTTAACCTGGTGGGCCGCCTCCCTACTATTATTGAGTGTAGGTTGCAACAGGGGTAGGCAGTCAGTCTCAAGCAAATATCCTGACTGGCACCGTAAGCGATGTGGTAGGATGCAACTCAAAGAGCCTGTCTTGGCCCCATTGGATGAGTTTCTAGTGGTCAGGGCTCTACCGTTCTATCCCCAGCGGTCTAGAAAAGGTGGCCATCGAATGGTGTGTCTGTAGACGTACGGATTCGTGAAGGGCCTCCGCAGTCTTACTCTATGTTCATACTAATATCAAAAACCGGTTTTGGTCGACAACATACAGTATAATATACTCCTAGTGGTCAAGGGAAATACCTCTAAAACAGATACTCGTTGGGAAAGGAACAAACTGTATTTATTAAACGTAATAAATACAAGTGATGTGTGCTATCTCCTAACCAAACAGAGAATGAGTATGGAAGTACCCTACACTAGACAGGTGTAGGTGACCTGCTTCTAAACTACCCAAGGTAACAAGTGGTGTCGCCGGCTATGATAACAACTTAGTTGCAGCTACACTAATCAAGAGGCCTCTAGAAGAGACAATATAAAAAAGGGGGACACTACTTTAAGAGCAGTGGGTGTAGTTGCCTCTACCAGCAAGTAGAGGCGACTGCTGTTCCGAGAGGAGCAGCAGCGGAAGGTGTGGTGTGGTGACGAAGAAGAGCTTCTGGTAAATGGTGGGGATTGTCGACAATCTCTGGTAGCTGCAGGTGGCTGCAGCAGAAGCGTCTGGTGACGGCAATGGAGCTACTGGTAAAGGCTGCAGGAGCCTCTGGTAACTTCAATGGTAGCAGCCTCTGGTGGCTGCCGAAGACTGTTAAGCAGTAGAAGACCCCAGCACACTTACAAAGCATAACAAGCGAAACCGTCTGTCTAAAATCGGCATTAACATAAAAGAGAAAAAACCCTTTTCCTATCAATTAGAAAGAGCAAACAAATAGGACATAATTTTTCCCACACAAGAAAAGAATTTTTGTATGTGTAAGTTGGCTACAGCAGTTTTTATGACGTTTCACATTCTTATTTGCCGCCATTAAAAACTTGGCGTAAGTTACTGAGAGATGAGCATCTTAATGCCAAGTCATGCAAATAATGCCAAATAATTCACACTAAATACTTGTTGTGGATGGTACCATCTCAAATACAGGTTTTTACTTCTTTATGCAATGCATGTTACGTGCACCATGTTGATTGTGAACGGGGCCTTAAGAAAGCAGACTGGGCACATTTCCAGCATTCCCTCCACTTCACTTCACTGCTGAGGTTCCTCTTGATGTGAATGTGGCAGTGGATCTCTTCACCTCTATTCTTGTGTCAGCTTGGGAGGCTGCTATCCTCCAATCTTCACCTTTTGGTCATAGGCGTATTCCTTGGTGAAGTGACGAGTGCAGGGATGCTGTCCGTGCTTGACGACATGCACTCAGACGCTTTAGTGCTCACCCCACTCAAGCTAACCTGGAGCTCTTCAGTGTCTGTCGAGCTCCCACTCAATGTGTCATCAAGGACAGCCAGCGGAAATCCTGGAGGGACTTAATTTCGTCGCTCACGGTACATGGTGAGGAGGACTACCACTAGCCTTTTACTCTTCTTGAGTGGAGCAGTCTTTATCAGACTAGAAGCATACATCTGTTGGCCCCAACAGTATCATTATGCTATGTTGCAACACCGCCTACTTGACAGGAAATTGTTTTTGCTAAGAATTTTTAATACTGTTTGGATCTTTGGTGTTTTCCCCTTGAGTTGGTGCAAGTCAACCCTTGTGCCCATCTTGAAACCAGGGAAAGTCAAAGGGGAAGTTTCCAGCTATTGTCCTATTTCCCTCATCAGCTGCATCTGTGAGACCATGGAGTGTATGGTCAATATGCATCTGGTATACTGCCTGGAGATCTGGCAGCTATTATTGCCTCTTCAGTGTGGTTTCTGCCTAAATTCTTCTGCGTTGGATCATTTGGTCAACTTGGAGGCTGCCGTACAGACTGCCTTTTTGCGAGGGCAGCACCTCCTTGCTGTTTTCTTTGACCTAGAGAAAGCATATGACACAACATGGCAACATGGTATCTTGAGACAGATGTCCACTTGGAAATTTCGTGGACATCTCCCTGGTTTCATACAGCAATTTATGTACTTCCGTTCTTTCAGGGTGTACAATGGTGCCTACTATTCTTGGGAGTTCTTTCAAGAGAACAGTGTGCCACAGGGTAGCATATTGAGTGTTACCCTGTTTGCTATCACCATCAATGGGATTGTCTTTGTCATTCGGCCACCTTTAGAATGTGTTCTGTATGTTGACGATTTTACTGTCTTCTGTCGTGCTGCATCTCTGTGCATGGCAACGTCAGGTCCATCTTGCTGTCCACCATCTTAGTGACTGCTGTGGATTCCACTTTTCCACTGCCAAGACACAGGTTGTCCATTTCTGTAGAAGACTTGGCATATTTCGTTCTCCAGAGGTGCTTTTATACTGCTCCATTTTGCCAGTTTCTAATACCGTCAAGTTTCTATGCCATTTGTTTTATAGTAAACTCACTTGGTGGAGTCATATTCACTCCCTGAAGTCTCACTGTGAAAGGGACTTGAATCTGTTGAAAACTCTGAGTGGTCGTGACTGGGGTTCTGATACAGTCACCCTTCTTCGGCTGTATTGTGCCCTGGTCTGTAGCAAACTAGAGTATGGCAGTGTCGTTTTGTTCTGCTTGGTCATCTGTGCTTAAATCTTTAGCGAGTGTTCACCATGCTGGTATTCGCATTGTGACTGGGGCTTTTGCGCAAGTCTAGTTGTCAGTCTATGTGTTGTGGCTGGTGAACTTCCCCTATATTATAGGCATGACCAACTTCTGCTTTCCTATAGGATGTGGGTGCGTTCGGACTCTTCACACATTCAAAACACTGCTTTTCTCCGTCCGCCCAATGAACGGTTGTACTCCGCTAAGCCAGATTCTCCTCAGTCAATGTCTGTCCGCTTTGCACATTCCCTAAAAAGTTATGATATGTCTCTCTGTGTGTTGCCTTTGCCTCGCCGTGAACAGCTGTGGCTGCCGACGCAGGTTGAGTTACACCTTGACCTAGTGGAATTTCCTAAGCAGACCATTCCTCGTTTTGTTACAAGTGCCTTTTTATTGACCTTGTATCTTTTGTGTTCGGTGGTTTTATTTGCTGTTTTACAGATGGTTCCAAATCGGCTATCTCAACTGGGTGCCCCTTTTTGATCGGTGCTTGTCGGTACCTTTTTGGACTTCATCCATCTTGCATTATTTTAACGTCAGAGCTTTTTGCTATTTTCAAGGCTCTGTTTTTTTATCAGTAGGGGGTTTTGCCATAAATGCCTTGTGTGCTCCTATTCGATGAGTGCCTTGACAGCCATTCGATCTGGTGCCACAGCCCATCTGCTTCTTTTTATGATCCGGGAATAGCTGGCGGAGGCTGTGTGTATTGATGTTCACATCATCTTCCTGTGGGTTCCAGGCCATGTGGGCATCCCAGGCATTGAAGCAGCCGATATGGTGACTAAGGAAGCATGCAGCCTTCCATCTTGTGATCCTTGTGTCTCTGTGTGCGATGGGCTCCATGCAGTTCGTAGCTATGTCTGACATGCTTGGCAGCGGAAGTGGATTTTTCTCCTGCTGTGTAACAAGTTAAGGGTAATCTATGACGTGCCTGTTTGTGCTCGTTCTGTTTTGTGTACCTGCAGGGAAGATGTGGTGCTTTATTACCTTCACATCGGGCACACTCGTCTGACACACAAGTACCTGCTTTGTTTTTAACCCTCTCCTGAGTGTGATGCCTGTAGCACTCCCTTGACTGTGCGGCTCATTTTGTTGGAGTGTCGCAGGTATGGCTAGACTCGTAGCACTTTTAATCTTGTTGATGACGTACGGCAAATACTGTGTGTTGGGGGCACGTCTGTGAGCGGCGCATTCCCATTTGTACGTGCGATGGGTCTTTTTAATGTGTTGTGACTTCTTTTTTGTTCTTGTGTTGTTGCTCTTCTGGAGTATTTTATCCTGTTTTGTTTGTTGTTTTTATGATTGTCCTTTTGCTACCTTTGAGGTTTTTACCTTTTTTTAACTGCCTTTTGTTTTGCCTCCCATGGAGGTTTTATTCCTTTTTTTCCCCTGACTTTCGTTTTTACTTCCTGTGGAGGTCTTTACTGTGTTTTACTTTACTTCTTGTGGGCGTTAATGACCTCGTTGTCATGTGCCCCACAACCCCACTCACTCATTCACTCACCATCAAGAATGAATGCATATGTGAGTAAAATAAATATATAGTTGATATTTTATTAATAGTTGATTTAAAAAGGTTTGAATTTCTGCAAGAAGTTTTAAAGTTGAATTATTAAGAATTAAAACAAGTGATATTGGTTTATTGTGATTGAGAAGATGATTTAATTATTTGTCCATTTTATTTGAGAAGACGAAATAGGTAAAAAAATATTGAGAAGCTGAGAATTTCTGTGTAATAATTTTGTTGAAAGGTTAAAACTGTGATTACAACTGAAATTTTACAAACTATTAAAATTGTACCTTCTTGAGGATCACAGTCAAAGAGTCTTACATTATATAGTAGTTTCTTTGTGAATTATGTTTTATAATGGTTTGACTTTGTATTCCAAATTACAGCAATGAGTATTTCACCTGATAGCATATACAACAAAAGTCTACTTTTTTGGGTTTCAGAAGTCTAAAATACTGAGGAATTGTATTTTGTAAAAATAAACACCCAATGTACATGAACCAGTATTATATAGACATTAATCTGCAGGTATTTATAATACTCATCATATTTAGCAGTCATTATTTATTGGATCAATACTGTGAATCATGATGCCCTGTTGACTAAGCGAACACTGTGCCAATTGGAAACAGGGGAGTATTTTAGTCGGGTGTTAAGTCAGGCACATCCTTATTCTGGAGGGTTTGTGTATGCAGTTAGTCTCTACATGGGGCCGGTGCTTTCCCACATGTAGATCACTGACCTGGTAGCTTTTTGGCAGGACAGGAAGTCCCTGGTTCTACCAGAACAATCTTGCGTTTCAGGCTCTAAGCCTTGGGCGGTATACGTGGGCGACTAAGATTGCTAGTGCTGGGACGTGTTTCTGGTGGAATGACTGTGCATTTTGATGTTCCTGAGGTTTGAGCTCACTGGTTATTAGGTGTGGTTCATGTTGGTGGGGACAGAACAACAGGCGTGAGATATGCTATGGGTGTTGTTGGTCGCTGTTCTGGTTGACTGAAGAATTCCACGAACCACGGGTGAACTTCTTGACTCAGGCGGGTTGGTGGCTGGAATAGATCTCATGGTACTTCTGGTGTGACTGGAACAAGTAGGCATTGTAGGGCTTGAGCTTGATCCCTAGGATTGAGCTGTCTTATAGTGGCAACAAGGGCAGTAGTCAGCTCTTGCAAACGTCCAGAGGAAATTAACACCTGTTTCACCTTCTCCTTCAGACCACTACATCTGGAGAAAGGTATATGGAGTCACACACACTTTCACATCCATGAGGCGAAAGGCAGGGCTTGTGTTACTCTACAGTGTAGAGCCACGTAAGCGGCTGTCGACGAGTGAATCTCTAACCTCAGTGCTCAGCACTAAGGTACGATGATTAGAGAAAATTAGGCCTTGCTGTCTGCAGTCCCTATTCATGGATGTGGGTTTTCGACAGCGTCTTCCCAGTCTAGAAAACGTCCCTTCTGGCACAAAGATGAGTTGGAAAGAACGAGTACCAAACCAACAAGCTGGTCTAAAACCGTGTACCTGTGAAGGCTCCACTGTTCCACCTACTGGAGTATATGGGAAGGTTGACCGAACTAGTGCTTATGGGTAAGCAAGATGTGTTTTGGCTCGAATGAGTGCAGTCCCCAGTATCACCTGCGTTTCACTCAAGGGGGAGGTCAACTGGGAAAGGTGCAATGTCTGCAGCAACAAGGTACTCAGGATAGGTTTCAACCAATGATTTTTCCTTGTTACTGCAATTAAAAACGTGGTGACATACTGTTTCCTGCTTTTGTCCAGGTAAAGGCGACCTGTTTCTAGACTAGCAGGGGTGGGGTAGTATAGTACTGTGACAATAACTGAAAACTGTAACTGACTCCCTAATGCATTGTTGCCCAGAAGGGGCCGCAATGTTTGGTGCGGATAGATGACGAGTTGCACCGTGCTTGGATGACTAAGCAGGGCATTACAGGATAAGTTCCAACAATGGAGTTTGAGGAAAGGTTTCCCTTCTGGCACAAAGGTGCAGTGAAGGAAGGAAGGAAGGTATAGCGAGGAATGAAACTAGCGAGTACATTGGTGACTAGCACGGTGAAGACTGTCAGGCTGGTTTACAGTAAGTTGGTAAGTTGCTCGGCGGCTAGCGTAGTGGGAAAATGAAGACTGGTCCTGAGTTGAATTCTGACAGCCGGCTGGCTGCCTTGGCGCTAATTGGCTAGCATCTTGAGGGCGATGGGTAGTGGCTGAGCGGGGTGGTGGCAAAAAGTATAGCTCTCTGGTGTGTTGTCACCAGCTGGTTGGGAGAATGAAAGACAAACGATTAAACTTACTAGTAGTGCCATCTAGTGGTGATTGCCGTATTTACCTGAAAGGAAGACGACCCCTTCCTAAAAAAATATTTTTGAAGGAAAAATATTTAAACCTGAATTCAAGACTACCTCTATGAAGTGTTGAAAAAATTATTTAGGTTGAAAGTATTTTTGCATGAATTTATAACAAACCCTTCAAGAAGAAATGCTATTGTATGAATAATATGATATATTTAATTTACTTTTAAAGAAAAGTTAATCACAATGAATAGGTGTGTCTAACCTGGCTGTATGGTAGCAGTATCTTTCTTACACTGTAAAAATTTTTTTGGGTTTTATATATTTGTGACTTGAGCCATTTTGCTTCCCAGCAAAGTACTTCCTCTTTAAAGTCTTCCTATTTAGGGCCAGGCGGGTGACATCAGATAAGGGGATCCTTGTCAAGTTGACAGATACAGTCTCAATGCTACGAAAATAAGGGGATCAACTGTAGACAAGTTTACAACAGTATTAAGCAGAAAATGTTTTCAATGAACCATATTTTCATGGACAAGCCATTTTGAATAACTTGCTACTCAGAATTTATGAGCTCTGTAATTCAGTAAATTAAATAGAACTAAGTGTTCACATTTAATATGCTAGGTTTTGAATTGAAGACAACCCCGAATTGTAGACGACCCCTTATTTTTTTCTATTCCTTTTCTGTCAAAAAACCTTGTCTTTCTTTTGGGTAAATACGGTACTAGTAGTACTACTCATTGCCTGGAGGTGAATAGCTTTGGTGGGCAGGTGAATAATATAATCTCTGCTGGCTGGAACATCTATTATTGCTGGTTAGAGAGTACACTCTTCTGACGTCATGTGGCCGACAGTAATGCAAAATCCGTAGAAATCAGATGCATTGCGAGCTATGCTAATGAGCTGAAGTCGTGTAATTACCATTGTTGAAAACGCGTCATGCGCCAAAACTATAATTTTCCAAATAATGAAATTTAAACATTATTTTTTAAAGTTAAAGACATGGCAATGTTTGTAGCATTTTACACATGATAGAACTATGCAAATGTACTGAAAATAGAATTTATGTAGGGCTTATCAGAGTGCTCACTTTACAGTGAACAGCCTGTACTACAGTAGTTGAGCACAAGTAAGAGACTGCTTTCATTTTCTGCATATGTTTCCATTTTAATTAAATAAACTTGATACATTTGGGTTGGTGGGCATTACCACAGTATTGTATAATGAAACCCTTTTGAAACATTTTCATGTTATTAATATAGCTTTATAAGGATGTACACAGAAACAATAAAATTAGCCGAGTCTCATGATATCAGGGGTATCTACTGCTATGTCATTGATTCTGTGCTCATAAATTATTATTCATTCTGGGAAAATGGGTTTTAACTGTCGTGATTTCTCTCTTCCTGCTATGTGAACTTTTGGATTTTTGTGAGCTGTTAGTGTACCATAATTTTGTATGTTTAAAATGAACCAATTTAATGAGTAGTGTGACTCATTAATGAGTTTTGTAGCTGACCAGGCCTTAATTTTTCTTGTTGTTTCTTCATTCTTCTTCTGTGAAATAATGGAAGCCAGTTTGTTGGCGTGCATCACTAGTAAACAACATTGATAGTGTACTGGCATAGAATAACCACAGAAGTTGTTGCCATATATATATATATAATATATATATATATATATTATATATATATATTGTGTGTGTGTGTGTGTGTGTACATATACATGCATGCATGCACGTGCGTGTGCACACACACACACATAGATATATATGGGAGGAGGGGGAAAGACTCATTCTTGCTCTCACCCCCACATTTATACATTCATTCATACATTTTTTTTTGCTTACGCTGACACCCTCTTCCGCTCACCCTCTTACCCTATTCCACTCACTGTCACCCTATCTCTCTCTCTCTCTCTCTCTCTCTCTCTCTCTCTCCTCCCCCTCCCTCCCTCCCTCCCTCCCCATCCCTCTCTCTCTCTCTCTTTTTTTTTTTTAATATAAAAATACATGTGTGATAATGTTAAAAGGGTCATCGGCTGAAGAACTGTGAGAACCAGACATACCAGGCATTAATGGGGTTGAAGGCCAAGCGCAGAGTACTGTTGTCTGGAACCCCTATCCAGAATGACCTGCTTGAGTACTTCAGTCTCGTGCAGTTTGTGAATCAGGGCATCCTCGGCACAGCCCAGGTCAGTCTTGTTGTATTCTCATGCCAAAATGTGCTTCTGATTACTTACAATATGTTCAGCACGAAACCAAAAATCGTTTCGTTTTTAAAGTTTCTTTCATTTTCTGTCATACATAAACTATATTTGCAGCAACTGTTAATTTCAAAATAAAGTGTATTACAGTCGACTCTCAATGTATCGGTATCACATGTACTGATAAATCACATCCATCAACATTATTTTGTGGTCCCGGCAAAATTCCTATTTAAATAATGTTAACAAACCCGCTTTTATAGTTTATTGCATGGTGCATCAATTGGAAGTATAGTTTGGGTCCCGTCACCTAAGATTTCCCACAACTATAGTTTTTTAAGCTGGTTGTTTATGTAAGCGTCTAGAAACTGGATGTGAAATACATCATGCGCACCACTGTTTATCACTGCCCTGTAGCGCATTGTCTGCCTTCCCAACACATCTGTCTGACACTGCGGCGTGGTGCGACTGGCTTGCTACCTCCCCTTACATGCCTACGAGAAGGGAAGTGGTTACCTAGCAACCAGTGTGATGACCTAGCTTCCTCTTCCTCACTCCTCTTTCTGTCTCTCTCAGCCACGCACTTTCCTTCCTCTCCTCACAAGCCTTCGAAAGAGGAAGCGGTTGTCTAGCAAAAGAAAAAAGCAAGTCTCTCGGCTGTGCGTGCTTGCCTTAACACACCGGCCACAGAGCAATTAAACTGCACCTGGTGAACGTAGAAATTTTATCAAGATTATCCATCGCTCAAAATAGTTTATCATCATCACTTGTATTTCAAAGCAAATGGTTTCACCTGAAAATGTTACGCAAAACATTTTAATGAGGAATTATTATTTGCAAAGATATTTTCTCTGTGATTAAAGGTCATTTTTCCCATAAGGTTGGTGTTTCATTGTACCTGGTATAAAATTAATGTTGAGCACGAACGAACACAAACCATCACCAGCCGCTATGACAGTTCGCACTGAGTTAACCAAAACAATGGCACCAGTATGGCCAAATAAACAAATAAGTCACACAGTTAAACAGTATTATTCACTATACACATCACGAACAACTAACGTGTTTTTTAAAACGTAATATTAATTTAACTCAAGGGGCAGCATATTCGTGAATAAAATTATATGCCCAGAAGCATATACTTGACCTCCCCATGCCACCAAAAGTTGTTTGAACATCGAATTGTTTGTATTATAAGTGTAAAGTTCATTTTCAGTAACTTCTTGTGGGGAAATCGGGGGATTTATATTGATATATTTCAATAGACGCATGTCAGTTGAATAAACTGATGAAATGTAAGGACCTATTCGACACCTTTTGCTGTCTGATAATGGGAAGGTAAGTACCGAGCTGAGTGCAGTGTAACCCATGACAGGGAAAATCAGAGGACGTGGTTTTGAATGATTAATTATTAAAGACAGTGAAGAAATCTATTATAATTCTATTATTTATTCATTTCTGTCTCGAAATTTCAAGTTTTCTTTGCATTAAAATATAATTAATTACTTTAAAAGAGAGACTTTGCCATGGGCGCAAGTTGTCGGCAACATTTAGCGAAGTGGAGGAATAATCCTCCCGCCATCACCCCTCCGCCTACAGTCGCCGTGAACACACTGCCCAATCTATAACTTCTCCATGCGTCCTCAGCTGATAGTGGGTGCGGGACATTCAAAATTTGATTTGCATTCGGAGTCATATTATTTTCAATTTCAGAGGGTTTAAATGTTTTAGGTCACCTTGCATTTGGTGTTGGATTACAATCAGTTATATATTGTATTTTGAGACATTATTTTCTTTACTTAAACGAGTTTAGGTGAAATGTTTTTTAATGTATTATTTACAGTAATACTTTTTATAATATTCCCTTTTCATTGTGTTTATTAGCTAAACTTTATTCACAGATAATCTACAGCTCTTACTATACTCAACATAAAGTTTTATAAGGTTAGAAGTTGTATTTTATTGATGTACATGTCAGAAACCTCATGTATTGAAATCCTATATGTATGGACATTGTTTGGCATACCCCTGAATAGTGATACATCGAGAGTCGACTACTGTAAAGCCCCATAATAACGGAGGACAGAAAAGCAAGTGTATCGTGTAACTAATATTACATTTTCATTTACGTAAACATGTACCTTTATTTATCATGATAGCTGAAAAATATGTATATGATCATTCAGAGTCACTTAACCAACTAATAATAATACATCCATAGTAATGGGCGTGTTTGATATATACAGCATCGAGTCGAGTCAAGTTGTATAAAAGTGTAGTCGAGTCAAGTCGAGTTCAATATAAAATTTTTTTAGTTAAATTGACGCATGATGAAAATGGCGCTAGATAGAGCGCACTACAGATTCACGACTTCGCCCCATCTGAGATGGTTGATTTTATGGGCTAGTCTACTCCCGGTACTGGAGGTAGGACACAGAGAACTCCACAGAGGCTCAACATACTCCAACCCCATGCTCCTAGCTTGTACTGCTCCACTGCGTACGCAGAAAACCTTCACGTCATCGCCCTTCCCACATTGAAGTTACTGTATTTACTTCAGTGTGCTCGCCAGCAAAGAATGCACCAGTTTGAATTTGGTGCCACTCGAGAAGCGGCCCAATTACAGTGAGTTACAGCGTACATGAGCGCCCTTAACTTTGAAGTTCTGCACCCCAGGCACTGAGCGAAGAGGCGAGATAAGGTATCAACTGGTCCATGCACATGACATCACAGACTCCACCCCTTGGAGGTGGAGCGAAGCCCTCCCCCCCCCCCCCCCACACATCCCTCGCATCACCCATGGTTGACAGAGATCACTATAAAAGATGAGTCAGCCCATGCCTGAGCAGTTGCTTGGGGTGGCTCGCCAGAGTCACATATCTTCTCCTGAATTGGCTATGGAGGCAGGAGTTGGATACCGTGGCGGTAACATAGTCTTGGAATGCCCTCTTTGGTCGTGGAGGGTGAGGGCAACCTAACTTATGACCAGCTGTCCTAAGCCCACGCCACTTCCTACGTCGACCTGCCCTCTCCTTAACCCTGCTCTGACAGTAACCTAAAGGTCACAGCGACATAGTCCCTTACGGCCCTAGCCAGACCTCTTTACAACTCAAGTAGAGAACCCCAGTATACAGATTGTAAGGTCCCTTCTGGACATATTCCGTATAGTTCAGCTAGGTTCCAAGGGTAGTTAACTTTCTAGTTAGCTTTTAATTAAATTTATTTAAATTTTTTAAAATTTAATTAAACACCAATATCCTAAACGTAATGTAAATGTAACAGGTTGCATTCACCTGACTTGCATTGAGCTGATACTTTTTAACTTCCACAAGTGAATTTGTATGATTTTTCATGGTAAAGTAATTTTTATGGTAGAAACCATTGATTTTGATGTATTATTTTTCCTTTACTGTAACTGTTCATGTGGTTGTATTAAACGCCACAAAACCCATTGAATCTTGCACCTTTTACTCATTAATATTAGAAACCTTTGAACCTGAACCCGTTGTGTTTTTAGTTGATAATAGCCATAGTAATTTCTCATTTAGTTTTGCAAGCGAATGTAGTATTTCTCTATTGGTGTGCGTGAAGTAATGCTGATGTCACGTACAGCCATATGGTAAATACAAGGATCACCAAGTGGCATTCCGAGTTTGGTCTTGGCATCACCCAGGGTGGTACACTACAGTGTGTCACACTGCATGTTGCACAGGTTAATCTTCGGGGGAGCTCTTCATTCAGAACACACTATACCTTGATATTGCGGATGCTCACATGCTCTGTTGACTAACCTTTTGGGTAAGTAAATTGGCTAGATGTGGTTAAGTGACAAGACACATCGGGACTAGTCGTCTATCAGGACATACACTGTAGGGCCATTCCTCATACCCGGCTTCACCTCACGTACGTTATTTTGTTTTTGTGTGGCTTATTAATTTTGATGCAGAGGTAATTTTAATGGGCCAGCCTTATGCCAAAAAATCATACGTCTGGAGTTAAGAACCATCTTAAATGAGATCTGTGTCAAATAGAAACAAATAAATTTTGCAAAGCAGTATTGTCACTGAATCTCAAGAAGACTTATTAACTCTTTGAATTACCGATCCATACGCTGGGTCATCTTCCCTTTGAGTATTTAACCATTCTGTATAGCAGTATAGAGGTGATAGGCATAGAGCCATCAGTTCTCTCTCCTGAATACACTGCTATCTCTCCTAGACCCACACACATCACTTTCGGCAGCCAGAGCACCACTCAGCCACAACCGGAGTTTGCTACTGTTCCTCAGCCGGCTCCTGCAGCAGCACTTTCAGAGTAGAGGAGAGCTCCACAGCCTGTGTAGTTTCTGAGGTAACCCGTCGATGCACTGCTCTGCCCACTGTTGAAAACTTTATACCATTACGTAAACAGACTCGCCCTACTATTTATGCTGGCTGGCAACTTACTAAAGCGTGTGTAATTCTTGCCCCAGGACATGTCTTCGTATGAAACTTGCTTTTAAGAGATTCAAGGCCACCCAAACCACTTGCACACGCACAGTGTATGTGAGTACACTTAAATTCAAGGTATTCATCGAGGTCAGCGTCTCCAAGTTGCAAACGTCTCCAAGGTCACAAGTTATCCCCTCTCAGTGTGTCTCACCCCAGCGTGGGTTAAACCCCTTTCTTGTGCTAGCTCCAGTCTTGTGTTCATAATTCTTTAGGTGACTTTGTAAATTAGTATTGGATTTAGTGTATATCGTTATTGTATTGGCATCCTAGGTTAGAACCATCATTCCACTGATCCTCGGGGTACGGTGTCACACCAACAGCCTAGGTACAGGATGGGTCCAAATCCTGTACTGGGTGATTGAGCGTTTGGTGACTTAGAGTTCTTGTTCGAACTACATCGCTCCGTGCTCTGTCAAGTGCCTTCTTGAAGCCGGCATGCTTCAAAATCAAGTTGTCACCATTAATGTAAATGTGTAAATGTGTACTTATGTGCATGGGTATAATTCTCAACCCTTAATAACTTCCTCCCCCCTCTTTCAGTCATGGTTTACCAAGAAAATAATGTTGGGATTAGTTTCTACCTAAGTGATTCAGAGCGCTACTTTTTCCCTCTCACCAAGGAGTGAATGACTCGTAGGAATGATAATCTCAGCCATGTGATGCTGATAGAAAAAAAATGATAACTGATACAGGGGTGGAGTGGGAGGGTAGCTTTCAGCCTGGTCAGTCAGTGTGCCACAGGGTGAAGGGACAAGCAGTACACATTTAAAAAAAGTTTGACGTGCCACGAATGCTGTCGGATACATATCTTAGCGTCAGCCTCTGGTGCTCCCCCTAGTATACCTTGCTTGCCTTGTCTTGACCGGCAGGCAGCTGACGCGCATGCTCGCCGCACATCAGGGGAGATTTCCCCCTCCATGCAGCCTGCTCCAGCCACCTCTCGCTCACCATGTCTCTCAAGGGTATTTATTCCTGTGCATGCCCTCCAGACAGGGCAGTTCACGGGCAGTTCACATCATCTCTATAGCTGCAACTCTCGCTACCTCGCCACACTTTCTGTACAGCTTGCCTTCAGCAGTATCATTGAAACTTAGCCTTGTTACGTTACTATTCAGTACTTGTGTTTCTCAACACAGCAGGCAGAAGCTCTTGCCACGGAGCTTTCTCCTAGTCACGAGCGTTGACCACGTGCCTCATCCACACTGGACATAGTTGTACCAGGGTCGCTCTCGTCCCAAACTTTGGTTCATATTTTGTTGCCGCCCTGTGGTAAACAGCTTGGCAAACTTGGTCTCCCATTCATCTAGTGATCGGTACACCAGCCCGTGCTCCCACTTATTTTCCATGGCACTAGTGGGTTTTCAATGATGGATCGCTCCACCAGTGGCAGGCGTCAGATGAACAGAAGCAGGCCCTTCCACCTGTTAGTGTGTCAGTCGGCAAAGTCAATAATGGGCACACTCCGGTTGTGGTTGAGAACCTTTATAGCCTCACTGGATATAAGCCTTACGCCCATTACAGACCGATTGCTTGCCCAACCTCCCACCCTAAACCACTTTCTGGAAGACAGGGGTGTTATGCAACCAGCGTTAAGTAGCATACTTGCTCGGTTTCACCATGGCATGCATTCCCTGAGAAAAGTAGCGCTCAGTCTGAAATGGAAGATTGATTTCTGTCCTTATCAAACTCCGTAGGTCTGGACCCGTAGGTACCAGAGTTCTTCCATGTTATCATCGCCTCGTCATCGCCACCATGACAACCCACTAAAAGAACAGCCAGTTGGAATAGCCATCATCGGCCACTGGCCATTACCATACTTCAGAATTTCTTCATCATGAAATTCCAGTATTGGGCTCCAACGACCTGAATGCGAAGTGGTCAACACCCCGCCAGGTGATCTGACCTAGGTACCAGCTATTGGCCCAAACAATCAAAGCAGATATCCCTTACCAGCCATGAAGATACTGGTTCCCATAGGGATACGGGCAGCAGAGTCCAATCTGTGTTACCCAGAGGTGGCACAAGCAGCCTTGGGTCACCATTAGTGGAGAGAGGCTATAAGAGACGCATCATCCACCCTTTCTAGGGTCAAATGCGGTAACTTGGCTCGACTACTATAGCATGGTACTGCCACACCACCTCAAGTGCCAAGAGACCTTCCTCCAGAGGTAGTTACAGACTCATATCTCCCTATGGCAAAGGGAGAAAGAACCTTTCTCTGAGGCTCCTGAGGCTTGAGGAGAATAAACACGTTAAGTCACTATGACTCTCAGGCTACAAGCTAGTCGCGCCGCTTACTGAGAGTCGTAGGATCCTTACATCCTTACCTGGGAACGCTGTGAGCCCAGAGTGGCAGTTGAGGTCTGTAGCTGGTCACGCTGCTCATTCAACTTCTCACCGAGGGGGATTAGGGGGCTCTCTCCCCAATTCTTTATAGGCCTGAGCACCGTCCATCATGAAGCGCCCTTTGTGGTGCGGATTGATCAATATTATTCTGGCAGGGTTTTACCCCAAGGCACTGGCCCCAGGTAGAGTAGTTTCCTTCTTGGACGGACCACACCAGAATCTGTCCTCCTCCACGCTGCTATGTGATTTTAATCCATATCTACGGTCATGTCTGCATGTACAGGACACCCATGAAATCATCTAAATCTTAATCACACCCTAGTTTGCCACTTGGCCACTCTTCCACCATATTGCAGTGTCCTACAGCTCGTTGCCGTAAGAAACTGGCAAAACGTTGCAATCGTGTGAAAAATGTGTAATCCTTCTTTGTGTGTGTACCTGTCGACAGTACTAGACTGTAAGTACTTGAATTTCTTTCCTTGTAGATATTTTTTGTAGCCTAGCGGACTACTTGTAATGTTAACTGAAATATTTACAGCACTGTTTCCTGCAGGTTATTTTACTGCCGACAAACACTGATAAACCATAAGTGATATCATTGCTCTTCAGCAGTAATGGATTGTGGTCTACATAGTGCAACCACCCTAACTCGCTTTCCACTCATATTAACGAAACCATAAGTTCATTTAAAGAAATCGAAGTCATAATAACACAAGCAGAGTGAAAAGCAAGCGAGTGAGTGTTTAATGACATGTGGTTGGACAAACAGGTGATATGATAGTAGTCTTATCACACGTGTAAATATTGGTTTGACTGAGAGGTAAAATGTGTTTGGAGTAAATAGGTATTGGCTAGCACAGTCAGCAAAGGGATAGGGGTGTATTTATTTTTAGACCTGTGATACTTCCAGTACAGTGCTCAACAAGAAAAATGCAATGTGTGGCACCCAATAAAAGTGCAAAAAATTTATTTTCTAGCAGATTTCTCTCAAATTTTTTACATTTAAACCAAATTTTTTAGTATTTCCTCAAAAAATGAGTTCTTATAGAAAGAAGGACATGATAAATAGGGTTGTTATAGAGAGGTTCTAGTGTGCATAAAACCCTGTTTCAACTGTATGATTGAATGAAAATTAAAATTATGTTGCTTCTTTTGACAGCCCTGCACATACACAGACTATGGAGAAACATTGGAAGAAATTTATAGAACAAATAATTAGCATTACGTTTCTGAATTGTCAAAATCTTGCCTTTGTAGCTGAGAAATGTGTACCCTAATACTTTGAAATTTTAAGCATTTTCTAGACATTGTTATATCAATATATTAATTTTTTATAATTTTTTTTTAAATATAGGAAATAGGTTGATACACTGGTTAAGCATAAATATAACATGCCTTTTTATATGTTAACCTTGAAGAGCAGTTTTTGACTTGTCACAGGAGTTCCGCCGTAAGTTTGAGCTGGCAATCCTGCGTGGGCAGGATGCAGATGCGACGGATGAAGAGCGCAAGCGTGGGCAGACATGTCTGGAGGAACTGGCAAGCATTGTGAACCGCTGCCTGATCCGGCGCACATCTTCACTACTCTCCAAGTACCTCCCAGTCAAAGTGGAGCAGGTGGTGTGTGTGCGTATGTCTGCGCTGCAGAGAGACCTCTACAAGCAGTTCATCTCCAGTGATGCTCTCAAGAAGACTGTTACAGGTGCGTTCATCCTGGGAGTTATTTATGAAGTGAAAAATAGCTGTCAATACTGGTAGATTCTCTACTGTTGGCTCTGCTGGTTAGTCACTGGTCTCTCCATCTGAGGTCCTCAGTTCAATCCTAGGCACTGGCAGGCAGGAAATTTTCAGATGTGAGTTTCTCATTTAGGGAGTTTGGCAAACACTGCCATGGTGTGTGCGTTTTCTCAGGGCTCTCCTGTTTCCTGCCTTGTCTTCATTTCTCTGCATCTCCATCACTATCTTGTCTTCCCTTACTTGTTCTTCAGGCTGGCTGTGATATCAGGTCTATTGCTTGGTTAGGGCATCTTGCTTGTATTAGTACCACCCTCCTCTCATCCATATGTGACCCTGCCTCAGACATGAACCACACAAGGATTTAATTCTTCATTTTCAATGATCTACCTTACAGGTGGGTTGTAAACTTCGTAAAAACAGTTTTGTAAAAGTTTATTTTGGAACCATTAAAGTCTGTAGTTAAGTTCCAATGCACCTCAAAATAACAAAAAAATTAGAGTTGTTCTGATACCGATACTAAGTATCGTATCGGCCAGTACGTTGCCTTTTTCCGATTTATCTGTATCGGATATGGTATCGGGCCGATACTTTAGTATCGGTTGTTGATAATGAAGTCATGTTATTACTTTCTTTAGGCACAAAAGTTACCGTATTTCGGTTTGTATACACTGCACATTAAAAGAGAAAGAAAAATATGAACAAATACAGTATTTACTTGTGAATAGTGCACCCTTTGTTCCCAAAATAAAGGAAAAAATTTCTGGGTTGCCCAGTGGAAAAAAAAGAGGAAGAGGGTGTGGTAGCCATAAATTGTACAGGGATCTTGAGGAAAGTGGCAGGACTGTCTGTTCTCTCACCTGTCACTCTTACATTACTCCTCTCCCTTCTCTCTCAGCAACCCTTCAGTTATGTGTAGGTCGAAAGCCCGCTCCCTCTCCTCCACTCTCCTTCCCCCTAACGACATCCTGTCATACCCTAAACTAGAGCTGTGACGTGTCCCCCCCCCCCCCCCACCAGCCCAAACCCACTCCCACTCCTTTCCAAACAACATCCCGATTTTGCTGGTCGATAATTAATTCCGCCAAGCCCTCTTTGTTCCGATGGCAGAGGCTAGCGAGCCATGTTTTGGGGGGGAGAGAGAGAAGGGACAAGGAGACCCTTTGTTTTTGAGATACGGGTTGTGTGGCATTCTAGCACGGGAAAAAAAAAGAGAGCTGGTCACTGCTAAAAGGAGAAAGGAGAAAAAATAAAAACGAAACTGGAAATGTTGAGTGGTATGAGAATGAGGTTTCTGGAATTTTTTTTTACTTTGACTTTTTGCACCCAAGTTATTTAATTAAAGTATTTTCCAAACATATCACAATCACCACACATTAATGTAAAAAGAATAATTTGTTCCATATTTACTAACAGGGCGCCATAAATTTTTGGTGCAATTTTATTTTTAGAAATGTTTCCCTGGAATTTGTTGCGAATTCATGGTGTGTCCTATACACGAGTAAATAAAATATATATATATATATATCATTCAAAGTAATGTTATTTTCTTTATTTAAATGAGTCTATAAGAAATGTTTTTAATGTATTATTAACAGAAATACTTTTTCTAAAATTCAGTGCGAAGGGCATTGTTATTGGTTTTTGGTATCATGGTATCGGCAGTGGTTCGGGGTATCGGTATCGGAAAACATGGTATCAGAACAATTCTACAAAAAATGTTCATGTTTCATAAACAGTACACGCATATGTAGAAAAATTGTGGAACAAGCTGTTGCAGGTGAAGAAATAAACAAAAATTTACCCTAATTTCCTTTCTAAATTTTAAAGGAAAATAGAAGTTGTGTATATTGAAGCTCTTAAAAACCTTACTATAACAAAATTAGGGTGTAATGAATTTGTTATTATGGTAGTTAGATACCTGGTAAAAATAAATCATTAATGGTAATGTGTGACGTCTTTTCTACTTACTTTAATTGACTTCTACTTATCAGTGCGAACCACTCAGCCGCACACCGCAATGGAGTTTGATGAGCAGTACAACCATGCATGATGTCAAGAACTTGTATTGTTTACCCACGAGAAAAGCCGCACACTCCACTCCTGGCAAATTGTACTGTTCACCAGCCGAGCAACTGAGGCTATGCATCAAGGTCATCTAGTACTATGGTGTGCTGTAGGATGGCACCACTAGTATGAATCGCAGGGACATGCAACAGCTGGATTTCAGCTGGCCAGTGATGTCACACCCAGAGGATCTAACGCCACCACTCCCCTCCACCTGATCAAGGATGAGCCAGCAGGAGTATAAATACTGGGGCACGTTCCTTGGAATGCCAGTCTGCTGTGTTCCTCCACCACACTACTGGTGCTGAAGGAACCATAGGCTCTGTCTGGTCTTTGTCATGCTTCTGTACCAAAGTTCAGGACTTGAGAACTTCTCTTCGCCTTTGAAGATCTTCGCCAGTTTTAGTCGTCGAACACTTGAACACTTTCCGGCCCCTTCTGGGCAAACACCGTAGCGTTAGTTAAAGTTGAATTATTTCATAGCCGCTTTGCCTACCTACCCTGTTAGCTTAGAAACAGGTCACTTTCATCTGTCTAGCGTAGTAAGCTTCCGTTAAACTCTTGCTGATAGGAGGTAAGACAGACCACCTTGTTTATTTCTATACCAAAATAAATATTATTTTATCTCACTTAGGATATTATTTAGGCGCGTGCGAGACTCGAACATTCGAGATCGAATCAAGAAAAAAATTAGAATCTCGATCTTGAATAGAACTTTTTTTAACTCTCAAAAAATTTCAAGAATTTAAGCCTTAATTATAACTTTTTTTATAGCCAAATAGTTTCCTGTTTCTTTCCACGAAAGAAATGCGACAAATTATGTTTATTCACAGCACATTACAGTTGACTCTCGTAACGAAAATGCATGTAATGGTAAACCGTATCCACAGTTTTTTTCAGTGGTCACGGCAGAACTCCTATATAAATAATGATAAAGCTAACCACGGTATCGTTTATCGGATGTTCCATCGATTAAAGTATATTTTGGGTCCCGTCACCTAAGGTTTCCTGCAACAACAGTTTTTAAGCTGGTTGTTTATGCAAACGTCCAGTAATTGGATGTGAAATACCTTCCTTCCTCCCTTAGAAGACCGAGAGAGGAGAAGCTGTTGTCTAGCAAAAGATATATATAATATATATATATATATATATATATATATATATATATATATATATATATATATATATATATAATATATATATATATATATATATATATATATATATATATATATATATATATATATATGCTCAAAGTAAGGGTTTTAACATCTATACATTAATTAAATTTTTTACTTTTCCAGCAGTTAAGAGTAATATTACCAGTATTAAACCGCCAATAGGATTATGAAATGAGATCCTGTACTCTCTAGCTCAGTGATTTTTACCTTGGAAATTCTAGTTTCTTGTTGCTCTGGAATTGGCATTATTTTCTTGCCCTATGATTTGTATCAGCAGGTACTGGTTACCCCTTTGTATATATATCCAAGCTACAAGCTTTGAAATACTGCAAATGTAGATGACATTATATGTAAGATATTTAATGCATGACCAGTGTAATACGTGGTTTACAGGTCAGAATGAAGGTAAGGTGAGTCTCTCCGCCCTATCAAGCATCACTTCCCTCAAAAAATTGTGCAATCACCCAGACCTGGTGTACGACAAGGTTGAAACTAGAAGTGAGGGTTTCGAGAAGGCTCTAGAGTTGCTACCCCAGAAATATGATGTGAAGTGAGTATTGCTACTTTCATGGTGATAAGTGTGTCATATCTCAATATGCTACTTTTTCTCACAAAATTAAAACAAAAACTATGATAGAAATTTTTATGAAACTGAAACGAAAAGAACAATAATCTTATAAGAGCTACGTCTTAACGAAAGTTTAACAAATTTGATAGCATTTTAGCAAGTTATTCATTGTGACAAATTTGTTGCAAAACCAAATCAAACAAAATGTAATAAATGGATTATTCCATAGGTTGTTCTTGCTATGTTTAAATATTTTCATTTCATGTAGTTATAATGTAATGAAAACAAGCAAAATGATTAACAGACAAAAATTTCCTTTGCTGGTGCAGTAAATGAACATTTGCTAAACAAAACATACAAGTATTTATCAAAATTGAGGAAATTCATTTTGTTACAACTTTCAGTAACCAAATTTCTTGCAAAAATGAACATGAAAGTTGTCATTTTTTGTTTTAATTTCAGTATACTAAATATTTGCAAAGCCCTATAGCTTAATATTTGCCATTTTTGTATACAGTAGAACCATGTTATAACATTTCTCAAGGGCCCCAAGAAATGTCAGCCTTATATAAGGGAAAACTTTATAAGAGGGTAATTTTTAGAGTTGTTCCGATACCGATGCTAAGTATCACGGCCGATACTTCGTCTTTTCCCAATGTATCTGTAATAGGTATGGTATCGAGCGGATACTTTAGTATCGGTTGTAGACAATGAAGTCAGGTTATTACTGTCTTTAGGCACAAAAATTACCATATTTTGGTTTGTATAAGCCGCACATTGAAACAAAAAGAAAAATAACAACAAATACCATATTTACTTATGTATAGCGCACCTTTTTTCCCAAAATAGAGGAAAATATTTCTGAAGTGCTCTCTGTTATTTGGAAAGAAAAAGAAGGGGGAGTGGTAACCATAAATTGTCCAGGGATGTTGAGGGAAGAGGCAGGACGGGACTTCTGTTGTCTTCATCTCTCGCTCTTACATCACTCCTCTCCCTTCTCTCGCTTTCTCTGTCAGCGACCTTTCAGTTATATGTAGATCGAAATCCCCACCCCTTCACATCTTATAATGACATCCTGACATGCTGCAAACCAGAGCTGCAATGTGTTTACTCCTCTTTGTTTCCATGGCAGAGGATAGTGAGCCATGTTAGTTGAGGAAAAAAAGGGTGGGGGGGGGGGGGGAGAGAACTGATGAGGCTGTTAAAAAGAGAAAAAAAAAATTAAGGAAGCTTGAAATGTTGAGTAGTAGGAGCAGATGGTTTCAGAATTCTTTTTATTTTGACTTTTTGCACCCAAGTTATTTAATTAAAATTAATTGAAGTATTTTCCAAACAAATCACAAATCACCACACATTAATTTAAAAAAGAATAATTTGTTCCATACTTACTAACAGGGCAGTATCAATTTTTGATGCAATTTTATTTTTAAAAAAATTTTCCCGTGGACTTGTTGCAAAAATCATGGTCCACCCTACACACAAGTAAATAAGGTATGCTTCACTCAAAATAGTGGCACCTGACATCACTTGTATTTCAAAGCAAATGGTTTCACCTGAAAATGTTATGAAAACATTTTAACGAGGAATTATCGTTTGTAAAGATATTTCCTTTTGTGTTTGAAGGTTATTTTATCCAGTAAGGTTGGTGTTTCATTGTATCTGGCATTAAAATTTAACATTTATTTAACTCAAAGGTCAGTATCTTCATGAATAAAATTATATGCCCAAAAGCATATACTCTACCACTTGTTAGCAAAAAATTGTTTGAACATCGATCAACTTTTATTATAAGTGTTCATTTTCAGTAACTTCTTGTGGGGAAATCAGAGGATTTATATTAATTTATTTCAATAGAGACATGTCTTTGAATAATCTGATAATATGTAAGTGCCTATTCAACACCTTTTGCCGTCTAATAATGGGTAGGTAAGCACCAAGCAGAGTGCAGTGTAACTCATGACAGGGAAAATGAGAGGACATGGTTTTGAATGATTAATTATTAAAGACAGTGAAGAAATAAATTACAATCGCCTCATTTGTGTCTCAAAATTTTCAAGTTTTCTTTGCAGTAAATTATGATTAATTACTTTAAAAGACAGACATTTGCCACATGTGCAAGGTGTCGCCAATAGGTAGCGGCGTGGGGAGGTCATCGTCCTGCCGCCCCTCTCCCTCCCCTTGTAAACCAACAGACATGACACTGCCCGATCGATAACTTCTCTGTGCGCTCTTAGCTGATAGTGCGTGGGACATTAAAAATTTTACTTGCATTCAGCATCATATTATTTGCATTTTCAGAGTGTTTGAAAGTTTTCGGTCAGCTTGCATTTTGTGTCGGATTACAATAAATTATATACAATATTTTAAGACATTATTCTCTTTATTAAAGTGAGTCTGTGAGAAACTTTTTAATGTATTATTAACAGTAATACTTTTTCGCAAATTCAGTGCGAAGGGCATTGGTATAGGTTTCTGGTATCGGTATAGGAACAACTGTAGTAATTTTGTATTGAAAAACATGTTTGTGGACCAATAGAAGACAGCTAATTAAGCAGGAAAATGTTATAAGAGGAGACGTTATGACAGGTTTCTACTCTAATTATAAAATTTGGTTTTTTGTTTTGTAGTAAATTCAGTCATTCGTAAAGTTCTTTAATTGTAGCAATGAAATTTTCTCATGGCTCTAGCTATAGCTAGAATTGTGTTTGTGTTTATTGCTCTTTCAGTTTTGAATTTAAAATGTGAATGTTGAAATTTGTTACATAACTCAAAATAACATTTTATTTTGAAACTACACAGGTATGGCTACTGAACAAAGCTCTAACTACCATTTTAGTTCTTAAGACTTTGCTGTTAAGAGTCGCCCAAATCTCTTCACTCACGCACTCTTTCTTACTACTGCTACGCCTGCTAACCTAGTAACATTGTTTTCAGTTTTCAATTGTTTTCAAAAATTGGTTTAGGTAAATTCTACGCCACTACCAATTCCTTCTTCAGCCCTGCTTTCTGAACAACTTTTAGGTTACATAAAAGTTACATTTCTTGAATTATCAAAATACTGACGGAAATTTTCACAAAAGTACATAGTACTTTGCTTGCTTCTGTCAAAGAATGCTTCAAGTGTCATTCAGACAGGGTGGGCCTGCTCGAATGAGATCCAATTTTTGTGTGATACTTTAAATGGGAAATTTCACACAAGGCGGGCAGGGACCCAGACCCTTGCGTCTTCTAGCAGGCTCGCTGGTCACCCACTTGACTCAAAACTGTGGGGCGGGCCCACACTAGCTGATAAATATTTTGTATATATTGTTACAGCGGGGGGAAGGAAGTAAAAATAAATAAAAAATGGGGGGGGGGGATATATATATCTCTTTTGCATTTCTAAACATCCTACTTTGGTCAACTACAGCAACATGAGGCATCCAGTTTAAACCTCCATTGAATAACGGGACTGTCTGTGCTGACTAGCCTTAAGTTTAAATGAGCATCCTAACAAAGAAAGGACATCAACAATATTACATAAATAAAGAGTTAAAAAAAGAATTAAGAGTTGCTCCTAAAAACAATGTCTGGTTCGGCAAGCACTATTTTACATTATGGTAGGACCACTCATGTTGGTATACCTGGGCGACGTAAGATCTGAGGCTGTGGCAGTGCTGGCTCAGTGACTCATGAATGACACACTAGGTTTACGAGCTTTGGCTGACGTCAAGGTATGTGGCTTACATGGAGTTCCCCAAAACCAGAGATTAAGTCCAAATGACTTGTATTGGCCACTGGGATAGGCCTGAACTACTGGGTAGTGTCCCTTAGTGAGTTTGGTTGGTGGTTCAAAAGAGGCAGGCTTGTAGGTCGGTGAGACAGGTCTTGACAGACAATGGAGTTCTGCGGCACGTTCCCGTTGACTGAGATGCTCGAGCCCTCTGGGGAAAGGGGTTAATCTCCGGTGGATATTTAAATGCAATATCTGCCTTTTTAACTCCCTTATGAATGTCACTGCAACAGGAAAATGGCATGAGGAAAGATATTATACTATCAGACCTCACAGAAGTGGAGCAGTTAATGTGTAGGTTAGTGTTAATTGTGTGCGTATTATGTCTGCCAGCCAAATGCTGTATCTCATGCCATAACTCCAGCACTAGGGTTGTGGGGGTTAATAAGAGCTGCATAACTCTGGCGGCAGTCCCAACACGAGGGTGAGTTCCTTCTAGGACTGATCTCCCCAGACCCGGAGAAATACTCCTCTTGGCACCAGAAACATTGTGAGAAGAGCAACCTCCAGACTGACAAGCCGACCCTAAGAGGACATAGTACTTAACGTCGGGGCTTTATCGTTCACTACACTTAGTGCAGAGATTGGGTGGCCTTCCAATATTATACTGTGATAGTGGTTTTGTGTTTTGACGATACGAATAAACTCCGGTCACATGCTGTCCCTCGTACAGGTCTGATGTCTACGAGATGAGGTTTTGTGACTACAGGAGAGATATTCGGAAGTGAGGTAAAACTGTGTTTATTCCATATGAAGGAAATAAACAGTGGTGGTGGTTGTACTACCCCTTGTCCACATGAACTTATAGAAGTGAAACACCCTACGTGAGTACAGGTGAAGGCTACCTGCTCCTAGGCTAACACTGTAGGTAGTAAAAAATGGTTATGAAAATAACTCTGATTTTAACTAACGCTACTACTGTTGTCCTGAAAGGACTGGTACGTGTGTCAATGTTTAATGACGTAAGACATAAGGCATAGGTTCTTTGGTGAAGAGATTGGCGAGTACTGTGCAACCAAAGAAGGAATCTTTGGCACCACTAGGAGGCGGTGAAGACCAAGGCAAGGTAGCTGATGGTTCCGTCAGCACCAGGAGTGCTGTGAAGGAACAGGACAGATGTCAGTTGCTTGAAGACTGGTCACGAGCCTTGGTACTGCCCTCTTATTTATACTCTGGCAGCTGCATAGCGCAATGCACTATCGCAACTGATAACAACATCCTCTTACCTACAACACACACACAAGTGCAAACATGTTGGCCGACATAAAAATTTAATCCACCAACTTAACAAACATAATTACTCCTTTCGGGCATGTTAAAGGGATCACATCGATAGGAAAAGAGGGGGGAATGAATTTAACCCTTCTTGCATGTCTATTGTCAATCTAATGTTATTTATATATATTTCTGTGTACCATGTTGGACATTTCCCTAAGGAAGCTCCATAAATTTCGCTATTAATTTTAATAATTGGATTTTTGAAGGGTGCACTTTTTGAGTATCTAGTGTGATGTCCTTGACGTGTATTTATATCACTCCATATAATTAATAGCATAAAATACATGTTCATATATTTCCCCCTCAATACACTCCCCTTTTTAATATAAAGTAAAAAGGAATATAAAAAATAAGGAAAAACGCTGCAGTACATTTTGTACCTACAAAACATTTATTTATAAAAAATAAATTACACATAATTACATAACACATAATCACGGATTGGAAAACAATTTCACATGACCAAGAATATGCATTTCCCCAGTAGTACCAACTAATTTCCGATTCGACCAAATCTGATCGCCAAGTTCCATTTTCATCTTCTTACATGAATACATAGACGCATTACCAAAAACACAGCAGAAAACTTTACGTGTCAAGTGAGCTGTGGGGTTTTGCTAACCAAGACCTTCTGGCTAGGGTTCTGCGAATCAGACTTGTTGAGAACGAATCAAATCTCGAATCATATTTTAAAAGATTCACTAATCTTAAATGAGTCGAATGATTTTAAAGTGTTATATGGAAATTTTTTTTTTTCAAGGTATGAAAAACTTTTTTTATCCACAGTCAAGAAATTAAAAGAACTTCCTAACTAGTGAACTTAACCTTGTGAATAAATTTTAAGTTACTTTAAACAAAGAACACATTGTTTGGTTGTATTTATCTGCAGGAAAATCTCTAATATTCTGTTTCATCTATGTATTTTGTAATTAGCTACTCACATACAATATATGGTAAAATTTCGACAATTTCAGCACAAAATTTACATAATTTTGATACAAACATAATACACTTAACCGTATCCAAAACAAGACTTTACTTACACAGAAATTAAAAATATTAACTTTGCCTAAGTAACTACAACTTTTGCTAATACAGTAATGTAATCAACTTAGATCTGTGCCATTATTAACAGGAAAAGAAAGAAGGTAGAATTATTGGATAGTGACGAAATTAAGATTCAGATAATTTTTACACGTTTGTTAACAATTGACAAATTACCAAATTTTGGATGACTTTATTATGTAGTAGATTTTATGGATTTTCATTTTGTGTTTGACATCTTCTGTCACTGATTTAAATGCCTCATATTGTAACAACAAACACCGAAATAATAACTACTTTTTGTCAAGGTGTGCCGATTATGGTTACAGTTGTATTTAGGGATGTAACGATTCCACTTTTCTTTGATTCTCGATCTCAATGCCAATACCACTCTTGATTCTTGATCCCAAAAATTGTGATTGCTTGTGTTACAGACAATTACTTTACAGAACAAAATAATGTATAGGAGGGAGTGAAATTTAATTATTTAAACAAGGCCTACATTAGCAGTAGGCCTGGCCTATTACTAACATAAATAATATAAAACTTAAGCAGTTTCATATGAAATTTCAAGAAGTTCAAAAGAGGCATAGTATGAGGTAATATTGAAATATATATCATATAGCATGTATATATTTCGTCCACATAGTTTTTTCGAAAATATATCCAAACCTCACTTGCCTAGATGAATGTTCACCAACATATGAAATTATCAAATAGTTTGCAAGACTGGCACTTATTGAAAAGCAATCATTATATTTTTTGAAGCAGTAATTATTTAAAAGGCTCCAATTTTAAAATAAAGTATCACTTTGGTAAATTCAAAAACAATTTTTCTGGAAATGCAAAGAAAAGTAAAAAAAAATTTATCATTTACGCTAATAAATTTTAATGCAAAGGAATTATGACATACATACATAAACTAGACAAAAATAATCCACGTAATATTAATATAATGTAAATTATTTTTAAAAAAAGTCTTCTCGTACCAGTTCAGGTATGTTTTTCTATTAATTTCTTGCACACTTTTTACTCGCCTTTGCACTTTTCTTTTTACATAAAATGTCCAAATGATAGACATTTTACAGTCTTTTACATCACCTGCAGCATCTTCCATAATTTATGAGACTAGCAATTTTATGAAAACAGTCCATTTAATGTATCAATTTAGATATCACTCTTTCATTTCACTCACTCGTGTCCGCGTGTCAATGTAAACAAGCGATTATTACTAGCGCTTGGAGGCGGTTTGTTGTCAAACCACTGTAGTTTATCTCAAATTTATTCATCTCGAGAATTTCTCGATATTCCCGAGACTCGCGCATCTCTAGATTTTTAGTGTCAAAGTAATATTGTGTATATAACATGGGATAATATTTCAGTTCTTGTGGAGAAAGCTCATTTCGTTAGATATTGCACATTTGTCTTATTTCGTATTATTTCATGTTTTAACTTGTGTTTCTGTGTTATTTCATTTTATTGTGATTTACCTGAAATCGTGCCTCTAGTTTTAGGTTATGTATTTGTAGTAATCGGTTTTTTCTGCTTCGATTCTTGGATTTCCGATTCTCGACTAAACGATTCTTCAAGAATCGCGGGTATCGTGGAATTGAGTTTGACATCCCTAGTTGTATTTGATTACAGCTTTGTATCGAGTATATAAACAATTGAATGTTAAGGTATATCGTGACTTTTATAGTTTCATTTTAAGAGTTGGTGACTTATAATTGCTGTATATTTAGTCATTGAAGTACTATACTACGGGTTATTTTAATTATGGTACGTTGCTTAAATTACATGATGTAGGAAGTAAAATATGATTACCGGTTCAGAATAATGCTTATTTGGTAAGCAAATCTTTTTAAAGATAGATTCGATTCGTTCAAACGAATTGAATCATAAAAGATTTGATTCGAGATTCGTTAATTTCGAAGCTTCGCAGAACACTACTTCTGGCATCTCCTCTGAGCACCTAAGCTTGGCGAAGTGAGTTTGTTGATGAAGTTAACTACGTAAACAAATGCGTACACCACCATCATACACGAAAATAGAAAAGAGACATAGAAGGCACTTCAAACTGATGCGCGTCGCTCTCTTGGGTTGATTGGTTAGAACGCTGACTGCCCTCCCGAGTCCAGTTGGTATTCCTACCGCCGCTCGTTCTTTGCTACTTTGACCCGGTGGGTCGTGGAAGGTTCAATAGGATGCCGATTAGTGGGGGGGGGGGGGGGGGCGCTACCATCTGGGAGGAGGAGAATGAAACCCCAGAGTGAGTTGAACCATAAATGTCTCCCATCTGGGGAGTAAAAACTCTTTCTCACTACAAAGGCTGCCAAGATGTGGGACGCCAGTAATCCTGGGCTTATGTGCAATGAGAAATACTGTTTAATTGATAATGGAGGTGGAGGTGAATGATCCCAGTAGAGGGGTGGAGGTTATACGTAGCGGTCTTGTCGGCCTGCTGTTAGGGATGTAATTCACGAGGGAAGAAGCTACGTTGGCTTTGGGAGTCACTTTGGTGGGAGTCGAACCTGGATAATGTTTCCCGAAGCCAACCGGATGGTGCACATATTTTGGACCACTTTCTTCTCGTTCGATTTGGGAGGTGTTGCGCTCGGGGGAAGTAGGAGTGTCTCCGACTGACGATAGCGTACACACTCGGGGTCTCGCCACGGCCAACAAGCACCTAAGTGGGCATCAAGCTCGGACTTGTGATCAATAGGAATGAATGGAGAAATGTACCGATGTTTGATGATGTTTGATTCTGGGTCAGTAGAGGGCATGTCCTCACACTGGGTTTTTGTCTCGGCTTGTATGATACTTAACCTTTGCCGAGCCCAGACGCTCTTGTCATCTGATGCGGCTCTTAATCCTACCTCTCTTACTCGGCATTTAGATTACACTCTACAATTTAGATCACACTATTAAAGAACAAGGGAACTACTCCTTAAAAATGTGTAGTCAACAAATTCAGAATTAACGAAAATTTTATTACAACGTTTGTGAAAACAGTGGGGGTCCTGGTTTGATTATACACTTTCACTAAATTTGATTAACAGTAAGTATATAAATTACGAAGGCTAAGGTCAGTCTGTAATAATAGATCCAAACCAAAAGAAAAAAAACACACACTCTCCCTCTCTCTCTCCCTCTCTCCTCTCCCTCTCTCTCCTCTCCCTCCCTCTCCCTCTCCCTCCCTCTCCCTCCCCCTCCCTCCCTCTCTCTCCTCTCCCTCCCTCCCCCTCTCCCTCTCCCTCCCCCTCCCTCCCTCTCTCTCCTCTCCCTCCCTCCCCCTCTCCCTCTCCCTATCTCTCTCCCTCCCCCTCCCTCCCCCTCCCTCCCTCTCCCTCCCCCCTCCCCCCCTCTCTCGCTCTCTCTCTCTCTCTCTCCCTCCCTCTCCCCTCCCCCTCCCTCTCTCCCCCTCTCTCTCCCTCCCTCTCTCTCCCTCCCTCTCTCTCCCTCTCTCTCCCTCTCTCTCCCTCTCTCTCTCTCTCCACTGAGTCAAGGGAGTGACTGGGGTAAAGGCGTGCAGGAAGTGGACGTAGTGGATTACCTCTGGAGTGATGGGGGGTCACCCTTATGGTCAGTTGGTGCAGAGTGGACGAGCCTTCACAAGCTGCGGGAGTGGTGGAGCTTTCACAAGCTGCTGGAGAGGTTGGAGCCTTTACAAGCAACTGACCTATATGGCCGGCAAGCCCGTCGACTGGCGAGAGGCATGCTCGTGCCGCCTTATATAGTTGAAAATCCCAGCATCAGTGTTCTTCCGGGGATGCGGTGGGTTGTAGCCTTTCATCGCAGGGGTAGGTTTATCAGGGTTGCGGCTGCGCTGCTTATTTCTTATCTCCCTGCGCTGAGGTGATGACAAATTCACCACCTTGGCCCGAGGCTGGCAGGTTTGACGTCATGGGTTAGCAGAGGTGCTGTGATCCTGTGGTGCTGGTAGAACTATCTTTGCGCAGAGCTTCGTCAAGCACTGAGTGCAACCCCTTCCTTACTTCTCCCTCTCCACCTCGCCGCTGGCTGGCAGCATGGCCATTTATGCTCGCTGTCGAGCCATCCAGCCTCGCAGCTATGCGCCTTGCAGGGTTACTAAATTTTGGCGGATTGCATAGATGCCCACTCAGGTATGGAACACATGGACTTGTGTGCTATTCACTCGCCAGGGGTGTCTGTTTGCGATGGCGGAGGTATGATAGCGGCACTTTAGAATAAAAGCAAAATGTGGCACACGTCAAAATGATTAATTGTGTTACCACTGAAGAAACATACCCCTGGGCAAAATGGAATGTTTTTTTTTAAAGATATCATTAATTCTGTAAATATTATTTTGAAGCCCTCCAACATAGTTAAAAACTGATTTTTCAAGCTGCCATATCTTAAAACATACTACCCGGATACTAGGGAAATTATGATAGTAACCTGTATTGTACTTCGCTACAGAATTTCCACCAATAAAATGTTACGGTCACCACTTAAGTGTCATTGGTACTACCCACCATGAGAACATGTCACGCCAGTTCAGAGCCTTGCATGGAGTGGTGATGGAGCACTTGAAGTGCTAGGTAGTGTAGTCCTTATCTCTCCTGTGCTCCTAGGCCTCAAATGTGGAAAACAGCTCCAGGTAGGCAGGCACCTCAAGTGTCTTGCACATAGAGATGAGGGGGCTGTTGAGGTGTCCATACAGTTTTCTCCTGTGCTTATAACTTTTAGTAGACAGGTAGTTCATGTGGTGTGTTGTCAGGAAGGTGCTGCCAGAGCTGTCTGGGAAGTTGATGGTCCTGGACTGCCTCCTGGCCATCGTAAAGACGACCACCACTGATAAGGTGGTCCTTGTTTCCAACTACACTCAGACCCTGGACTTGTTTGAGCGCCTATGCCACATGAGGAACTACCAGTACGTTCGACTGGACGGCACCATGACCATCAAGAAGAGAGCCAAGGTCTGTGTTCTTACAAGCTGCTCACTTAATTTTGTTGATGGTGGCTGTAGTAAACTTAGGGGGAAAAAGACCATAATTCTCATCACCTCTAATCATATTGCTGATGATTAAATTCCAGGTATCATTGAGGTCCAAACAGAAATACTGTAATATTTCTTTCCTTGGTACATAGTCAGTGAAACTGAATCTTTATTTGAAATTTGGTGAAGCTGTAAGATTTCTCTCTTGTTCAGTAATATATTCCATCTGTGTAAGCAAGAAGGGAATTATTTTGAGCATGTGATGTTCCTGAAGGACTACTTTATTAATGCTCTGAATTTTTAGTGTAGACAGTAGCAGTTGAATGTGCTCAGCAGGTCTGTTAACTCAATCCACAGCTAGGAGAGAATATTGGATTGTCAAAGTTTGCTCATTTCAGTGCGTACTATGTAAATGGTTGTTAGTTTTTAATATGCCTGTTGGCAGGTGGTAGAGCGATTCAATGATCCATCCAGTCCAGACTATGTGTTCATGCTCAGCTCAAAAGCAGGAGGTTGTGGTCTGAACCTGATTGGCGCCAACCGGCTGGTGATGTTTGACCCTGACTGGAACCCAGCCAATGATGACCAGGCCATGGCCCGTGTTTGGAGAGATGGCCAGCGGAAGCAGTGCTTTATCTATAGGCTTCTTTGTGTAAGTTTCAGTGTCTACTACTATGTTGCTATGTAGTACGATTTGTTGAAAATATTTTAATGTTTGTTCAATGTAGTAGTGGTGATGAGAAGCAGTGTTGTTTCTTGTAAGTTCATTGTTTAAATTTTCTTATGTTACTTTGTGAAATGTTTCATCCACTGGCATGGTGTTTGTACATAACCAAGTCATACCTCATATAATGTTACTCTAAAATATTAAGAAATTAACTGATTGTATAAGAGTGACAAAGATATAATTTTGTAGGGCACTAAACTAAAACTATTATACGCCAACTAAAAACGAAGTATATGCCAACTGAAACTTAGTATATGGCAACGCGCTCCTGCCCCTAAGGCTGCCACACATCACTATTTTAAAGAAGCAGTATATGTAATGAAATTCCTCGATAACATGATTGATGGCTATGCTGTTTCACCAGTATTTAGTTGTCATGTGATTTGCTAGATAGCTGCGCTCCACCATTAATTTGCTACACTTGCCGCTAGATTATTGTTCTGTTACTCTACATGCCATTGCTATGTTTCCTGCTAGATAACTGCACTGTTCATTACAGGCAAAGGTACAGTGCATCGCTCTAGATCTTGTTCCCAAAAAACACATCCACCCAATCAACTACCATATAAGTACGTTGTTTTCTTGAAGGTGTATTTCATGTTACGGAGCTTGCAAGCAATATGTTTTTTTTACAAAATTACTTCAAAAAACTGTACAATGAACTCTCAGTTCTAAGACCTTTCATAGTTCCAAGGAAAAGGGTTGTTATATCAAGAGGATCACCATTTCAGGAGTATTAGAAACAAGAATTTACTGTATTTCACATCCTCCATACAATTTCAGTAACTTCTATGACCAATTTCACGTAGTATGTATACATTACTTAAATCATGGTGTTCCGGGCCTTAACAAAAATTTTTTAACACTTATCTACCTTAGTATAAAAATTGGAAGATGATTATTTTTATTTATTAAGATATATGCTACAAATAGCACAACTGTAACATCTATAAATAATTATTCAAACAAATAGTACAGTTGCATCAGTAAATTTCTTTAGGCCAAAAAACTTATGGTACTTGATTTAAAGGCACACCCTTGTTTTTCAAAAATATTTTCGGAAAAATGTACAGCTTAGAATAGAGTAAATACAGTATATTTGTTTCCTTTTAAAGTTTAGTTCTTCCTCATTGGATATTTCTGCGTTGCCATTGTTTGTAACAATTACATCCACACAACAAATAACTGGCAAGGTGACTTGTATTGATTGCAGCCATTGTCTGCATTGGGTGGCGGCTATTCTTTTATTTACTTGACTATTACACCGCCCTGCAATTGACAGTATCGATGCATCATTTTGCAGGTGTCAATATTCAATCACATTGCAAAAAATAATGCATGCACGACGTGCACACGTGTTCAAATGATTTCAAACTTTGTATTATGCAAATAGGAAATTTGATTGCAAAGTGCAATTAAGTGCCATAAATATGCTTAGACTTCAATTACCCTATCAAAGCTTGAGACATACCTAGTTCTCAGTAACCAGAATGTTGGTAATTTAGGACAAAAAAACCACAATAGTTCAGGTTGCATGTAATGAATTTCATAGTTGGCAGGACCGCTTTTGTAGGGTTAACCAACTTTTCCAGTTTGCCATAAGGGAAACATCAAACTACTCAACACACATCATTTTATGCCAATTAAATTATAAAAGGATTATTGTTATAAGGAAGAACAGTTGTGAATACTATTTTTAATAGAGATGTGTCCAAACCCCATTTTGCCGATATTACCAATACCGATACTCTGTGCTTGATTCCGCCGATAGTGCCAATGTGAATATGTACATAATTTCATTTGTAATTTTTTTTTTATGCCCCCAAACTTTACTTTTTGTTTTTACATTGCACTTTAGCACGTTGGTCAGTCTATAAAAAAAAACTTACCTTTAGCAAACTGCGGGACATGATCTAAAACAGTAACTATTTTTGGCATTCTTAACCAGTTTTGTGATGGTAAGCAGCTGGCTACAATCACCAACCTCACCCAATAGTTGCAAATGCTGTATTTGTCAGTAACATAACCACAACACACACAGATGAGTAAAGACGGCAGTGTAAATACTGTGCTCATGTTTAGTGCGTAAATAAATAAATAAATATATATATATAGACACACACGCACGCGTACTTTCGTCATATCACCAACATTTCTGGTTAGAGATGTTCGTTTATGAATAAAATACACGTACTAGTTATAAAGGCCTGTCTACAATTGCGCTATCCCAACCTGTGTCTTAGGACAAGGATGCGCTGATTGGTGCACATGACCCTCTGGCATCATGGCGCTGTCCCAAGCTGCTATGTCCCAAGTCAACCTGTGTCTCAAGTTGAAGCATTTGGAATGAACTTTTTTCCGAAGTTGATAGTAAACGAAGAAGACTACAAACACTTTTGTGTGCATTCGTGGAATGTTTACGTTGTTAATGTAAACATTTGATGTGCAAGGTGGGCTTTCTCAAAACAAATATGATCAAATGCTAATAAATAATTTGTGATGTCTTCTTTCCGACCAAAAAAATTTTATTTGAAGGCTAAAACTTGTAAAACGTAAGTTTAAAAAAGAAAATTTTGATGTCAGTTGCCAAATTTATTTAAAATAAATAAATATTCAATTCACCCATGTCATAAACATTAAATAATCAATAATTCAGCAAATTTAAACATTACATAACAACAAATAATGTGCCAAATTTTTTGCAACCTAGTGTCAGATTTTGAAAGCTCACTTCGAACAATGCATTTGTAGACCATACTTGAACTGCGTAAATGTGATGTCGCCTAATGCCAAGTTTCGGACTCATCCACGTCCACAGGAACAGCCAATTATAGACAGGCCTTAATTCTGCCATTGAATGAGCACGACAGCCATAGCGATTCAGCTCATGTATCAACATTCAACTTTTCTACTAATTGATTTATGAATTGTATCATGCTGCGAACGAAATATCAATATGAATGAATATTATAGCTGTAAAACTTTTTTTTACAAATTAATTTTAACTACCTTAAAAGCAAATGCCAGTTTTATTATAAGTTTAATTACATTTTATGTTACGAAGTTCACCAGGTATGGCTTATATGGAGTTAAATATGTAGCAACACCAAAGCCAACCATATCAGTTTCCATTTAATTTTGAATCAGCTGTTACTAAAAGATAAAAATAAAATTAAGAAAATATTTTTTTGGTTGCAAAAATAAAATTTTTTGCTTGTGAAAACATGTCCCGCAAGATAACCAAGTGCCATAATTTCCATTATGATTAAATCATTTGTGTTGATGAAATTAATTGGTTGGACCATGGCCGATTGTAACCGATATCGATATTGGAATAATCTGCATATGTATAAGTATCAGTTCATCCCTAATTTTTAATGTGCAAAAGTAGTAGTATACAGCAGTAAACATTTTTTCTGAACATATGCAACAACGAAGTATTAGTTGCAAATGCAACTACAGTCATAATTCAGTGTGATTTGAATTTCTGATTTATTCTGCTTTAAAACAGGTGATATTAACACACACTGGAAGATGAGATTCTGGACACATATTTGCAAGTGTTACTTCTACGAATTTACTAGTTGACGAAAGCCACTAGTGAAGTGAAGTCTCGAGTGCTGGTGAGACTGGGATGACTGTAAAGATGAAGCAGCAGCAAATGCAAGGGCAGGGGAAACCAGAGCATCCCAAGAATCCTCTACCTTTCCTGTATACAAAAAAAAATCTGGTTGACTTCAGTGGGAATCTAGGCTAGTTTGCCTTGGTGGTAAGCGATTATTCTGTCTGACTATTCACCAGCACAGTTCAGTGTAATGGTTGGTTCTTGCAGACTGGCACTATAGAGGAGAAGATATTCCAGCGGCAGGCCCACAAGAAGGCTTTGAGCTCATGTGTGGTGGACAATGAAGAGGATGTTGCAAGACACTTCACGCAGGCTGACCTGCGGCACCTCTTTGCATTAGAGGAGGGAACCATCAGTGACACCCATGATAAGTGAGTCCTGAAGTTTGTTTTATTGCTTGTTGTTTCATATTTTATTGTTGGTAATCTAGGAAGGACTTGCGTTTTATTACAATTTTGAGTCTTTTGTAAAATTTCTCACTTCTGCAGTTAGTAAAATGAATTAACCCAATAAAAGAACACCAGCCTGTTTTACTGAAGCAGGTTCTGTATAGTCTGTCTCATTTAAGGTTTCCAGAATTTGACAGCTACTGCTGTCAACATATTTAAAGTGTAATACAGTAGCGTCATATTTGAAATAACGAATGTCAGCTGACCGCCATGTGAAGCAATGGTGGTATCCCTGAATAACATGTATTCTTTCTTACATCGGCAAAAAAAGAAAATAGTGCACAGTACAAATAATAAGTAATTATTTTGGAATAAACGTAAATAATATTTTGTTGTAGTGTTCTGTATAAGTTTATTAAATGTGTTTATAGTTTCAAATTTGTTAAATTGCATAACAGAAATAATGTAAAAGGAGGACTGTTTATCTTCACCAACCAACGACTGGACGCCATGTTGTTATTGTGAGATGCGATTATTGTGTAGGCAGGCGTATCAGTTTAGAAGTTCTAAATCGAATTAATGAATGTTGTGTGAATAGTTATTTAAAATGCAGTGACTTAAAAATCCTTTATGCAATCGCCAACAACAGCAAGACATCGTACGTGTTGCCAAAGGAGTCGAAGACATGTTACTAATGGGAGAACTTGAAAGTCGTCCAGTGGTATTAAAAAAATAGAAACGACTTGCCGATTACTTGGAATTTCATCAAAAACCTTTGCAAAGTAAATAGCTATAAATTTTGTACGTGAATATTTGGAGTGTGGTGAATTTGATGGGGAAATGTAAATATCTTAGGCAAACGTTTGTTAGTTCTTTTATAATTAAGGTAAACATGTTAAGTTAGTGTGCAGGTTTTTAGCTGACATTTAAATTTTCAGCATTCATTTCATTTCTTAGAAAGTATGTTAATGTTACAGTTGAATTAATTTATGTTTGGTCAATAGACAACAAATAGTACTTATTGACTTCACCAAAACATTGAGGTTACATTACTCGCCTGTGTGTGTAGACCAAATCCAAGAATGCAGTTGTAATTAAAGACTAATTATTTAGGCCTAATTATGATAAAACAGATATATAATGTTTCGTCTGTCCAGAAAGACTATGGAAAGTACATTTTCTTCTGTGGTAAATTTTTTTGCTATGGTAATAAATACTAATCTATAGGACAACACATTGTACTGAATGTATTTTTTTGGGTGACAATGAGTATGTATATTAAATAACTTATCCACGTTACTGTAATAGTACATACGACCATGTTTTTAATGAAATTTCCACTTGTTTTCATTACTTAATGATCACAGGCCCACCAGTCTTCACCATTTGTGAGGATTTTTTTTGTACATGCTTATTTTATTGTAAATGCTACAAATAGGCTCCGTAATTATTGATTGTTGAAGACTTTTACAGTTCTAATTAACTATTTCTGTGTATGATTTGACATGCCTAACTCTTATTGTGTTTGTTCACTGCCTCAAATATTTTCCTGTTGTGCAAACTTGCAAGTCCAATGAAATTTCTTGATTTAATATATATATATATATATATATATATATATATATATAGTGTTTGTGATTATTGATTTGATAGTAATTAGTAATATCTTTTTAATGAATTGTAAGAATATGAATATATTTTATTGATAGTATTTTGATAACACAATGTAGATGTTACCATCAGAAATAAAAATAAAGATCTGTGTAATCATATAGTTTCCTCAATTAGGCCTATAGTTGGCATGTTTGAAATGTCAAGCAAAAATTCACATGATGTTGACATGTTTTGACAAGTCACATGGAGAGCACATGGTGGCGGAAGGATACATATTCTGTTTGTTTACAAGGTACTACTTTCATACAATCTGTCAAAATCTGGTAACCTTACATGAGATAGACTATAGAGTGGGTCACATATTGCTTTTTGCAATCTTCGCTAGCACAGTTAAATTTATGTTTGCTGACTCAACTGACACATTTAACGTAATCAACAAAAATTAATTTAATAGAATTTTCTGTTATTTTGACAGGATGTTACTTGAGAAAAAATTATTTTCCTCTTTATTTTGCACTCTTTAGGAATCATGTGTGTGTAAATCAGTTGGTATAAAAAATATTTGTCACAAATACCAGTAAAATGACAATGTGACTACAGCATAAGATAACTTTATATACAACTAAGTTTCACAAAAAAAAGGGGGGGGTTTTATGAGATTTTATGCAAGTTAATCTTCAAAAGTTAGGTTATTTGACGAGATTTTGCTAATTATTTTTGGGTCAATGCTGTTCTGTGTGTTAAATACTCTCTCATAAGAAAAATACATGGTGGAGGGGGGTTTAGGGGGGAAAAGATTTAATGAATTTTTGTGTGTAATTAAATTTTGATTTATATTGTTATTTCATTGCCTAAGCTTATCAGACACTCACCAACAGGTTTGTAGAAATATAAATGTTGTATTTTAGATTCCGATGCAAACGTTGTGTGAATCGTATTCAAGGGAAGCCTCCTCCAGATGGCTCTGACTGCTCTTCAGATCTCTCGTGTTGGAACCACTGTGCAGACAAGAAGGGCCTTGTGGACGTTGTGCTTAAGCAGTGCTGGGATGCTGGCATTTCATTTGTATTCCATCACCGGTCCCATGAACAGAAACCTGTGCCTTAGTATATATCCCTCAACCCTATAGCACCAATAACTGTACACTGCCATTTTTACTTCTACAGTAACTGTGTTGTTTCATGTGAACTGGATATTATTGCATATTCAAGAACATTTTATTTTTTTATTGTGCATATTTCATTTTTGTGTACGTATGTACATGTTTGTTTAAGATATTTTTAAGTTGCCCATCATTTTTATATCCTTTGTGAAAGAACTATCATATAGCCCCAAACATACATATTCTAGAACCTAGACTAAAAACTTCAATGTTTAACATTAAATAACTGCAACACAAATTTTGTACAAAATTTTACACAGTAGAATGATCTTTCCTGATTTTGGCATCTGAGTGTTCACCTAGGCTTTCTTACAGGGACACTCTCTTTAAACTGACTTTTCTTTCAGAACCTCACAGGTGGTTGTCTTGCTTTTTCACTGTAGAAAAGAAGAAACTTGCTGAAGTCTTTCATACTTCTCATTGTCTGCAGAGTAACCTCATCAGGTCTGACCCGATAAGCCACAGGACAGTGTAGCAATTGCACAGTGCTTGCTTCTTCCTGGAAGACAGGGCTGCAGCTATGATGTCGAGAACACAATCTGCTAGTAGCCGTATGTTTGCAGTCGTATATATCTACATATGCTTCAGACCTGTTCCCTCCAGAACAGATTTCACACAACTTGTTAACTATATCATATACACATACTGTGATACAAAGTTCAGGCGAGATTCATGATACTGTGTCTAAAGTAACCAGAGCATGCATAAGGTCAGTTAAAAGGTGTATATTTAGAGCTTCTATGCTGCTATGAAATATATTTTTCAGAGACTTGTTCGGATAATGTGAAACTGTGCATACACAACAAATAAATTCCCTTGTTCTATAACCTCACCAATAATTCTGGATGACAATACAAGCACGTATCAGTCTCTTATGCATCAACTTAAAATGCCAGTGAGCAACATACCCACGCCAACATGTGTGAATGTTGATAACACAATTTATCTTCACTTCGAGTGACTGACTTTTCAGCATCTCCATCGAGCTTGCAAGAATTTCAGCTTTGTATACTTACAGAGTATTCTTTGCCTTGTAACATTTCCACATTTTCTGGATGACAACAGAATTACGCTCTGAATTCAGTTTTTTCAGCTGCTTCCTTACCACGCAAACACTTCCTGTACCTTACTGTACTCGTATTATTTAATTTTTTGTGCACTTTTTTGTTGAACTGTGTAACATTTTCAGATTTAGAAGAAAACAATGTTCAACTTCAGAAAGTTGCACTTTCATATCAGAGATATAATTTAACAGTGTAATTTAAAAATATTTTTTTATTAAATGTTGTTTAGTTATAAACATTAAAACTATATTTATAAGCCATAAAACACTATTACACGTTTGTGAACATAAATCCATTTGGTGACATGCTAAGAAGTGCATAAATACATCTTTATTAACTGTTGTTAAAAACCAAAATCCTTGTCCAATGTAAATCACCACAATTTGAATTTGTTTTGAAAACTCACTTCCAAAATATGGTTTCATATACATACTCTTCATTTTTTTAATTTTGTCTGTGATTGTGCTGACATGTGACATACTGGGAATATATACTCACAATCTTGTCTTCATAATGGACACCTCGGTCTTTTGTCTAGTGACTGAGCCAGGCACTTCTATATGTACAAGGGGGTTAAGTTTTGCTTGGGTACTGGCGCCTTCCCGTTGTACAAAACTGTCAGTGTGGCTATGCGGCAGGGCATGAAATCAGATGTAGGCAACACGATTCAGCATCTAGCGGCCACCACTACCTTGGATATACCTGGGCAATGTTTGGGTGGAGTAGCAATTGGGAATGGTGTGACTACTTCTGGTACAGAGTTCGGACTAGTAACGATCTGTGGCTTTGGCAGCAGTGCGGAATGGAGAATAGCAGGCACTAGGTAGGCGATTACAGATGTTGTAGGTAGTTCAGGTTGATGCAGATACTCGACGATTTGGCGCAGGTACTCGACAATCCACCCCGGGTACTCTACGATCCGCCCTGGGTACTCGACGATCCACCCCGGGTACTCGATGATCCACCCTGGGTACTTGACAGGGTTGGTCTTCTCAAGTGGTTTAAAGTTTGCTGGGCATTAGAACTTCCATGGGTTCTTGCAGTTGATGTAGCACTTGCGTCTGTTCTTGAGGTGACAAACTAGCTAGCTGTTTGACCAGGGAAGGCTGATATTCATGTGCTCTGTCTGATGCTAAGAGTGTCTGCCTAACTCTTTCCTTCAAGCTTTTCCTCTGGGTGTAGGGCATTAGGAATTGGAACTTACCCTCCTACCACTGTACCACGTCTGCCGGCTCCTTGTATAGTGATACGTGTGGCACCACGGGCGGTATTGGACAGGTGGACACTATTCCCAAGTCTGGCGGAGACTGTCGTACACGAGGGAAGTCGGGCCTCACCTTGTCCAGATACACACACGGGTGTGTGGCCCTGTCCCAGTCTTCCCAACCTAGGAGACACAAGTGTCTCCCAGCGGAGCCCACTCGAGAGAGGCCAGTGAACACCAAGCCGACAAGTTGTTCCAAGGGCAGTGTTCCAACGCTCACAATTTAGGCATGAGGCTCACTAATTTTGGATATCGCTCACGTTTGCACACATTTACGTGAAATCCTCACAATTATTTGCAATTTCTTTCACTTGAATAGTTTTTTGTGCACGTGAGTCAATGGATCGACGATTAATTGCAGAGAGACCGATTTCAGCTTCACTCATGCAAAGAAATCAATTCTTCTCATTGCGGTTGACGTTGTCTGTGTAATGAAATGTGCTTTTGTCATCATCATGGGGGAATCAATTCTAACAAATGCTGTGTTTTGAGATCGGTCAGCTTCGACTTGCATACTCTATTGTTTTGGCGTTTGAAGGTTTCGTACTTCTGTTGTCTGTTATTATGTACGTAATGTTTCGCTCGAGATTGTTGAGGTTAGGTTATGTTGTGTATTTCCTGTAGACTGTGTTTATAGGGCATCCAATGTCTGAACAGACTACTAGTAAGAAACACTACAAAACACTATTTAACCAGGCCTATTTACAAGAGTTTCCGTATATTGTCGTTTCACGGATAGGTAAAAACTTTGTGTTTTGTTCTGCGTGCCGTTGTGATTTTTCATTTGTGCATGCAGGCTGACACAATGTGTTTAAGCATTCACAAAGTAAGAAACATCTTGATAATGTAAAGTGCATAGAATCCAACAAGAAACTGAGTTTTATATGTGAAGCTGGTGATAATCGCATTACTCATGCCGAATGTTTGTTTACTGATGGCTTACTGATTAACCTACATAAATCTCGTGATGAGGGACAAAGGCTATGCAATGTACAGGTAAGTAGTTTACATTTTTTGTGGTTGGTTGTACTTATAAAATATATTTGATGTGTATTGGAACATTTGCATTTTCTGGGATGTATAACATTTACCGAAGCTAAATAATAGGACTTGTAACAGGGGCAAAGCCAGGGGGGTGCGGTATCGAGATATATCTCCCCCCTCCCCCCTTCGAAGTGAAAATAAATTTTAAGCTAAAAAACTAAAAAATAATGAATATTTTTGCCAGCTGTATATCATCTATTTTTAGATGCGAAAACTACTTAAATAGCACAATTTTGCACCTAGAAATTCAAAATTTCCCAGGGGAGGACCCCCCTGCTTTATTAGTGTAATAAGTGTGTCTACCTCTACAAAACCTCACGATTTTTGAACACATGACGTGGACTGCGTCCCCGAGCCTTTAAGCCCATTCACTACAACACCATCCAGGAGCCGTCACGACCATTCTGTACCACGTGGGGGCACTGTAGCCGAAGCCACCGTCCCACATGTGTAATGCGACGTAGTGCAGTTCAGTGTTTGTTTACTATTTTCTTCATGGTAAATATTGTGTTCTTTTAATGTTAAGAGTCAGTGAGTGCAGTGTATGTTATCGTTAGGGACCCTGAAAAATGGTAAATAAAAACTACAAATATCAATGCAAAAAACTTGAAGCGGTGTAAAAACTTCAAAATTATTAATTATGCTGTAAAAAAAATATTTGTAACACTTTACACATGGTAAATTTGTGAAACTAAGCAAACAAATGCAGGAAAATAGAAAGCTAGCCCTCCTCGCTTTGGTACACAATATAGGATGTTCCAGGTGAAACTTATACTGGGGTTCAAAATATGTTTGTGGTGAAAATTTTTGATAGATCAATTTGTGGCCTATTTCGGTGAACCTTTCGTCAATGTTTTATTCATTTCATCAAAAATTTACCTGAGGAAAAATTGGTTTGGTAATAGCACAAAAAGAAAATTGTATATATTTGGTCAAAAATGCAAGCACTCACACACATTTCATATCGCAACAAACTTTGGCTACACAAAAATTAAGTAGCATTCACGTAATCAGAAAATCCAAGCACTGTCATTAATTACTACCAAATTATTTGGCTTTTGGTTTGTTCGTCAGTCATTATATTCCCAGACACTGAAACTCTTTCCAGTGTCTACATTACTGACTGGAATACATATTGGTTTCACTGATTTTAGTATAGTTCATAAAAAATCCCAACAATATTTAACTTTAATGAAATTTTTCATTGTGTAATTCCCACACCGGTACGAATAAAAAACGCCATATTTATCACATTTTGTTCTATCGGTGACGTTACAACTTTTGAATCGTAGTAATTTGAACGTTATTTCCGTATGAGCAAAATTTTCCACTGTATCACCAAAACAATGAGCAGTTATAATTGCTACTTTCTTGTAAGAGGAGCAAAACACCTCGTTTCGTGAAAGATGAGAAATATGACAAGTTAAGTTCTACGCCCCACCAATAAAATAAACAGAACTTCAACTAATATATTACTTCGTCAAAAAATTAATAAAACTGCGCCAGCTACAATACATCATCACATAACCTGGATAGTTTTATAAACATGTTTACATGAAAATAGTAACCAAAAAAAATTTCATAATATCAGGGGGTGGCTATGTCCTATATTGTGCAGTGCTATCAAGTGAAGCCAGTTTATAGCGTGAAGTTAGGTGGTTGTTTTCCCGTAAAAAAAAGGTCACATGACCAACAGTAGCCAAAAACATTGTATCGGCCTATCTTTCACATGTATTTTGATGAGTATTAAAATTGACATAAATTAATATACAACCATTCTTGACCTAAACGATAATATACATAAAGCGTGTGTTTGTATCAAATAACTAGATATAAATTTCGCCATTAATATGTAAAGTTATCAATTATTTGCATTTAAATGGAAGTGTTGTATACAGTGTTTTTGTTGATTTGCTTCCCATTCCCTATATATTTGCCTTGAAAATATTCCAGGAAATAATTTTCTGATGACTGACTATAGGAGCTTTTCAAAGTTATGATAAAACATTAACAGTACTAAAATAGAATAAAATACGCTATTAAAGTCGTCTGCGAGTGCATTACAAGTGAAGCAGCCATGCGGGAGAGAGACAACTTTTGTTTACATTGAAATTGAACAGCCTTGCGAGTGCTACACGAAATCACTAGTTCTGAATATTCTCTAAATATGTGTTATTCTTGTGTTTGTGAAATGTGAATTTGGCATGTAAACACGCCTTAAAATTATAATCTATTTTTTATATATTCGGCGACCAACGAAAAGTAATATTAATGTATGAAAATGTGTACGAGCTGGGCCATGCGATTGCAATGTTTAGTGTATTCGTATATACCGTGGATACATTTGTGAAAGATATTGCACAATTATCGTGTGTATAGGGATATTTTTATCTGCGTAAGTTTGTAAATTAACAATTGCAATGTGTTTAATTTTTTTGCAAGTGAGGTTGCGATTACTAACGTGCCGTGAATTTAAGGTCTAACCTGTAAGTTGCAGACTCGTTAGAGGTAGAGGCACTTTTGTAAAACTGCAGATACACATTTTTTCTAAATGCCGAATTTGCTATTTCAGTGTAAGGAGTTTATGGAATTAATTTTCTTTTAGTAATGGCAAATCATTCTCATCAACCAAATACATAAGCTACACCTTATAAAAACTCCACTCTTACAATTTATTTCTTCCCAGGTCAGCATGAGTTTGCATGACAACAAGAAATTAGCTGTTTATCTAATTACAAGATATAGGACTACAACCAATCGTCTCAATTTTATAGCTACTGATGTAGCCTTCATGATTTGTAATTCATGTTTCGCAAACTCACTCAGCAATATCTGGGGCGACTTAATAAAGACAATTTGACTAATTCCTTCCTTGTATTCCCTTCATTGTTCTTGGTTTGCCATTCTCTAATGAACCTTGCTGTTAAGTTAAATAAATTTTACTTGTCCATTTAGATGGTTATGTATTTAACGGTAGGCTGTAATCATTACAGTAAATTACATGTTTATACATTGATCATTTTCCTAAGTGTTCAAAATAAAGAAAACTTAGATAAAGCCAAGCTTTCCTATAACTACACATCTGCAAATAGAAAAACATCGCGTGATTTTCTTTAAACTCTATTTCACCCTTCTTAATGATTTTTCAGCTTCTAATTTTTAGGGCAACTAATTGGACAAATAAAACAAAAGCAATGTGGAACATTATTAATAATGAATTGAAACATAGGCAAGGACATGTTAACCTTTCCTTGAAAGTTGATGGTATCAAAATCGAAAATAGCATGGAAATATCCAATAGTTTTAATGACTATTCACAAACATCCAACCAAAACTGCAAATTCAACACAGAGCTACAAATATTAGTCCTGCACACATACCCCAAAGACCTAACACTTGTAATTCTAACACACTGTTTTTCAGACCTATCTCTGCAGAAGATATCATAAATGTAATTAAAAATTTTAAAAGTAAACGTTCCTGTGGAATAGATGAGGTACCTATGACTCTGTTAAAAAAAAGTGTTATTTAATAAAACTGCCTTTGACTTAGATTTTCAATGAATGTCTTACCGAGGGAATTTTTCCTGACAGACTCAAATATGCAAAAGTAGTACCAATACATAAAAGAGTGACAAGGCATTGTTGGATAACTATAGGTATATTGCTCTTCTTACGTTCTTTTCGAAAATTTTAGAGAAATTGATAGCAAATAAACTGGCACAATTCTTAATAAGAAACTAGGTTATTTCATTGCATCAGTATGGCTTTGTAGAGGGCAGATATCTACAGAACAAGCTATTTACAGTTTAAATGTAAAAAATATTAACTTCTTTTTAAAAAACTATTCTCAACAGGTATATTCACAGATCTTTCAAAAGCTTTTGATTGTGTCGACCACAATATTTTATTGCAAAAACTTTAACAGTGTGGAGTAAGAGGTGTAACCAATAATATGTTTAAATCATATCTTGAAGACAGAAAACAGATCACCTCCATAAGATGATATGACAAAAATCACATTACAAATGTTATGTCCAATACCAGAACTACTCGAGTAGAAGTGCCACAGGTATCAATGCTGGTAGCAATTTTATTCTTAATATTTATTAATGGTTTTCCAGAACAGATAACCAACGGCTCAGCTATAATGTTTGCAGATGACACAAATATTTTGGTAACTAGTTCAAATAACGCTGTTCTTGAAGAAAATATAAAACAAACAGTGACTGAGATGTCAAGTTGATTCCAGTATAATAAATTAATACCTATTAAATAAAAATAAATATGTGCTCATGAATTTCATGCAAAGAAATAAACATACTATGCAGGATGAAAGATGCACAACAATAGAAGAAGACGGGTTACAGACAGTAAATAGTACTAAATCTCTAGAGCTCATTGTAGACAGTAATTTAACATGGAATAGGCATGTTGATAATGTCTGTAAAAAAATTGAGTTCAATGTGTTTTGCGGTACATGCCTTCAAAAAGATTGTAATAATAATACAATACTTGCATTCTATTCTCAAATATTCAGTCCATAATCAATTATGGAATCATATTTTGTGGTAAATCAACAAAATGGAAAAAGGCTTTTAGATTACAGAAGAAAATAGTGAGATTAATAAGTAATAAGGAAAAAGAAGCCATTGTAGGCCGCTATTTATAAATAACAAAATTCTCACTCATCCATGCATGTATATGTACCGTAGTATTCTTTTTTACATGGAAAACATTAAAATAGTGATACACACCATTGCTACACCAGACAAGCTAGTCATCTTCACCTATTCTACTAGAGAACGTCAAAATTTACATCAAATCCATGCTATGCTGGGGAAAAACTAATAAATAACCGTCCCAGTCATTTGAACTAAATTAATAGTTTACAGAAATTAAAAAGAGCTGTTAAATTATACTTTTTAAATAAGGCCTTCTATTCCGTAGAAAAATTCTTACATAAAGATAAATTTCCATAACGTAGAACAAGACTGATATAAGGAGACTTCATGTAATACCTTGTGTTTCAATCTAATGTAGACTCTACATATTTATACTTTAATATCTATCTGTACATGAGTTATAACAACTTGTACTGCAACCAAATGTAGTCTTAACATATTTGTGGAGCTGCTAGGGTTAATAAGTGTGTAAATTATATTATTTATCCGTTATATATTATTATGTTAATGTAATTGTATGCAAATATCTATATTGCATAGCAAAAATAAAAGAAAATAATAATTGACAAGTCCTTTCCAAAGTGTATTGGATGTATATGGGATGCAGAAAAAAAGTGTGCTTCGTGAAACAGCGAATACTCTAACTGTTACACAACCATGGCCTCCATCATTTTAAGAAGGGAGGAGTTGAGAGAGGTTTGGTGGTTTGTAACAACTAAGGTATTGAGAGCTAATGAGGGTGAAATATGGCAGATATGGAGTAGCATTGAAAAGCAAGGGTGGGGAAAATGGGAAAACCTTGAGAAAACATGCCAGCCAGCAGCATCAATCAGCACAATTTCTATAAGCGAAAATCTGTGATTAACCTCACAGGGAAACCAACATGTATCACATTGGTGGAAGGCAAGCGCCCACCGCAACCCCCCTCCCCCTTTTGGGAGTGTTTGTTTGTCAAGTTTCTGCAGCGTGGTTCTGAGATATTGAAACTGAATAGTTTTTAATGTATTCAGAGGAGAATTTCACACTAAAAAATAATAATAATGCACAAGTTGTTAGGTAACAACAAAGAAATTTTGTCACAAGTGTGTCTGTGGACCATTTTGGCAGTGGTTAGTACAAGTGCACTTGTTATCGATATCATTGGAGTGCATGCGTCTTTCACCCATTGTAGTTCAGCAATGTATCCTAATCTAATACCCAAAGTAACCTAAAATGCTGGTGAATAAGTTTTCATACATTTTAACCTAACCATAGGGTGGTTCCTTTATTATCCCTAAAAGTGTATTTATAGAAATAATATCCTTTTGTAGTTTTCTCTCCTAATGTGAAATTTTTAACATGTTTGGCTGAATTAAAATTGTGGCTACTGACTGACTAAAGCCTAGGCTACAATCACCGTAGCGTTCCCATAACAAAATAACAGTGGCGTTACCATGGAAGAATGAAAATGAACTGGCTACAACCGCACTAATGAGAAACTAAAGCGACTAATGAGAAACTAGCACAAAAAAAATACACACTGTACATGTAACGTGAATATTATCAAACAGTGTGTTGGCTAACCTGATATTTATTTTTGTTTATCTACTTGTTATGAAAAAAGTTTTGTGTGAATTGTGTTTCGGGATATTTAAAATGTGGTATACATGTTAATAATTGAGTTGACTATTTAAATAAATGGAAATCTTAACTGTACCACAAAATTCATTTAATAACCACTGCACTGACACTTGTTGGAAATGTTGTCTTGTGATTGGTCTGTGTAGAACTCGGCGTAAAAGAATTGAAAATATTCAATCCTCTTAACGCCGCTACCGCGAGCAGGCCACCATCTTACGCCGTTATGTTGTGTTGTAGCTGGTGCCATATACAAGTGTGGATTCAATTTTTTATTGTTAATTTTACGGTGATTGTAGATAGCCTATAGGGAATAAAATTATCCATAAATGTCTCCTGTCCGTACACCCTTTATTTCTTCTGAAAAATTTCTAAAATACTTGATTGTCCAGTGCAGACAATTCAGTAAAAATTTTAATTTCTGTGCTTTAGTTATGTACCAAGAGTAACTTAACCCTGTCCAACCTTGTACTCACAATATATTTACAACATACATACTCTCGCAATTAGGCTACCATCCGGTGGCGAGCTCTCTCACCTCTCCTTCACCCAACCGACTCCTTTTCCACTCCCTTTCTGAAATTACCAACCCCTCTCACAGATACCAATTCCTCCCTCAACACATTCCACTCCCTCAAAGATCTCATAAGCATGGACTGCCTACCCCGCTCCGTTCTCCTCCACACCCTCTGAAGCTTCTCACTGTTATTTCTTCTTCCTGTAAATAACCCCTTACTTAGCTTGCAGTATAGCCCTCCCCATCCTGACTAGCCATTCAACTTTCCTCCTGTCCTTCAATGAGCTCCATCCCATTTCGTTCATCAACACTGATGGCCTATAGTTCCCTTCTTCCTCATCTTCCTTCCCCTGCCATCTCTACCTACCCTTCATCCATCTTGCTGCCTGTCTCTGCACCTTTTCAAGTTCTCGTTCCTCCACCTCCACATATGGATCCCATACTGCTGCAGCATATTCTAACATTGGCCATACCATTGTGCCATACGCCATCTCCTTCACCTCACAGCTGAATCCCTTCAGCACCCTTCCCAGCATATCCAGAGCCCTTCTCCCATTTGCAACCACCCTCTCTACCTGTTTTTTTCCATCTGAGGTCTCCCTGCAGTACAATCCCTTGATACTTAAATTCTGCTGCTTCTTCTATCTCTTGTCCCTCCCATCTGTACATGTCCTTGCTTATCACCTTCTTCCTTGTAAACCTCACTACCTTGTTTTTTATTACATTTATCTCCATTTTATTTTTCCTGGTCCACAACCATATCTTGCCAATGTCTGTCTGCAAATTACCGTCCCTCCTCCCCTCCCCCCCCCCCCCTCACACACATTTCAGCATACACAACACAATCTTCTGCAAGAATAAAAATTGTACCCCACAATAAGGGATAAATAAGTATAAAACTGTGTCATAACAGACAACTAATGTAACGTAAAGAGAGGGTATAACTAAAACGGGATTTGAATTATTTTACCAGAAACCATTTATTATATTAACATTAAATATGTATTGATGCAGGCTGACAGCCAGCGGCACTAGAGCCTATGACGGTGCTCACGTGTCAAGTGTACCACACGTGCACTAGGAGGCCGATAATTTTGAACTTTCCTATAAATGTTAATTTCAGGGTAAAATGTGTTATATTGTCTTTACAGTGTTTGATATGCCTTAAAATGTTTTAAAGTGCTTGTACTAATTTTAATTGTTTGGTTATGAATATTCAAACTGTCCGCAGCACCGAGATTAAAATCACTTAATATTCTGGCATGAACGCCATCACAAAGAGACATTAAAATAATATTGAAATTCATAACAAAATTATAGAAATGTAAAACAATATCTAATTGAATTTGTGCCATTTTATTTTCACTATAAAATATTTCACTCGGCGTGCATAGCACTTCCTCTTATGTGAACCCCGTAGGCGGCCATGATAGGTCCGTGCGACGCTTGGATCTGGACAGTCTGTCGAGGAGAGCTGGCGAGGTAAGTCACTGTCACGTGCGCACTACATCTTTTGTTCACTGATGTAGGTTTCAATAATAAATTTAGTTTGCCGGTTAATCTTTAACTTAATCGTGGAGAAGGAGGAGAAAGATGTCTGAGAGGTCACGCAACCCGTGCATTTGAATCAGACACCATCTGCCTATTTGTATGGCATTTCAGTGTAACTTCTGCATAATTGATAACCATGTGGCCAACTGAAGCCAAGTCATTGTGTATGCCATAGTTGCGTTTTAAGAGTTTATTTGTATAACAACCTCTGTGCAGTCATTTATTTCAGGGTTGTATGTATTTTTCATTCAGGGTTTAATGTATTTTTATGTAAATTGATGCTTTTTGTACTTCACCACGAGGTCACAGTAATGTTTGATTTCATCGCCATCAGGCATGTTACAAGCCTGTAACGACTCTAATCGTAAAGAGAATCACTTACATCTGAATTTAGTGTGCCTTTTCCATGCAGAAATATTTCAATTTCACCTTCACCGCGTGATCCGCTACGAACTTCATCCAGCAGCATCCACGCCACATAAGGTTGTTTTCACTCATGTGTGTGTTTATTGTGAATATTCATCTCGTCTCCCATCTTATTCCACGTACCATTCAAAAGTCTATGTAATTGTGTAATTAGTGTACCGTGCAATTATTCCCATCCTAGCTGACTCTGTGTATAGGTCGTTACCACACTAACCAGGTGCAGGAGTGCGAGCCCCGGCGAGTTTTCTTTAGTGATGCCGAGTAATCACTCGTGTTAATATGTACTAAGAGTATTCATTTGTAATTCACCCTGTCCTGTCTTCAGGGAAAAAACATCAGTCCACCCTAGCGGCAATCGGCTATCGGCCCTCTTCCCTTGTGAAGGCTGTGCTTTCATGCACCTCGGTGAGATCATCCATTTAGGAGTGCGCTAGGTTAATTACAGGCTGGGGAGCACCCAAGCGGAATTGCTAGTCATGACCGAGATAACCATTTCATTGGCACGTTGATGTGTATAAACAATATCAATAAAAATAAGTCTACAGTGGACTCCATTTTTATTCAGTAGTGACAGTGTCCTAGCCACATCTGTTTTATCAATTGTTTATTTCAGTGATTTTATTAAAAGTTTAGTATTGCCAACGTGTTTGTAAGTACGCATGGGTGAGGCGGACACACAGAACATTTTATTACCATTTTAAAAATAGGTATTTGGTAATTTTTATATTTATAACATTTGTAAACAATATAAGTTTATTTTAGAAAGTCTCAGAGACCAGTTTATTCCCGAAACAGTGATGTACCGTAGGAATAGGTGCTCAATGGTGATATCGCTTCGGCGGTGATACTTTGATACATACATTGTGTCGACTTCCCGATCCCTACTACATATTGACACTGTATATCTAATTTGTGGTGGAAACATTAGGGTTCACAATACAAAAATGAGAGTGAAGTGTTTATTAAGTTAATGACGCCGTTTTCAAAAACCAAACAGGGAAGTGAAAATATTCTCGTTCTAAGTCTCGTTCTGTAAAACTGTCTGGCTTTCTGTGGGGTTTCACCTTGTACTTGAGAGAGAAATCTTGTTCAACTCTTAAAAATAAGATTGAAAATGTGATATTTCGTACAAAATTTTGGGAAAAAGCCGAATTTCAGGCAATTTCGTGTAAGACAAGAAAAATTACCAATTTCGTGAAGCAAAAACGGTAAGTGACACCACCAAAATAACAACAATTGTGGTAAAAAAATTTCGGGGAAAAAACCATTCGCGAAATTAAGGGGTCCCTAGTTATCACCCGTGCGGCCCTGGGCACAAGTCTGTGTTTAACTTTTCAGTGTTTATATTTTGCAGTGCTGTGTGTGTTCTCCAGGGTATTTCAATGTTTATGTGTTTTATTAGCATGGAAAGTATGCCATGATGTCGTCCGTATACTGCGCATGTGTGTTTGTTTTGTTCTTTTTTTTAATACTTTTATCCAGTGCATATGTCGCGTGTATTTTATTACTAGTGTTATCGTTCCCCTATTTCTCCCGTGTAACACACACGTAAGTACGAAACAGATATTCTCGATTTATTTATTTATTTTTGTTAAGGGTTTTGTGTCCGTGTATTTGGATGTGTTTATTTTTAAGAGTGATGCAGGTCAATTGCCATTACAATCGTTGCGCTGAGAGTGCCACCTATAAAAGATGTGTAGCAAAGGCACATGTAAAATATAACATACTGGATATTCCAAGTAGGAATATTACATGTGAATTTTACCACACGCAATTATGTGACTGAATGTCACGGGAGCAGAGAAACCAAACTTAACCTAAAAGGACATTACCACAATACTGGCAATACTTGAATGTGAAGCTAGCAGAGCCAACCGGTGTGTGTGCTGCATCGACCATGTGGCAAATCAATTCCAAAGTGTAGTTAAATTTATGTATATTTTTCAGGATTGTGCCTTAAGTTAAAATGTTTTATTGTCAATTTGAAATATTTAAATAATAGTAGTTAAAAGAGGGTATTGGTAGGGGCTAATAAAATCATAGCGCCATCATTACAGTTTTAACTTCTTTACTATCGTCGTAAGTAACATCTAAAAGCCACACATCATAATACATACACTAATACAGTACTGAAGGTAACATGGTTACGAAGGAACAGACACACTATAAAAACAGGACCTCCAACTTCAACACATGAAATAGTACTATAACATAGTTTACAATTTACTCCCCAACACTTCTCCGTAAATTGTTACAAACAAGAAGAAGAATGCGTGGAACATAATTCTTTACACAAGGCCCATTTCACTCAAGAATTTATGATTCTTCTCCTTAGATAAAGCCTTTGTCAACACATCTGATACTATTTGTTCAGTAGGCAGATACTGCACTTGGATGGTTTTTTGCTGGACATGCTCCCTCAGGAAGTGGTAATAGATGTCTATGTGTTTGGACCTTTGACTGAAAATGCTATTCTTTGATAGACAAATCCCCTCCCAGGATTGTTACAATAGACAATAGATGGTCCAACCTCCTGGGGTTGCAATTCTTTCATCAATGCCCTATGTCACAGAACCTCTTGCACTGTGAAACTGAGTGCTACGTACTCTGCCTCTACTATGCTTCGGGCTACTGTTCTTTGTTTTTTTGCTATACCAGGAGATTATACCCCTCATGAATCGAGAACAGTATCCGGTTACCGAGTGCCTCCTGTTAATTTTATTGCCCCAGTCAGCATCACTGAATTCAGTCATTTCTGGGTTGGATCCCTTGTCGTACTGTAATTTCAGATTTTTGTGCCATTCAAGTACCTGAAAATATGTTTCACAGCCACCTAATGACACTTCAATGAATTACCATTGAATTGGCTTATGCAATTTACAGCTTGTGAGTTGTCAGGTCTGGATATCTGACACAGGTACAACTGCCTGTTGAAAGGGAACCCCTGCATCACATTTCTCATTTTGCTCGTACTCATCACTTTCACTACATTCTGCTGTATTTCCTGGAGTTCTCTGAAATCTCACACTTGATTCCATTGGAGTTGCAACAGGTTTGCTGTCCGACATGTTGAAATGTTTAAGAATTTAATCTATGTAAGGATGTTGGTCAATCCACAACTTACTAGAAGTGTTGTCCCTGGTGATGGACATGCCTAGGCAATGTTTGACTTCCCCTAGGTCATTCATGATGAACTTGGCTTCTAGATTTGATTGGACCACGTTTTTTCAGGCTCTTGTCATTAGAGAACAGCAGTAGGTCATCGACATAAATTGCTACGATAATAATGCTTTCACCTTGGCGTATGAAGTAGTTGCAAGGGTCTGCTTTGGATTGTTTAAGACCCATTTCCATGAAAACTTTGTGTATATGCTGATTTCAGCACCTGCCACTCTGCTTTAGGCGATACATGACCCTCCCCAAAAGCCAGACTTTATTGGGGGGCCTGTCTTTAGCTTCATCGGGTGGTTACACATAAATCTCTTCTTCGAGAAAACTATGTAGATAGACGGTCTTGACATCCATATGGGTCTTCTTTGGTGGCCAAGGCAAACAGATACCTGAGGGAAGGGTATTTGATAACTGAGGAGAACACATCCACATAATCTATACCTGGCCTTTGGCTGCATTCTTTGACGAACCAGGCGTGCTGTGTATTTCAGTTGTTCGGAGGAAGAGCTCTTGCGCTTGAGTACCCACTTGGTTTTTAAGGGCGTTTTCCCTCTTGGTAGATCAGTCCATTCATATGTCCGGTTGCTTGAAAAATATGCCAACTCCTCGTCCATTACTACTTTCCAGTCAGTGGCTTGTGGGCTCCCCAGCGCCTTCCTTGGAGTAGAAATCTCACCCTTGTCTGAGACAAAGTATGACACAAAGTCTGTGTCGGTTTTAGGTTTTCGGAGGCATGTGGACCGTCGTAAATGGGGTTGCCATTCTAAAGGCTATTCATTTGAAAAACAAGAAAGGTTCTACTGCACTGTCAGATGTGTCTTCTCCGTGATCACGACTGTTGCTGGCTCCTTGACCCTCGCTAGCATCATCTACTTTACAACTTTCGTTTGGAAGGTGGACAGTCAGATGGGTTGTTGCATTGTCCTTGTTAGAACAGTTTGACATGTCGCTTTCTTCTGGTGAGTTTGCAATTGAGAAGTTGCTCTCTGTAAGTATTTTGCCCTCCAAGAAAATCACATCATGGCTGATGGTTAATGCTTTGGTGGTAGTATTTATCAAATGATATCCCTTTATGTTCTCACTGTATCCAATGAAGATCATCTTCTCAGAATGGGGATCCCATTTATTTCTCCTTTCCTTGGGTACTTGTGCCATAGCTTCACACCTGAACAACTTTAGATGGCTTAAATTTGGCTTCATTGGGTGCCAAGTCACATATGGAGTTTGGCCTTGAAGAGGTTTGGTGGGACTTCTATTGTAAAGGTACACTGCTGTCGTGACTGCTGCTTCTGCCCAGAAGGTCTTGGGAAGGTTAGTGTCTTGTAGTAGGCACCTAATCTTGTCGACTGTCTTTCTTGCCGATCGTTCTCCCACTCCATTCTGTTGAGGGGAGTAGATAACTGTCCTTTGGTGCCTGATGCCTTTCTCTTTCGTGTACTGTGACATTTTCCAATTTACATATTCCATTCCATTGCACGACCACAATGTTTTAACCTTTCTGTCGAGTTGATTTTCCACAAAAGCACAGTACTCTTTAAACAAGTCGGGAACTTGGTACTTGGACTTTAAATGGTACACACATGTGTACCTGGAATAGTCATCCACTAGAATAAAGAAGCACCTGTTACCTCCCAGTGAAGTGGTTTCCATCGGTCCACATAGATCTGTGTGGACCAACTCAAGAGGTTCCTTGGACCGATGCTCACTTTTTTTTAAAGGGCTGTCGGCTATGCTTCCCTAAAATTCACACTTTACAGGGATCTGTAGTGCATTCGATGCTCTCGACACCAATGGCCATAGACTTTGGCGATGCCATGTCTTTCCTATTTAAATGTCCCAATCGCCTGTGCCATAAATCTAGTGGCGGTGTGGTGGCATAGACCTGGTGACTAGTAGGCATGTTAAGTTGGTAAACTCCCTCACACTCAGTTGCTGTAGCTATAAGCTTGCCCTCACTGTTGTAGATTTTGCCACCATCATTGTTAAAGACAACCCTGTTACCCTTCTGCACTATTTTGTTGACAGAAGTTTAGTAGTGATGTTTGGTGTATAGAACACATCCTTAACCTCTACAGCTTCGTTCCTCCCAGACACTGAAACACTGATATTTACATCCCCCACAGATTATGTTTTGACAGTCTCGCCATTTGCAATGAAATTTCTTAGCCCACTTTTGCTAGAATCCTTTAAATGTTCGTACTTGGTGAGGTGCATCGCGGTACAAGAGTCCAGATACCAAATTTCACTCTTGCCAGATGAGTTAGTGAATAAACATGCAAGGAATACTCTAGAGTCTTATTTCTCGGTAAATATTTCTCTGTTGCCATTGGTTTTAGTTCTGTTTCGGCACTCAGCTGCATAATGTTCTACATTGTTGCAAAAATAACACCTGATTGTGCAAGGTCATCGCCATTCTGGTTTGTTTACGTTTGTGTAATCCCTGTTGCTACTGTTGTGATGCGCTTCATTTCGTTAGCCACTGTAGAGTACAGTGTCTGCTGGTTTGTCTTAAAACACATTTGACATCCTGTTGTAACTTTACTTTAATGGCATCTGTGGTGATCCGTTTAACTGAAATCTCTAGTGCCTTTATCATCGGCTTGTATTCTTCCGGTAGGCCTGTCAACAACAAAGTACCGACCCATTAGCCTGAAATATCAAATTTGATATCCCGAAGTTGCTGTGCCATAGATATGATTTGGTTTACATATCCTTCGATGAAACTGTAGTTATTCAGCCACGTGAGGATTAGTTGTCTGAGTAATCGTACCTTACGAGTAAGTCCCAAGTCTTCAAATAAAGTTTGTATGGTATTCCAAGCTTCTTTCGACGTACAACAGTTTTCGATGTGGTGGATGAGTTCCTTTTCAACAAGCAACAATATCTTCACAAGGGCCTTTCTGTCCTTACACTTACCATTTTCGTCTTTGATGCCACCGTCCACAAAGTTCCATTGATCTTCCAACTTCAAAAGTGCTCGCATGTGAAATTTCCAAGAAGAGTAATTCTCATGCCCTTTGAGTTTCTCAACAAAGTTTAGCACATTTGCCACCATGTTGCTCAGGGTGTGAAGAAACACACAAAAATAACCTTTATTAACGTACATGAATCAATATCACTAATCTTTTTCGATGTACGATGCCTGCCCCCGTAAATCATTTTGGTAGGGGCTAATAAAATCATAGCAAGATCATACAGTTTTAACTTATTTACTATCGTCACAAGCAACATCTAAAAGCCACACATCATAAGACAACACTGAAGCTAGAATGGCTACGAGGGAACAAACACAGACACTATAAAAACAGGGCATTCAACTTCAACACATGAAATAGTACTAAAACATAGTTTACAATTTACTTTCCAACAAGGAGAGAGCTACGGCGAACAGGAACTGTTTTTGAACAGGCCTCTGAAAGTGATGTCAGAATGCATTGTATGTGAATTGGTTGAATGTAGATTTATTTTCTGAATTATATTTAAATTATGTTGTTTTGTATTATGTAAGGGTTTTCCACACGGCTAGTTACATTCATCCATTTTTAATTTACTCTAATTTGACAAGGAGTCATGTGATATTTTGTCTGCAGTTGCCGCTAATAAGAGGGCCTCGCTCCCACAACAAGTTAATCTTGATCCCGGCTCGACGTGAGGTGATTGCCAGGTCGTGGGGCTCCTGGCATTTCACACTTTTATATCAATCACCATAATTTCTTTTGTATAATGTAGCTTACTAGAACCTCTTGTTTCTGTTCGCCCAGAGCCAACGCCGCCTCACACCCCAACTGTATTTTACACAGCTGGAAGAACTTTCATCGCACAATAAGTTATGTAGGCATTCTGCCTTTCCATCAGTATCATAGCTCACCTTGCTCTAATGGTGAATAACTAATGTATGGCGTGTGCAGCGCATGTCAGCCTGTTCATCATGCCTGTTTTGCAGCATTCAAGCCAACACCCTAGTATCGTCGACCAGTAGAGACACGAAGTGCCGCGCACTACGTGTGTTTGAAGAATGGCTACCGTGTATAAAGTGCAATTGTGCTTATTTTCTATGATGGCCATTTTAATGTTTTTAGTGCATGTGCGTGTTGTGTAAAATGTCATAGGGTACATTCTGTTGTTCCACGTCGAGCACCCAGCAGTAGTGCCTTGTGTATCCACACAAATCGCTAAGTGTAATGAAACAAGCCTAGGGATGCAGCCATGAGCATTTGTTTATGTCGCGTCTGTATTTTCTTTGAGAGTTAATATGTGTTATTTAAAAGTGTTGTGTAATAAATATGTTTTTATACTTTGTATCTCCGCTGGGCACAAAAGTGCCGCATCAAAATAGGTTAGTTTTTGTGTTTACAATTTCCCATCGGCACCTGTCATGGAATATATATTTTCAAATTTGTGTACATCCATTTTGAGGGCAACTACCAAGTATGTTTACCAGTAATAGTTCTGCACCTTTTTACACCAGAATACAAATGTCAGCCCATGTTAGGTTAATATTTTGTTTAAAAGTAAAATAGTTTATATGTAGTATCATGTCTGCCCACTAGGGGCATTATGTAATTTAAACAAAGTTACACAGAGGCTGTGACGTCTATTTCAGTCTGCTAAATATTATTCCTACCCAATTGGTACACACCATACAATTTTAGTTGTCAAAGAAACATAAAACATAAAAACTCATGCAGTAAATACTGCCCACCCCAGCATGTTGATTTGTAGCACCGGCGACCGGCCTCCACACCCGACAACGTGGCGAGCGCGATGCCGGTTAACCTACAAATGTACGTATTTTTATATAAGAGTGTTCATTCTGTAATATCAGTATGTCATGTTTTTCTTAGGGTTTGTAATTAATATGTATACAATCATTTTGATGCGGGAGGGTTCTCGCGGGGCTGAAGCACCGAAAACAAGCATAGCTAAAAGTGAGGTTAGGGATGGTATGACAACACTGCCACCGGCTGATATTTATTTATTTTGTATTTTATGATTAAGCATTATTGAGGAATTAGTTAACATTTTTTATATCTCACTTGTTCATCAGCTTCATCATCATTCCTTTAATTTTTATAATATGAATGCTTACATGTCTAAAACAAGTCATGTGACTTGTTGCGGAGATCCTGACTAATTGACAGGCTCCGCGCCAAGAAAGTTTCAGTAAGGTTGCCATGATCAAGCAGGGTGGACACAAGCATGTCGTCCTCCCCGGACTTTTCATCTTTCTTGTCGAATCATTTAGTGTATCGATAGTTTTCAATAAAATGTAACTGGAATCTTTTATTTCTTTCGTTGTCCGAGGAGTAAGCCATCTTGTACCCGGTCACATTGTACATGACCGGGGCATAACTCTTCTGTAAACTATGTAGGCCTAGTGCCATTTATCAGTGTTAGTGCTTGCCCACTATAACGTCGGACCTTAATGTTTTTGCCCACAATGGGAAGTACGTAAATAAATAATGTCTTGAAGGAACTCAACATTTTACTTACTCGACCGCCCCTCGGTCGCTTAACCAATATCAATGTACTGACATAACCTTTAAGGCATAAGGCGGTCTATAACATCCCCAGGAGTGAGCATGACCATATGGAGGTAGCTCTGATAACCTCCACTAGCCCAGGGTCTTCTGGTATGGTAACAATGGATTCCGCACTCTCTAAAATTCTGTGATACTCTTCAGTTAAGACTTTGAACATCGAGGGGGCCACTTAAGGCCATTGGGCACACGGCCCCACTAATCATCGTGCTCTCCGCTGAGAACATTGGCGCCCACCCGGAAATAATCATAGTAATACCTTTTTAATCCTAGTCACATAATCTCTCTTCTCGATGGTCCACCAGCCAGACGTCAAATAAAACTACGTGACTGATGACTCGGCGTGTTTTGTTTGATTCGGTTGCGTCTCGACCCCGTAAGTGGAGTATAACCTAAAAGTGTATTTTTATTAATGGCATTGGGAGGCCACAGAAGCCCACTTTATTCGTGGTAATAGCGTATGGGTGAAGCCGAACCCCCCCCCCCCCTCTAGACAAGGCAATACTCAATTTAACTGTATGTCGATCTTCACCAAATTGGAGGTAGAGCATAGTAACCACTTGGTTGCCCTTCTCGTCCATTAGCAGGGACTGCCAGGAAGACCACATGGGCTGTCGCCCATCACGAGCTCGGATTAATTATCGTGCTTTGTATAGCACTGGCGCCCATACCCCAGATATTTATGGAACTTTCAGACTTTTCACTTAACCTTTCCCTGGAGTCTTTTACTCCCGCCCACACACTCAAGTTTGGCAGGTATGTACCTGTGGGGATCCTCCTTTCCGTGAATCCCGGAGGGTTGAAGGGAAGGGCTGCCAAAGCTAGTGCATGTTGTGGAGAAAAATAGTGTCAGTTTTGTCTAAGTAAAATTCCTCGGGATCACCTGCAAACCTGTTACGCAAGGGTAACTATAGAAAGGTGCTAAGTCTACAAGGAAGTTACTCTAAGTAAAAACTGACCCACATCTTATTCAACTATTCTAATTTATATATTAGTATGTGTGTTGTAAACATATTTTTTTCCCATTTGTCACGTAAATCGTAGTCGCAACTATTTCCGAGTAGCTATAACCTTAGTCGTTTTTCAGCCTCCGAACGTGCATCACGTATATATTGTCAGGCTCTCGACGTAAGATCCACTCAGTGTTTCACTGAGCTTGCAGCCGGACAGATGTGTTTTGGGAGAGTTGCAATTTTATCACACGTGTTAATCAATTTATTTTTATGTATGGATTACGTTCCTCCTCGCCAGTCTCACAGGCAGACAGACGTGTAAGGCATATGCGAAAGGCATTTATATATATATATATCTTGTTTGTTTAATTTATAGGGACATTTTGTTGTAGATCGTTAATTCCACACTCATGTAATTGTCATCATTTATTTAGTGAGTTTTCACTTGTTGTCGACACCAGATGTTATTCACGTAGTTAAAATTCTCTCTCGTGTAAATTATATTTCTAAGCTCGAGACTCACATTATGTTAAATTCCATACTGGAATAATTTCACTTATTATTCACGTAGTCGTTTGAAATTTGCGATTCGATGTGTGTAATTTATTGATACATAGAACACTCTGAAATTCTCTAATGTTTAATTGCATTCGGAAACAGTCTCCAATCGTTTGTCAGTACTAACACGTAAATCACATCTTTCAAAGTCGCCTACCTCCCACCACCATCTATGGTAATATCTTCCAAAAAACATAAAATCTACACTTAGACTACTCTTAGAAATCGTTTAAACACTCTGAAATTCTCTTATGTGTTAAATATATTCGTAAAAATCGCCTTTCTACCACCAACATCCATACAAACACATTACAAATAAGAAAAAATAAGAAAAATACCCTTAGCACACTCTTGCACTCAACTCAACACTTATACAACACATTGCAACCCACCACTCTGCTCAGTCGCGTTTAGGACAGTACAGCATCAACATCGTAGAGAGCTCCTACTACCCCCTTCCAAAAAGAAAGAAAGAAGTACAAGACAATTTTTTTTATCCAATTAAAAATTAACCCTTTCAATACATTTAACACTTTCAATAAAATCTAACCCCTTTCAATCTGATTAACACTTTTTGACTAACCCTTTTAAATGAACCCTTTGATATCAATTTGATACCAAATTAATTAGGTTAATGATAAAGGCAGCATCTCTTTATATCTGAAACCTCTACGCCACTACTACTGATACCGTAGCCCATTTAGGTAGGACTGAACTACCATGGAACTAAGGCATCTGTTTCCTGGGCTCTGGCGCAGAAGCAGGTCGACTGGGAACAGCAGTTTCCTTGGTAGTCTTGCCATACAGAGTGGTATGGTACTAATAGCTACACTCTGTGGCTGCACTGCTTCCGAAGAAGTTGTTGGAATTGCCCAACCTGGTGTCACTCCCAGTGACTAGAGAACGAGCTACTGGATGGTAGTCGACGCAAAGCCTAGTGTGTGTAGGGAAGAAGATTGGGTTGCTGGCTGGAGAGCAAGGCCTCGCCAGGTATCGGGTGGCTTGAGCTCTCTCACATGGAGTGCCTCCATAAGGTGCAGAGGAGTTACAGGTGCGCACTCGCTTAGCAGCAAGGAACTCCACATTTTGCTCCTGTCTTCTAGCTCCGTGCCTTTCCCCAAATGGCATAGAGGCAGAAGCGACACTCAACTAACTCCTAGTTGGACGCAAGCAGTTGAAGGTGCCTTAAGTAAGTGTATAGTCAGCAGTTAATGGCACGAACACTGTGCTCCAATCAGTCCTGCACCTTGTTGCACGAACCTGGAGTGGTTGGTTGCGTGGACCGTCTTCCTACTACTGTTGGATGTGGTCCAGCAAGAGTCAGGCCTCCAGTCCCGGGCAAGTACCCCTGCCAGTATCGCCGGCGCTCTGGCAGAAATACAACCTGAGATGGATGTCTTGCCCCTGTTGGATGAGTACGATACTTAGTGGTTGTGGCTCTAATTTTCTATACACCGTAGTGCATACAACATGTGGCCTTCAAACTTGGTGTGTGTTTACGACATGCAAATTCCTGAAAGGGATCTGCAGTCCTACACTATGGTTCATAATGTCAGACAACCCAGTCTCCTGCTTACTCCGTACAAGGGTTGATTATCTAGCAATCGGAAAGTATCTACCTCTAGAACAAATTCACTCTCGAGATAAGAACAACTTGTATTTATTACGAGTAAAAAATACTGACACGTACTCTTACTACTAAGCAAAGTGCGAACAGAAATAAGCTATGCTCTACAGGTGAGGTGACCTACTCCTGGGCTACCTACTCAAGATAAGAATGACTTAGACAGCTATGAAAATAACTCGGATGAAGTTACTCTATCTTGAGGTTGTCTAGACGAAACTTTACAAAGGGGTCAATACCAAAAGGCAATGGGTTTAGTTGCTACTCACCAGCAAGTAGCGGCGGCTGTTGAACAAGGAGGATCAGCAGCGGAAGTGTGGAGTGAAGTCTTGCAGGCTTCTGGTGTTGAAGAGCTTCTGGTAGCTGTTAAGGGTAGAAGCCTCTGGAGCTTCTGGTAGTAGGTGGTATAATCCTCTGGAGCCTCTGTTCGTTGGTGGCGGCAGTCACTGGTGGTTGAAGATGTAGAAGACCTGGTAGGCAGTAGAGAGCCCTACCACACAAGTATTGAGGCGAACTACTGGAGATAATAACTGGTATCTTTGGCTGCACACAGCCTTATATAATGTGCTCGGCCGGTCCACTCCTGGGTTGGAGTGGGAGGTGTGACGTCCCTCTATGACATCTGCCTGAAGCGAGTTGGGTGGGAGAATCTACCCTCTGTGCTCTGCTATATGGCCTCGGGTGCTCGGCGGCGCTCAGCCCTCTTCGGAAAGTTTTGCTGCTGTGGCGACACTTTATCTGCCAGGTGCGTGGGGAGGCTAGCGTGTTACTGCAGCCGCTTGGAAACATTGCTTGTTTCATGTGCTAGAACCGCCCACTAGACAAGGAGTGATTCCGTTTGCACTCATGAATAACGGTGGGGGATTTGACCCTTCCTCGGAATACGTAGTACTACATGAGTAGAGTGAGAAAGGTGGGTCTGGAACATCAGGAAATGCCACATATCTGTAACTGTCCCTCCACAGGAAACAATCCTGTAGGCATCTATGGTTGTGGTTCCTAGTTTAGTATAACACATTAGGATGAGTTGTCATTTGGTATAACTCATATAAGCGGCACATGTAAATTCACTCCCCCCCCCCCCCCCCCCCCCCTTGCCGCTCTCTCCGGTGCGGCGGAGGCTTATCCGTTGTCGGTATAGGTGGAGTAGGGGATAGCAGAACTAATTAATTATGTCTGGAAGGTCTAACCATGTAGGAGTCTCGGAAAATAATCTCGGTCAGGTTGGCGGACCCCTTTACTGTGGGTGGGTTTGACATTTGTAATTGCTCTCGCTGTGTGCGCCGGGGCTTGTCGGAAAAACACTGTGCCGGGTGGGTCATCAGTCCTAGTTCTGTCTCGCTCTGACGTGCTGGTTCTCTCTCTTCCCCTTGTCATGTCAGCTGATGCTGGAGTGCTGCTAATTCATTGCCCCCCCCCCCCCCCCCTGTGGTTTGAGATTACTGTTAATGGTGACACAGTGTACCGGATGTCCCTCAACCTTCGTTATTATTCGATCTCCGTTATTATACGTGCCATTTACAAGCTCAGCATAAACACTGTGGTTACTTAATATTAAGATGATCTACGACACTATGGGTGAAAATAAATTTACATAAAAGAACAACATGTGTAAAACGATTGGGAATGAAATATATAGGGGTTTGCGAAGCTTCACATTTTCGAAGCCGAATCGAAGACTTTTGTACCTTCGACTTCATCTTCGAATTTAAAAATCTTCGAGGAAAATTTCACCCAGTGTTTTTTCCACTGAAACTAGTATCAACCAGCAGCTAGTATCATTAATAGAGAGGTGTGCAAATATTTGAAGACTCGAATCGTTGCGAATACTACAGTAATGTACGCATTATTCGCATTCCAACTTGAATGTACTATGCGAAAACTGAGAATAGATTACATTCCCGTTCGGAGTGGTTGTAGAGTTATGCCAGCCTTTATGAACTCTTAAAGTTTTCCCGTGTAAGGAAGCACATTTGGGTGTGAAAGCCTCACTGGAAAATATTCTCAACTTCCACTGTTTTTCAAATAAAGTTCTTAGTTTTTATCCCAAGCTCCACTCCAAGGAGATAACAATTTCCAAGATTGACATTGACGAGGGTCGGTCAGAGCGGCAAAAAAAGGGAGATGGAGTGACTGTTTTACAGCCGCACCCTTTCCTTTATGCCTTTATTTCTCTTTCTCCCTATCTGTTTCTTATTTGTTAGAGCAAGACGCCAGGTCATGCCTAGTTGGGGTGCCTGTAAACAGCAGGCTGCGGGAAACCCTTGTGTAGTGGTGTCAAGCGAATCATCCTAGCCAGTGTTCTGGAGAAAAAACATCAGAGGAAAGACTGCTTAATAGGAGGGAGACCGACCATAACTTAACAAATATAAAATGTGGATTTTCTGTCTCGAAAAATTCACTTTATTTGCTTTTCTAATTTTGGCATTGCTATTTTGTCTCAATGCTATTTTTCGTGAAATTTTGTACCCAGCCACACCAGCAAACCAGATGTTGGAATGATGATCAAGTCTGTATGCATTGCTTGTCGATATGGATGATCAATATTATATTTTGGTTTATATTTAAAAAAAATTTATTATGTTATTCAGGTTATTAAGAGATACCATATATAGAGTGTTTGTTATATTTGACTAAATATTTATTATATAAAGTACTCTGCATATGTAAATTTGGTATGTCAGTTTCGTATATTATTTCAAGACGTGTACACATGATGTTTCCCCAATATAGTGAACATAGCAGGTGTTCCCTTCATATTCATTATAAATAATGTTCTAATATATTTACGATTTCATATGTAACATTTTCATGTTAAAGATTTATTCTGTGCCATGTGTTTATTTTGAATCTTCATGTTCATTAACAAATATTTTATACCAACCCAGATGTGTAACAAAGCACCCAAGTTTAAATCATCAGTTAGCCTACATTATTATTTTTGAAAAAAACTGGATTTTGAGAGTAGATATTTTGCAAGTAACATTCATTTTGTGTATTGCCGAACCAATTTGCATAAAAAATGTGCCATTTTTGTTTCAAGCCTATTACTTAACTGTCAACAGCAAAAAATAACTTGTAAACAACCTTAGGCATGCTTACTGTTTCTGAGTTCAGAATTAAGAATTTATATACATATATACCAACATATTTTTTATTTTTAGTAAGTGTAGTTTAATAAAGAAACTTTCATGTTCTACAACAGGCCACCATGTTGGGAAAGCAATTTTTTTCTATAAAGAATAGGAAAAAATATAAAATATATATTGTGGTGTGTTGTGAATAGAGGAAAGAGAAACAGGAAACTCAGCCTAAACTGTGGAATATTCAATATTCTGTGATCATGCAGTGCACAACTACCAAACATAAGTATTTTGATTCCATGAGAAGATTAGGCCTTCCATACAAACTGCTTTATACATATACTGCTGCGGGAGCATACGACGAGAAAATAATACTGGGAAAGACATTCCAAAGAGGATGAGCTAAAATTCTCTTATTTGATAGACATGCATGCAAATATATTAATGAAATTTGCATGTAATATAATGCAATTTCTTACACTTGATGAAGTGTTCACTGGCCATTTGAAAGAAAAGAAAAATAGTATTTATGTCTTTAGATTATCACAGTGGAGTGACATGCGACAACGAAATATTTGAATAGTAGAAACAAGCCAATCAGTGTGAGTAGTTCACAACTCTCATCATTAATCAGACAATTTAAGAAACCCTAATAAAATAATTATTACACATACACTAAAATTCAAACAACAATATTATAACAAACGAAAAACAAACCATTTTTAAATTACAACACGTCATATGCAACTAAAATTAATTTGATGGCAGCTATTCTGTTCAAGATGTGTGTGTAATATGTGAGAAATCATTATTGAATTCATTTTACTCTCATGCATTCATGATTATAGATAGGCACCATCTTCAAACAGACAACTGACTATTTAAGGATTGATGCCAATTTACTTAATTTAAGATGTATCTCAGACTAGCAATAAATGGTTCGAGACTCCTGATTGTACACTTGGTAGGGAACCTCCAAAAAAATCGTTCTACACATGTAATCTTAACTTCTCGAATTGGAATCATTTAGACTTCATTAAATTGAATTATTTAAAGTTTATATTTCCAATAAAATTCACACTAGAAAGTTCCTGTAGTTGATGAGAATTAAAATTGAAACAGTTTGACGAACAGCTAGACTACTACGAAGCTATCATGGACAGAGCTTATATGAAAGATTGACGCGATGACATAGCTACAACATTCTCATCCTTCAGGATACTATCATCTGGGTTACGAGTGAGAAATAACATGCCCATGTCTCCTGGCAAGCTGGACATCATCAACTTGGTCATTTCTCAGTTGCAGTGGTGTTCGGCACCAGCTTAACTCGGTGTCTAAACATAGCTCCTTTCACTTACATCCATTTGCTGCCATGCCATCATGATGAAGATCCTTTAAGCTTAAGAACCTTTTTGTTACATTGTAGCAATCGTAGTGTTGTCACGTTCTAATTGTTGTTTCAAAAAGTACCTTAGACAAAACATTAAAGAGAACTTTATTTTTAAACTGTTACTCTTACCACAGAGAAAGAATAGTAAAAGGATATTGAATTTAAATTAACTGTGATGTACAACTGCTATGAAGGATCAGAAGTCTTTAGAAGGGTTTGCTCATACTGTCCTCTATATCTGAGTTAGTCTATTGCTTGTGAATTGAAAGAAATCTGAAAATATCAGGAAAAAAAATGGTAAACAAATATTTGTTAATATTTTGTATCTGGAGAGAGTAAAAGAAATGAAATTTAAATAAGTAAAATTATGTTTCAGCAATCCAAGTATCATAACATAAACAGAAAATACTCTAGCCTCAAAATAAACAAATAACAAGGATCTGTACTATTACACTAATTACTTTTTGGACACTGTAAAATGAAGTAAGTTAAAATTTTCTTTTAATTGTTCTCCATTTCACCAATACCATTGTTTTGAGTATTATAGTTACCTAAATTCAACTTAAATGTAAGTAAAAGGCTTTTTCATACATTGTCAGCACATCAGTGAATAAGCATTACAGAATCTGCATATTAGTGATTCGGCACATCAGCACAATTGTGTGAATCGGAACAGTTCTAGTTATTTGCTTTGCTTTTTATTCCCACTCATATGAAGATGTTCATTAAAAACTTTATTCCATAGTTATTAGAGCTGTACCATGATACTGTCGCATTCAAAAAAAAATTAACTTTGGTAAAATAGTAGGAAACTTTTTTTTTTAAGTATATTTTTTGTTAAGATACTATTATTTGAATAGGAATTGCCTCCTTGTTTTTCTTGTTTATTGGCATATTTAAGTTTGGTTGTGTTTCAAATGCATTTGTATTTTTAATATTTTGTTAGTTTTTTTTCATTGAAAAAAAAACCAAGTTAGAATAATTGATATGGCAGGACTTTTTTACTTTGGATCAGGCCTTAGCAGTTTAGAGAAAGCTCCAGACAGTGTGTGCTGGTAGTTGCAGTTGTTGTTGGGTTTTTTTTTTTGGGGGGGGGGGGGCTTCCAGATAGCCTAGAAAAATTCGTAGTGTGAGTAAACACAGCAATTTCCTGATCAACAAAACTTGTTTATTTGGGGTGCTTCCCGAAGTTTCGAGACTCTCAGTCCAGATGTTTTCGAGGCCAAGACCTGAGCTGACACAGGCGAAGCTTTGTCCTTGAACAAACAGCCACGAAGTTTCGGGGCTGTGAGAGAGGAAAGCGTTAGGCGACCTACTGATTTCATCAGCTGGAACACTTGGGCAACCAAGACGACAGGAGGAAATACAGTAGAAGGCCCCTGGCAACACGTGATCGCCATGTGAAGTCTCAGCGTGTGCTGATTGGCCAAAACCAAGGACACACCGGGACAACAAATAGTGGTGTTAGAGGGAGAGAGGGGGGCGAGAGGGAGGGGAGGAGAGAGAGAGAGAGAGAGCTGTTGTTGTAATGGAGCAGTAGGCAATATTGCATGACCGGGCGAGGAAGCTGAACATTGGCCGCGGAGCAAGGCCGTTAACACGCCAGAAAGATGAGTTAAGTTTCTTGTTCTTTTGATTGATAGTGGCATTCCTTCAAAATATTCTAGAGAAATGGCCTTGGTCAACCTAATAAATAGCAGTTAAGTTTAAGGCCCACCTAGGAAGTAAGTGAGCTAGTCTGTATGTGAGTTCGAGACAGTCTGGTTGATTGACGAGTGGTCAAACACTTTGCATACTGATGTTAAACCATCGGTACAGTCTTAAGGTAAGACTGCCTCTTTTAAGTTGTAATCGTTTTCGTTAGATGTAATTTTTGTGTGTCATAACTAAGCCCTAGTCTAGCTATTAAGGTATCTAGTGGAAGTGAGAGTTTATTTTTCAGGTCTGCTTTTATATTTGTTTAGAGAGTTATTATTTGTAGACCATTCCAGTAATAATTATATGGTAATTTATATATGGTTTTCTAACCTACAAACTGTAATGTTTATGGTTGGTCGGTTTGCCGATAATTTAATTAGTTTCACTGATTGGCCAAACCTAATCATATGCTTGTAAGTTCTTGATAAGTTAGGCTACATACCTTAATTAATAAGAGCAAATTTAAATGTTTATTTTTTTTGGATAACAGAAATTTTCAATAATTTATTTTTTAATTGTTTTTATTTTGTAACCTATAATAAAGTTGTTTTATTTTTATAATCCAGCAGATTATTTGCAATTGCCCTTTTTGGTAAGATACCAATACCTTTGACCTAGTTTATATAGGATTGAACTCATTGCTCTCATCTCTATGTAAAAGCTGAATACATGATAGAGATATTTAAATTCTTATTAAGACATACATAACCATACACTACATTTCCTTGTAAGATTTATTGAATTAATTGGACATAGACCAATCAGATCCTATACATTATAATTTATCTGTCAATTTTAAATAAGTAAGAATTATCGCTATATACATATTTTTTTAAATATATATATATATATATATATATATACATACATATATATATATATATATATATATATATAAAATCACTTTCTCTTTGGCCAATCCCAGCTTGAAAGATAACTTTAAGTATTTGTTGAGTGTAATCAATTTATAGTTCAGACCATTGTTCTTGGATATTTTGTCATATAAACTTCAATTATTTTTATTTTGTTCTCTCTTTTCAAAAGGAAAACTGTCTGCATTTTCTTTTTAAATTTGTACGCGATTATTTCTTTTTTGTGATATTTATATTTTATCCGAAGTTTTAAAAACAATAAATACTCATTTTGTCTCTTAGACTTGGTAAGTGTTATTTGGTTTTTTTTTTCTTTTTTAGACTCTTACCTTCCCTTGGTCTGATGATAATAAATTAGCATTGGTCTATTCCTTTAAAGTATAATTTAGGATAAATAAATTAAATAACTTTAAGGAATATTCTACATACTTAATCGAAAATCTCTTTTGATGGAATAGTTCTCGCTGGTGAACATGCTATCTCTCTCAGACAGACTGGAGAAACGTCAACTTTAAAACATATTAGTTTTAATAACTACTTAGTTTTTTTTTGGGGACTTGATTACTAAAGTGGGATTTTAGTGCCATTATCCTAGCAGCCAGCCCTGGAGAGTCATGAAAAGGTCCCCTAACCTCTCCCTATTACCTCTCTGAGTTATTGCCACCCGTTATCCCACCTTTCGCTATATTCATGATACAATTTTTTTTATTATTGAGTATTTCTCTTTGGGACACTCGGAGATTATTGGAAAACTGAGAATTTTGGAATAAGTGATATTGAACTATTATTGTTACAACCTAAAGTTTTCCAGGCGACCCCCATTATTGATCATAGTTTTCAGTTGTGGTTTTTTATTAACAGCAGTGGTGGAGGTAGTTGAACATTAAGTATAGTTGTTTTAAAGACTAAACTAAATTATTTATCTTTACTTCTATATTTTCCCCGAAGGATATCCCTTAACCCCCCCCCCCCCCTTTTTTCCCCCCCTTTCCCTCCTACTTCCTTCTGTTACAATACTGATAGTGAAAACTTGTCATTTTTATGAAGGTTTGCCATTTCATACAGTGGCAAATCAATGATAATTAGATTCCAGTGGTGGTATGTTATAGAATAACTTGTTTAGAAATGGGATAAAAATCAGAATTATTAAGAAAAACTATTACACACACGTTTATTTTCACTGAAGCATTTACCAAAACATGACTTTTTTGTACAGCCCAATAAATAGGCATGTAGGCCTAAACATTATGTTGCTGTGGATGTGCACTACCGTCACTTTTATTCACAAACCACATGGCTCCGTATTTACATACTTTCTTTTGGTAATCCCAGGGAAATTATAATGCTTTATTTCTGCAAACACATTCAAAAGTATACTACTTCAATACATTGATGAAAGCACGAGACAGTGATAAGGTGGTAATGAGTTTCACAGTATCATGTGTGGGATTTTTGCTGATGTACCTACTACAGCTTATACGTCCTTTTGGAAGAACTGCATGCTTTTTTTTGTAAGCAGTGAAAGTTGAAGCTCTCTTGCTTTGAGGCCCTTATGCCACCACCATCGAGCAAGATTATTAGCCTGTTATTGACAAGGTAATCGGAGGAGGAAAGGAAGAGGCCAAATGTTGATAGACACCCACTGAAATCACTGTGCAGGGGTGGCGCCAAATTGGACTGGATGTATTGAGTATGGTAGTTTTGTTTTTATCAAGTTTGTAAGTATCTAAATTTATAAAATGATTGCTTTCTTGCAGATTTTGATATTTTAACATTTCAGTTTTTTGGCAGTACAAGATTAGGATATGTTTTATTCCATTGCCCAATATCTCGTATGCATACATTTTTTTGGCAGTAACAGTACAAATTACTGCCAGGCCTAAACCCGTTGTGTGGTGATAAAGTGGTCTAGAGGAACATGTAAGCGTAACCTGAAGCAAATCGTACATCAAGGAATGTGCATGTATTATTTCAGGTCAGTCTACAGACTTTCAAGTGCACGGGCCCTACTCCCCGCCAAAGTGTAACCTTTGTCTGTCGTATAATTTGTGTTTGCTCTTATGTGCATAATTCGTCGTACTGTTTTCAAGTGTGACTAGTCCAAATAGGCCCTTGCATAGCACGTAAACAACATTATTTTTCTACAAGGAGTAAGAACACGTCGGAAGGATGCCGCCTTGGTCGTCGGCTAAACGACTCCGGAACTGCAAGAGAATGCTCTACCAGAGTATGGCACCATGTTAGTGATGCCTGGCACCCGGGTAAATATATTCACAAATCCTCAGATTTCCCTGAAACCTGACATCACCATAACTAAAATGATTCATCTACCCACCACCGCACCACAACACCCCATCAATTGTCGTCCAACTTAGTGGCTTATCCTTCCCGGGATCCCTGAAAAATTTGAACTTTCCAAATTCCCAAAATTTTCGTTTGCCCTGTTAACCTCACTACTGTGCCCGCAATAACAGCGTAGAAGATCAGTTAATTAACAAGAATGCCACGATACTTTCCAGACGCCTCCAGGATGCCAGTAAAGGGAGCACGTGGACGACTGAGAAAGCACTTCAAAACATCAAGCATCCCCATTGTGGTAACGAAGGATGACGAGCAGGGAAATCAGTCATCTTGGGGCAGCAGCGTGACGTCACAAAGCAGGACAAAGGAGAAGGGGTGAGTCACCACATGCCAACCCTCTCTACATTCACTGCGTGGTACTAAGGAGAAGCTAGGAGAAACGAAAAAGAGGAGAAACAAAGAGTAGGAAGTTACTCCCTCTTCTCCCATGCTCTCCACACACTGGCGACCAGCTGACCACCTGTGCAGCACAGCACATAAGCTAAGTGTTCACTGTGCCATTTAGAATTGTGTGCTCGTGACTTAGAAATCAACGCTCGAGCCCCACTGGGTGTGGTCTTGTACATACACTCCATGTGTTATATATCTATCTATATGAGTAGCATTTCTGTGGATATGCTCGGGTGTACCGGACATGCCTCAAGAATCCCCGGTCTTATTCAGACAAACCTTATTCAGGTACCAAGTATTTCAAGGTGTTTGGTCCACTCGTGCTTAGTCCACAGCAATCACTAGATTAAAATTGGGTCATCAATTTCAAGTAATTTTAATCACAATTACATTACAAAAAAATGCATGAAGGAAATAAGTAACTACCTCACCAAAGGTTAAGTTTAACACAGTGTATTTATTGCTTTTATGTGAAAACAAAGGGAATATGCGGCTCTCTATACAAATAGCTAAAATAATTATATAAATTATTTTCTGTTTCGTCAGGTGAAGGCAAATGTGGATATTCGAAAATCAAGATAAACTCCGAAATGCTATTCGCCATTTACAGTGAAATAAGTGAGGAGTGGTTTTATCCATAAGGTACGACGTTATGGCCTACTACTGTGGAGTGCATAGATAGACTCGGGTAAGGGGTGCAGGGGCAAGGACATCACGATACCTTTGTATATTGACCGGGGATTTTCTCCGTGGGTTGCAGGATTGACGTTGGAGCTTCTGGCCTGGCAGAGTGGTCTTCCGGCTGTTGGAATTGGAGAGGAGAGCCTTTGCAGGCCCGAAGGCCCTTCAGGCTGGAGAATGGATGGCCTTCTTCAGGCTAGAGGCCTTCTGCAGACCCAGGAGAGCCCCCCGACCTTACACAGGTCGGCAGGCTGATGGAGACTGGCAAGAGCGTTTTAGCTTCTCCTTATGGGCCTATATCCAAAACTGCAGCTTGGTAACTGTCACAGGGGTGCAGGGGTTGCTATCCTTCCATAGCAGGGGTTGGTTATTTCAGGGCAGTGGGCTGCGCCACACATTTCTTATCGCCCTGGTTGGAGGCTGCTGACATATTTACCACCACCTCTCGAGACTCGGCGGCGATGACATCACTGGTCGCAGGGGTGCTGCTGTCCTGTGGTGTGTCTGTTAACTTTCTTATCTGCTCTGTCGTGTCCAGGTTTGGTGTGTAAAACAATCACAGGTTTTGGGGATGGTGACCATATGCTAATTTCTGGGTTTGCAGTACAATCTTATTAAATAATTTTTAATTATTCAAATGTCTGTAGTAGTACAACACATGGAATCAACCCTGTAGCGACAGGATTAATTACCTTCTGGCGTATGAGTTGCCCCGAATCACTCTCAGCTCTTGATGGGGCGACGTCGAACAGTAGAGTATGTAGCCGCGCTGTGAAGTAGAGTGGCATGCATCAGCGTGATGTGGTGAGAATCTATACATATGTACTGGCTCCTTAGAATAGCTAAATGACTGCCAATTCTTAGTTTATGTCTGTCTCATTTTCACTTTGCAAGTGCACTAAATATCTATATTACACTTTTTTTCTCACACATTGGTTTACCTGGCAACTTATTGACTGTTGCCTACTTGACTGTCTATACAAGAGCTAGCTACTAGTTTCTACACATCAAGTGATACTGTTCATATCTTCGAGAGCTAACACTAATCAAAACTCCTAGATGTGGGGTACCAGATGATATATTTGGCTTTTCTACATTTATTACCAAATGGACAATGAAAGTAATGAAATGGCATTATGTGTTGGCAAATTATGACATACTACAACTAACTTAAGAAGTGTTTCATACATGGGCCAAACATACTGACATTATGTTTAAACATGATACTCAAAACCCACACATAATAATATCAAACAAATGTAGTATCCATACATTTCAAAAGTCTCGGCATTTATGTAATAGCAAATTTGATGGGAGAGGAGGAGTGCTAGCTCATGCTTTTTTTCCCGAAGGCAGATAACTCACCAGTTGAAATTCATATTGATGCTGAAGAAGATTGGTATCTTAAACATTACAACAAATCTCAAGGAAAAATAAATCCTTTCGTTGTGCTATTGCACGAAATAGGACATGCATTAGGAATACATCATTCGAATGTTTACGAGTCTGTTATGTACCTAATTAATGTCTCAGATCGGCTAACATTACAAACTGATATTTTGGCAATACAGAGTCTATATGGTAAATCTAAAATATCTGTGCATTCGTTATCCCCTCCTAAACCAAACATATTATTCCCTACAAAAGACGTAGATTTGTGTAACTTAAAAAACGTCAACACATTTTTAGTAGTCAACCAAGTGATATATATTTTTTATAAAAAAAATATGTTTGGACATATGACATAGTAGATAAAATAGTTGGTAAACCAGAGCTTATCACTAACTGGCTGTTTTTCTTACTTGCTAATTTTGAAAGCTTTACGTCGATTTATCAGAAACCATCAGGGGAAATAGTAATGTTTATCGAGTCAAATGTATATATATTTGAATATCCTAGTTTTAGTTTGCAACTCGTGTCTGGTTATCCAAAGGTTATTTATGATATGGGTAGACCTCAAAATTCCAAAATAAAAGCAGTTGTAAACACCTACTCTGGTCGTACTTTTGTATTTTACGATTAAATGTACTTTATGGAACTGGACGAGTGCTTATTCAGATCTAAATCTTTCGGTTTAATTTCAAAGAAATTTCCGGGCTTACCAGCTGGCTTAGATTCTGCTTTTAGATACACCAATGGATTATTATACTTCTTCAAGAACACAACATACTATGCAGTCAATGAGTTTACAAACATGTTGGTCAGAGCTGACAGATTTGATCTTTCAATGTTCAATGTAAAGTGTTCTACATTACCATCCTCATACTCAGATATCCTTAATCAGTTCAAAAAACTAGTGATGCAAATGGAGACGATCTCCATACATTAAATTTTGACTTAAATATTATTATGCTTTTAATGGGATCCGCGAGAAGCAGTCCGAGAACATGTTAGAGAAAAGCATAGGCAATCATATAGAGGGTCATGAATCGCGACCCCCTTTGAATACGCAATCCTACGCTGATATAGGGGTGAACGAATCGCGACCCCCTTTGAATAGGTAATCATACGCAGATAGAGAGGAACAAATCGCTCCTCTTGTTAAATATGCATTCTCATACCATATTTATCAATGAACCAGGCTTGTACGCGTTGTTCATTGAATCAAAGATGACGGCGGCTGAAAAATTCCAGGACTGGGTGTACGAAGAAGTGCTACCGTCCATTCGCAAATACGATGAGTACAAGATTGAGCAAAAGTACAAACCGCTATTGGATGCTGCAAACGCAATTATCAGCAAGCACGCGCTACCTCCGACGAAAGATGTTATCGACACAGAAGACAACCCATGGTTCAAAGCGAAAGACGTTGCGAGCATACTCGAGTATGCGAATACAAAACAGGCAGTCATACTAAACGTCGACGACGACGATAGACACATCCTTCAAAACTTGCATATACAAAGGGAGTCTGTGCGACAGACTCTCTTTAATTCCCATCCTCGGACACTTTTTTCAGATCCCATTTAAAACACTCTTATAGCGCAATTATATATCAGTAAATGTTTTTAATGGATAACCATCCATTAAAAACTAATAACCATACGTGTTCGCATATTATTGGGCTTCGGTGATTCTTTCACTTTTAGCATCATAAATTAGGTTTCTTTGGCTTACTAGTACCACATTACAACTAGTTGTAGCTGATATTGGGTTATTAAAATCAACTGTAAGTTTCAGATTAGTTCGATCTTTTACAATAGCTGTTTTTCTGTAAGAACAATCAATAACATACAATGGTCTTCTCCCAATAAATGACTCAGAGTTGAAGCGCAGTTCATTATTGCGATAAGGAGTATCTAGTTTATTCTTTGATTTTCTAAAATCGTTGTAAGCAATATACATCTTATTGAAAATTTTATCATCAATGTCTAAATTTCAATTCTCTTTGGGAGACACTTAAACCCGTCCATTATTATAGAAATATTTTTGACAAAACAAGAGTCAAACATTGAACCATGTGTGAATTGCCCAGGATATTCTTTTCTGTTGTGCTGAAAACCAACAATGACAAAGTCTGGCATATTGAATTGGATTGAATTGAACTGATCTTTTATATCAAACTGAAATGAGTTTGTATTAGTAGGTACTGGTTTTTCAAGACATTGCCAATAATTAAAACCAAATGGAATTTTGGGGTGTTTGTATAATTTTGCTTTAATTTCGTCTCCATAAATAGGACCATATTCAACAATTGGCCACAGAATTTCCAATTTCTCAATAACAATTTTACTTGCATCTGGTATATTATCTTCATCATCAGATCCATCTGCTTTCTTTGGGGATCTTCTGTAAAAAGAAACATCTTCATTAGAATTTCGAATGATTGTGATCTTGTACCCACCTTTCCAGAATATTTCATTACAATCTCTCATAAACCCAAACAAATATCTTAATGGATAGGAAATTTCGTTACACTTATATTTCCTAACATATTTACCTAATTCTATCCCCAACATTTGGAAGTATGCTGATTCTGATTCCGAACGTAGCAAAGTATGCATCATTGTTGAAGTGATGCCAGGGTTGTCAATACTTTTGATTATACAACCAGGTTTAGAGATCTCTATATTTTAGAACTGGAATGGGAAGAAATTCTCACAAAGATCAATAGTTGAAGTTTTCTCATAATCTGCATTTGTATCTCTTTTAGTTAGCTTATACTGTTGGCATACATAAGCTTCATTCGGATGTGAAAATACATCGCCAATAGGAATATCAAACTCAATGCGCTTGTTATATTCATGCAAACGACTGACGCTCATAACTTTCAATTTTTTGTTGATCCATTTAATATATAGAAGAAAAAATTTCTTAAACAACTACACTTTTTTTATCAACCCAAGAATTATGACTACTATCAAAACCTAGCCATTTAATTAGCAGCTTATTTCCTCTTCTTCGCAAAACTTTTTCCACTAAATAGTCTTTATCATATTTGGTCGTAAACAGCTCTGGCTCATAAAAAATACCTTTAATAAGTTCATTTTTTGAAATCTTTTATTCTGTATGTCGTGGGATTTGTGTGCAATACTTACCCACCTCAAATACTTCAGTGGACCAATTTGGTGTATATCCTTTTTCAAACAAATTTTTACTTTACTTATACAAACCTTATCTCCTATTGCAAACTTTGGTTTTACCATTTTTCTTTCTCCTCCATACATGTTGATTAGAATAGAACTTTCAATCTTTGTATTTACATTGGTGGGTTTCATTCCGATTGTACTGTGAACAGTGTAATTGTATTCACTTATTAATTTCGGAAATATAGCCACCCATTTATAGTTTCCCTGCATAGTAAATATATTCCACATTTTCTCCTTAAATGTTCTATTAAATCTTTCTACAACACTAGCTTTCTTTCCACTGTATGATGAATAGTGTTTTATGTTGTTGTTGACCATTAATGTCTTAAATGATTTATTGTAAAATTCTTTCCCTTAATCTGTTTGTAAATGCATGGGTTTACGATCATTCAAAATAGTTTTAAATGCTAATGTAACATTTTCACCAGTTTTATATTTGATTGGTATTGCCCATGCATATTTGGAAAAAACATCTATCACTGTTAACATATATTTAAACCCTTTGTTAATTCAATGTAACCCTTTTAAAGATCCAGAATTCATTTCGACTGAATCAGCTTGCCAAAGATCATCGATACCAAAAGATAGAACAGTTCTTCTGGGGAAGTTTTTTCGCATTGGTTTATGAATTTAATTTACAATACCGTTTATTATACGCCCACCAGTGAATAGTGAGTTATTGGTAACTCGACATCTACAAACACATTTAATTCTTACTTTGTTATTATTGATAAGTTTATATGAACTTAGTGTATTTTTCATAAATTTGAGACAGTATACATTTAGTTATCATTGTTCATTTTATATAATAAATGAGGCAACAAAAAATTGAAAACATTATAGAGAAGAATATAAAGAGAAGAAGACAGATAATTGAAAAGTTTAAAACTTTTGGAAAATTTCGCCAGGCCGAATATGATAAAAATAAAAAAACACGATCAACCATTGATAGATACGATAGAAGATTTGGCGCATAAGATTGGACATGAAACAAATGAGAATAAGAACTTAATAAAAGAACTTGTTCCACTTGCTGTTAAGAATTTAGATTACCCACAGACACCAACAGAAGCATCTTTTGAAAGAAAACTGTATGGTAAAACAGGCACTGATGAACGGTATGATGAATACTATGGTGATGAACGCTATAACGATGGCGTTAAATGCAGTGACGATGACGATGAATGCTGTGACGAAGCGTTGGGGCGTTTGAAAACTGATATTCGACAGTTAACTAACTACAAAACAAAATTTATTTATAAGAAAGTGGCCGATTTCTTAATTGACTGCAAAGACGATGTTTTTGGGCTAAAGGCTGATAAAGGTAGACTGTATAATGGTGATAGCGAAGTAACATTTATCAATGACAAATTTACTGTGAAAGGTCGAACATACACTGCAACCGATGGTTTGATGAAATTACTAACTAGTAAGAAAATAACAGAAAGCTACTACACTGCAACCGACTATGAACACTATAGTCATATCCTAGCAGATACGAACAAATTTTTTCAAAACAATGATCCAAACTTAGGAACGCCAAAATCGAGTAAAGGGAATAAATGGAAAATTATTGTTAAACCTATTTACGATTCGATTAAAAATAAACGTTCCTCACCTAAAAAGGGGAAAGGTATAAAGAAATATACAGGCTACCTCAAAGAATACATATGGATGGATGATGTTAGGATGCTTATTGATCGACTCCTCGTTATTTATGGCGAAGCGAATGATGGAAATGATAACTATTTCAATGAAAAAGTTGGAATAATGAATATGCTCAACAGCAAGTTTAGTGACTTTGTTGTGAATAATCCAAAAGGTATACCATATCTGATACGAATGTTAAACACAATACCACATACTTTTTGGGAGTCGGAGCATCACGAAAAGGTTTACTCAATGACATAATAAATTTGCTACCTTTTGAGTTGCATGCACCCGGTTATCAGTACTTAGGTCTGGGTACCAGACTAAAAGAGAGAATTGAGATGTGATAAACCCATTAATCCACTAGATGCGGCTGCAATGGAACATGCTATAGCTTATTATCATCATAAAGATCTAGCTGAAAGACATGTAGATGACAAGGAACTAGAAAAGAAAGCGTTCAAAAGATTAAGTTCAGATGCTGATCTCAATGAGAGATTGTGGGCTGGTGTTACTGAATCTGCGATGCATATTAAACGTAAGCTTGGCTGGGGAATTAAAATAAAAAGATAAAATATTGGTTATAATAAATGAAAGTAAAAAACATTGTATTTCAAGTTCCTAACGAGGAGTTGAAGGGTTTGAATATTGATTCTTTCCTAACGAAAGACAAACTGGATCATAAAAACAAGAAACTAAAGGAGGACAAAGGGATGGCTATCACAATTTCAGTTCCATAGCTTAAGAAAATGTCCAAAGAAACGAAAACTGGAAATGGTTTGACAGTTCACAAGGGTGGATTTCTACCCTTAATTTTCGCAGTATTGGGAGCTCTAGGAGCGTTAGCTGGCGGTACATCATTCATCGCTACATCAGTAATTAATGTCAAGAAGAAAAACCAAGAATTGGAAGAACAACACAGGCATAATTTAGCTATGGAGGAATGCAGCAAGGGATTGAAGAAAGTTAAGTGGGGTAAGAATGTTAAAAAAAGTAACTCCACTCAGTAACTTTGATATTAATCAAATGGTTAAAAAATTAAACATTAAAAATTTTCGGGGTGTATTTATGGTCGATGAGCTACTTATCACACCACTCAATAATGAATGCGGGATTGTTAATCTAGATGTTTCGACAAACTCTGGTACACACTGGGTATGCTATTGGAAAAAAGCAAACAACAAATATTATTTTGATTCATTTGGCAGAAATCCACCGCGACAATTAATAGCATATCTCGGAAGTAATATTTTTTATAGCGATGTTAGAATTAAAAATTTTAATCAAGTAACTTGTAGTCATTTGTGTGTAATTGTGTTAAATCTCTCTTCAGATAATTTTAAATTTCCAAAAATAATTTCACTATTAATAAGCAATGGATATATGTGGAAATGCATTAATGAGCTCTTGGATTGAAGATCAAATTAAAGAATGCACGAACAATGATGAGAAGATCAGTTCTAATGATTTTGTTTCCAACACACAGTTCAACGACTTTATAACCACACTGACAAGAAATATAAGATCATTGGATAAAGCCTATCTTACTTACTCGGAAGTAGATAATAATATAGATTTTGAACAAAAAAAAAAAAACTAAAACATGTGAGAAATCCCATTGCACCGATAGACACAATCAATTTAGAGTACTATCAGAAAAACAGAATTAACATTATTCTATTAGTTGGGAAATACAATTCAAAAGGAAAAGCATTTTACTTTGATAACCGAATAGAATTTTTTTTTTATGAGAGATGGAACTATAGTTGAAATAATAATAAAACCATAAAAATATAAAAGTGTTATCAACTGTTATCATGAACAGAAAAAAATTGACATGCATAAAACTTTTAAAGTATACTTTGATGATATGATATATTTTAAAATACCAAAAGCCCACTGTGTTTATTGAAATAGCTATGGTATATCAATACGTTTAAAAAGATCAGATTATGTTAGTTTTTAATGAAAGTGTTTCCATTAAAAACAAAACTTACAATCTAAGAATTTAAAAAGTATTAAATTTTATTTCGATACTTGCCATTATTTAACTTACGAGTCATATCTATTGTAACAAAACCATATTCATTATTCTAACATTTTGAACACGTCTCCCTGAATTTCTCAAATGACATATCACCACCAACAAAATCACTTTGAATATGTTTAAGATTTGTATCGTCTTGTCTGAAGATGCAAAGAAAATTAGCATTATCTCTTATAAGCTGCTTAGGTACTTTTGAGTATGTCTGAGCTAAATAGAAACAATCAATATCTTTGTGTCTACCGCGAGTAAAGTAATCTCTGACCATATTTTGATTTTCAAGTATGATATCATCGAAAACAACTACAGACTCGTTATGACATTCATTTATGTCAACCGTTTCTTCATTTGATGGAAAGAAGTATGCTATTGGTTCATTAAATAATTCTGATGCTACATCTATATTTTTCTTTAAATTGATATATTTTGTTTTGTCCAGACTTTTCGAACATACATAGAGAGTACCAAAGTCCAACCATCCCTGAGCATATATAAAATTATCGATCATAAGTGTAGTTTTCGCACAGTTACTGGGACCCACAATCAAACACCTATTATTATTAGGTAATAATTCTCCGTGATGTTTTGTCGATACAGTCTTGTCTGGTATTCTTATTTTAATATCCCAGTCTACATGTTTCTTACTCATTTATAAATAGGTTTTTTAATAATATAATAAATGAGTAAAGTATTCATACTAACAGATAACAGATCAGTGTTGAAGAAGAGACTACATTACCCTTTAGAGATAGAGGGACACTCATTGGCTTTAGTTCAGTTCTATACTACATATCTAACACTTCTCTGGGAGAAATAAGCTATATTTTGTGGGTCAGAATGAGATGGAATCGGCAATTGATATTCCAGTTGGTCAATATAGCTTAAAAGATCTTGAAAAAGCTATAAAAGGAAATTTTTCCAGTTAGTGTAGATTCAATGGGTGGGAAAGAAAATGATATATCTTTCGAGCTGGATAAAATAACAAACAGAGTGAAAGTAAAGTGTACACTTAAATTACAGTTTGGAAAACGGGGTTCAATAAGAAAACTTTTGGGTTTCATAGAAAATAAAACTCTGAAAGCAAATGTGGATCATTATGGTGATACAGTTCCATAATATGCTCCATTTTAAACAATAAACATACACTGTAATATAGTAAGTGGTATGATATTAAAACTTGATGAAAATAACCATAGAGAAACTAGCAGAATTGCCACTTTTAAATCAATAACAGCATTTGGATTTGGCAACACGATCGATTACGAACCAGTTTATCCATTATTTTTCCCAGTGCAAACAAATCAAGTTAATGAAATAATAGTTGAAATTAGGGATGAAAAAGGTAAGTTAATTAACTTGATTTGTCTGAAAGAACAGTGGTATTAGAGATGAAGCCGTAGATACTTTTCGGTTGGAAGTAGTTATATTATATAATAACGATAATACTTATTAAAATATTAAAGTTTCATATGCTAAAGATGAATAATATTTCTATAGAAAGTGTAATGAAAGAACTCAATGTTTCAGCTACTTTAATGTGTGTAATTTTTTAATTAGACTATGTTGTAGCACATTGCCGAAGTCAGAATGATAATTGTGTTTTAATGATTGGATAACCATTAAAACTATATTGAGATATGAGCACAAATAAAAATCAACTGATTTCTAATACGACGATCATTTACTCTTTAAAAAACCGAATAGAATGCCTTCGTTTAGCACCACAATCCACCATTCCATCATATTCAAAATTTATACCTCTACGATTAACATCATCTAAAACTTTTTTGCTGAAAATCTGAAGATATGTGTCTGGCAAGCTTACTTTAAAAGTTCCAGAAGTAATTACCACTTTGTATCCATACCATGTATCATATATGGTCTATGGGATAGGTCTGCCCAATTGTAAGTTCGGAAAGTTTCTTAAATTGTTGTGTTCTATTCAATACATTTAGCAACTGATCCATCTTTATTATGTAAAATATTTTATTTTTTACTCATCCAATTTTCTTTGGCCGCTCTTTGCAACTTTTTGTAGTCACTTTTTACGGATGCACTCCAAATGCAATTTTTTGCAGTCACCCTTTACAACTGCTCCCAAATGCAACTTTTTGTAGTCACTGTTTGTGGATGCACTCCAAACGCAACTTTTTTGCAGTTGCACTCTAATGCAACTTTTTGCAGATGCACTCTAACACAACTTTTGCAGTCACTTTTTTGCGGCTTGTTCAAACTGGCAGCTGATGTTTTCTGATGACTAGAGCATTCAATTTGCTGTTGGTTTTCTGATGATTCGTGCATTTCATTTACTGTTGGTTTTCTGATAACTGGGGGCTGTGGTCGAACCGGCAGCTGATGTTTTGGATCAGGAAGATAACTGTAATTTTTTCTGATAGTTTTCTGATGGTTTGGGTATTCATTTTGCTGTTGGTTTTCTGATAACTGGTGGCTGTGCTCGAACCGGTATTTCTATACTACTTCGCTATCTTCTTACTCTTATCATATTAAAAGTATTAATGGAGAAAAAAATCGCGAATGTGTTCAAATATCGCATTATTAAAGCTTGACTATGAAGTTTCTTTAAGCAGTAAGTGAAGAATACAATTATATGTAGGTAGTTAGATCTGTGTACTTTCATCGCATGTAACAAAACTCCACAGTTACAGATCTAGTTTAGACATTAAAGTGTTAGGACAGAAACACTGCACGCCTTGCATGTAGGAGCGATGAGACGCTTGGCATGCGTGTTAGTGTCTCCCGTATAACTTCCTCGCTTCTTGACCTTGAACACTGAAGTACATAGGACCCTTAAGTTCACTCGGCTAATCCTAAATTTTGAAATTTTTAGACCTTAAAAGCAGGTACTGGCAAGTCCTTGTGAAGTTTTAGAATCGGGAGAAAACTGCTTTCACCGCCCTCGATGGGTGAAGGTTCCAATTTTGCGCAATGCTGTTTGGGTTGAAATGTGCACCCACAAAATTTCAGTCTATGATGGTCCGGGTCTTGGACGGCCTCATCGGGGAATACACCTTGGCATACCTAGTGATGTGATTTGGTCCACCAATTGGGAGGAACATTTGAAGCACTGTCAGTTGTGTTAGAACATCTGGCCATAAACTGACTAACGTATGCTACAGCAAAGTGTCATATGGGAAAACCCAGTTTGGTATTTTTGGGGCACATTCTGGACGAGACCAGGAACAAACCCAGTCCAGAGCAACTGTGGCTAATTGAAAACCACCTGCCCCCATGGACATGTAAACAAGTCTGGAAGTTTTTCGGACTCATCAATTGGCTGAGTGATCATATTGAGAAATTCGCATAAATCACAGTACCACAAACCGACTTGATATCGCCGCAACGGCGGTTCAAGTGGACGAGCGAGGCACAGCAAGCGTTCGATGAAGTACGGGAAAAGTTCAAGTCCTGCCCCACGCTCGCGAGATATAATCTGAGCCAGCATCTGTACCTGCAGATGGAAGCAAGCCAAGAAGGCATAGGGCCGTGCTTTTTAAGTACAGTGATGAAGGGAACCAGAAAGTAATTCTCTTTGCTAATGCCAAACTGGGCACTACCGAGCGTCGTTATGACTTAAATGAGCATGAATATTTAGCGGTCATATGGGCTGTGAAGAAGCACTGTCCTTATTTGGAGTACCAGCCATTTATGCTCCGTACTAAAAACAGATATTTGGTATGGAACCACAACACACACGAGGCATGCAGCAAATTGTCCAGATGGGCATTATTACTTCAGGCCTACGACTTCACAGTGGAACACATGCCAGGGAGAGAAAATGAGTTAGTGGATGTGCTTTCGCAGTTTCCCTGCATTGACGTCATAGTCAAGGATGACATCGAATGGGAGGACATTCTACCTCTGGACATGCAGAAACCGTTATCTGACCTGAACATCCAGCAAATCATTGCAGTGAACGAAAACGTGATTGTTCATGCATGGTACTATAGTGTGGAGCATGCACAGATATAATGCGCGCTCATGCAACAAAAAATCAGAACATGCACTGAACAAAGCATCGAGAATTGGTCTGTGGTAGACGGCCAGCTGTAGATGTTGATGGCATTTGGCTGGACCAGTGGTGGAGGAAGATACTGGAAAGGTACAATGAAGAATACTATGAGATTTTCTGGGTAGGGCGCCAGCTCAGGGAGAGCACGATGATGCAGGGTTCATGTGGCCGATGGCCTTCGGCTTGTCCCCCAATGTTCTCCACCTTCAGAAGTCCTGGTGCTGTAGATTTTGATGTTATAAATCCTGTAAGTGCCTTTTCTAGTGGGGCTGTCGGCCTCCCCAATGCCACACACTCCCGAAGGGATGTCAGCCTCCACACACCATTAATAAAATACATATGTTAAATGGTCGAGATGCGACCAGAGATAAACAATAACACACTCTTAAACACACATTGATTGATTTACCTTTCACTTTTTTTAACAGGCAATTACGTCTACACTTCACCATTTAGGTGGGCGAACACTGATACAGACAAAAAGGCACGTGGCCTGCGTGAAATTACAAGTGAATAGTTACGTCCTGGCTATGTACAAACGGACCAGAGATATGGGGTGGTGTTCCAGTCTATAAAAGGGTAGGTTCCAGTTACTTAATGTTAATTAAACAGAATTACATGATGAATGGTAAAGCAAAAAGGTGCATGCCCAGAGCGGCACGGCGATGCGACCATGCCACGACAAAGTTTGGACTCTATTAAAATGGCTGTTGGTGCGGAGCTTGCTGGGTTGGTCAGCGTTCCCACCTTGGATCATGTGACTGTGATCGATACACGATATTATTATAAATACTAAACTGGAATGGCTCGTGATCATACAATTGAAATTAACATACTCATTATCACTTTATAAAAACATAAAAACCCTTCAATAAAAATATATATAAAATATTAGGTTCGTAGAGAGCAAGGTTGCCACACAAAACTTAACCTTGTATTGGCGAGCACTGTTTTTAGTGAGCCAGGAACTAGCAGGATGGGTTCCGAGGACAACTTAATATCTAAACGAACATTTAACCCTGATAGAACTTTGTTTCATATAATAAAACACTTGATATAATTATAAATTAAAATACAACTAGGCTTAGGAGAAGAATTACCACATGGTGTACACCATGTGGCATTACTAGTAAAGATTCGGGCCCCCATATTTCCCAACTACATGCGAGGTCACGTGATGGAAATGTAGCCACTCTGTTGTTTTAATCTGTGGCACTAACCTTACTCTCTGTCTCCGCGTATTGTGGCAGACGTAAACACAATCATGTGGGTGCTCGGTGTGACTTTAACACATCACATTAACAAACACTGACACATTTACTAAATAAATACATAACAAAAACAAATAACGAACACGTGTACATGAGCCATCGTGTACACGACATAACCCTTCAATGACACAACAACATTGATTTGAGAATACTAAAAAAATATACACGCCGTTTAACTGCATACTGTGCACTAAACGGAATGACTTCACTGAGCAGTGCAAAAATAGAACATATAAACACAACATTTAATGGCACTCTCAAAAGGTAAACAAACACACATGTACTTCCTAACTTTTCAGAAACACAAACATAACCCTACATCTCACACGCAGACAAGTGGCACTCAGTGATCGAAGTGCTGGAATCACATGGGTGGTGGACTAGCTGCATGGAGCGCATGGCAAATGGGCTTGAAGCTCGTGGCCGACATTAATGTGTTCACCCACCAACACAACTATATTGCGTCTATTTGTCCTAGCGTGTGCAAAAAGAAGTGTGTTAACCCATTCGCATAGGGGTAGCACAGTGGAACATCCTGGGGTTGACCAGACAGTGAGAAACGTCAGGGAGCACTTCTTTTGGCCCGGACTGACAAAGAATGCGCGCGAATGTGTGTGTATTTGTGTTAAATGCAATTTGTTCAAAGCAAGGCACATTTATGGGAGGCAACCACAAAAACCACGCATGCCAAAGAAACCCTTTCAAACAGTATGTTTGGGCTTCATATGGCCCTTCCCAAGGATCGCTTGGGGAAAATGCTTAATTGTAGTTGTAACAGGCAATTATTTTTAAATGGATAGAAGCATATGCAGTCAGTAGTGCACGAATGGCAAACATTGCCAGAGTTTTGAGTGAGGATTTGTTCTCAAGATGGGGTTATCCAAAGGACCTTTTGCTCTCAATTTACCAGTCGGAAGTGGGGAGATTTGTGCAAGCAGTGGGAGGTTAGACATCCGATGATGGAAAATTACCATCCAAGGGCGAACATCACAGAGAGGCATAACCAAGAGCTCAAGGTCCAATTATGTATCAGTGTAGCTGACCAACATGCCACATGGGCAGACCACCTGCCAGCCACCCTGTACACCATATGCCATCGTGTAAATGCAGCCATTGGCCGAACACCAACTGATGACCTCTACTGATACAATCTCTGCTTACCAGGAGAAGCACACTGCCCGCAAACTGGAGATAGCAGTGAACCTGGCAACAGCGATGTTCGATGGCAGCGACGCTATCAACGACTGCACGAAGTACAGTAGCATCAAACAAAGTACATCACAAAATGGCTGCCAACCACCACCAGGCCACCGCATACATTACATGAAGGGGATATGGTTTATATGTGCACCCATCCTCAGTACACTGCCCACAAGTAATTCTGTGTGGGGTTTGCTGCAAAATGGAGCAGACTGCACCAAATAGTCAAGAGTAAAGGACCAAATATATATTCGGTCCGACTTGGGAAGAGGTGCATCGCGACGATATTCGGGTGGCGCCGTGTGACGTCGATGACGAAGTCGTGCCCGACACTCTAACACCTCATGATGACGACGGCCGCGATGAGCTCCCCAAAGTGGCAGGAGAGGAGAAAGGTGCATTGGCACCTCCTGCAAGAAGTCCTTTAATGGACCATCAAGTGCCCGATGAAGAGGGAGTACCACCCCTGGTGAGTTTGGATGGCGACGCCTCTGCCAAACTTGCCCAGGGGGGTACCGGAGCAGATCATATCCCAGTACCTCAAGCAGGAACACCAGAAGGGGTACGGGTGCAGATAGCAGCTGACAGGGAACCTCCGACGGGAGCCTCAGGTGCCTTCGATGGCGCAGCACCTATGAGCACCACTGATCAACAACCGGCACCAATGCAAGTGCCAGCACTTCTAATGGCACAGGCATCAGAATATATTACGACATCCAGTGTTTGATGTGTGCTCGCATCCCTCGCCTCATAAAACCATTTGCCTGGCCACGCATAATTCAGCGCGGCACGTATTCGTGCTGTACTTGGAGTGTGTGAAGGCGTAGTGCGAAAAATACCAGTGCGTTAGTGCAACTCATTTAACGCATGAGAACCCGCGTGCTCGAGAAGTGCAGTGTAGTGCAATGTTTAAGTAGGGCCACTCACAAAAGTGCTTAAATACGATTGCCTAAAGAATAGTTATTAAATAGGGACATCAGAATGTCCCTTAAAATGCCCGTAAGTCATAGCAAGTGTGTGTAAAGGCTTTTATCCCATGGTGTCATCCTCGGTTGTATTAGTGTTGTTTTGTGTCAGTGTTTGTTTATTTTGTGAGCACCAAGTAAGCAGTTTTAAGTGTTCATTTCATGTTATATTAGCAAGGATGCAAGAAAGTAGTCCTGGTTCGGTGCACCAACCTTCACCCTTGTAGGTTCGGGCCCAAGCCACCACTCCAGTAGCATCTGAACCGTTCGAGGGCTAGACTGCAGTCGCATCGCACTACGGGGTCCAGCACATTTTCCGCGCCAATGATCTTCATTACAATAGTTATTTAATTTGCTGGAATCTTTTTCATTTATCGCCCCCAGATATGCCTGCCCTACTCCTCTGTGGCTTGCATTGCCCAGGGAAACTTAAATCTGCAAGTAATTTATTGAGTGGCTCCGTGCCATTTTTGTCTGTTTCGCCCATGCTGGAGGGCTTTGCCCGGCAACATTTGTAAGTGGTTCCCAATGGGGAATATTAAATAGCATGCTTAATATACCAGTGAAGATGAACTCTCATGTGTTATTTGGTTGTGTTCAGCTTTTCAGGGCAAGGATCCTCATAATACCCTTTTTAGTGCAACTTATTTCTATTCGGTATTTTTCAAGGGTAATTAATATGTATATCGCCATGTATGTGTGCTCTGATTATGTGTGCCAAGTCTTGCAGGTGTGTGGTCAGGCGATAGGCTATCCTTTAGGAAACCTCTCATTCAATGATATAATTGGTTATTAATCATGGCACGTAATGAATTCAGTTTTCGTAATGCATGTGGTCAGTCGATAGGCCACCGGTTAGGAACCACAGTGAATCATGTTAGCCAGAGCACTAGGTAAATTATAGGGGTAGCAGACATCAACAACAGGGAATGAGGTCCGGACAAATGGCCTGCAGCACCCTGAGAACACTAAACATCTCCTCCTGTTCAACTTTACCATCATCATTGATGCAGCCCTAGAGCGACGTCTAGCTCCTAGTCGGGAAAACCAACACATCACCAAAATTTTCACCGCCCCTAAAACCTCACCTTTCCGACACCTGAACCACCGTCGAGTGGTCTGCCCGAATGTGTAGCGGAATTCCTACAGCCTTACCGACCAATTGATAACCATCAAAGTCATTAGAAGGATTAATGTGACCTGCCATCTATAATGATACAGGATATGACAGGCCATTTAGCAAACACTAAGACAACTGTCACTAGCATTACATGTGGTTGCTAAGAGAATTTTGAAGGGCACGAAGCAGATAGATGTGATAGAACCATCAATTAGTCCATGGTCTTCTCCTGATGTGCTTGTTAAGCTGGAAAAAATGGCTATCTGAGGTTTTGTTTCAATTGTAGCCAGTTAATAATGTGACAAAGAAAGGCTCTTATCCTCGTCCAAGGGTAGACGGCACACTGAAGAGCCTTGTATGTTTGCAATGGTTATGGAATTTGGACATGAAGAGTGGACCAAGGGAAAGGAACCTGACTGTTTAAAGTTATGCCTTTTGAGCTGTTTAATGTACCTGCCACATTCAAATCCCTGATGGAAAAGGTCTTCTGTTTAGATAATTGTCAGATTTACCTAGATGACGACGTTACACGAAAGACATTTGAAGACCACATATCCAACTTACACTTTGTATTCCAAAAATGGCCACAGCCAACTTAAAACTACATAGTTCCAAAGAAATGCTACAATTTGCAAAAGAAAATTGATATTTATTGGGACATGTAGTGTCCACCCATGGCATTGAAACAGACTCCAAGGAGATCAATGCCATAAGAAGTTGACCTAAACCAACTAAAATCCAGAGTTTTCTGGAATGACGTGCCTACTACTGACGAAGTGTCACAGAGTCTCAGAGGGTAGAGGCAGTCTATGAGAAATAATAAAATAATTATGTTAGGTTTGAGTTTTGGAAAATGTTTATAATACCCGGGGCACCAGGTATCACTGAGGTGCTGATGATACCTTGAAGTTCTGGTAGAGCTGGCTCTTCTTCCAAGGTCGTGCAGGCCGACGACCAAGGTGATAATCCTACTGGTGGGAAAATGCTAATTCCTCATTAATACTGTATAATTCCCTCACTTGACACGCTGTGGCCTATTTACGCTAACCACGCACCCTTAAGCTGCTTCTACACATATTGCACTTACATATGAACACTTATACACATTATGAATACACTCGCTAGAATATCACAGTTTTGGCAGGAATGGTTGGGGCTCACACCCGAAGGCAACCAGATTTCCTTCAACTTAGCTTTCACTGAGTTAACACTACAATGGTCCTCCAGGAAACAATTGACACAAAAATACCGGGTTTTACCTGCCGATCGGGGCTACTCTGTAAAATGGTGCGAAAGCTATACAATTGTTAATGTGAAAAATGTAGTTTCCCCAGGCAATGCAAGCACTGGGGAAAGTGGGAGGCAGAGTCTTGGGTGGCTAAACAAAACGGTTCTGGAAGAATTAGACTATTGCAATTAAAATGATTAGTAAGAAAAAGTGATGGCAGCCTGGGCACGTGAAACTGCGAGACACTGTGTTACATCTCAAACCTCTCGTCACTCGCAGCAATGACTAACTTTGGGTGACGTGGCTCGCTGGTCAGCTTGGCGACAAGCAGGCCACGTCGGAACTACTTGCTACACGTACCTGTGTACAAATTGCTCTCTGACTTTCCATGCATGCTGTTTAACATATTATTAAATCACTCTGCATAACATAACAAATACTGCAAAACAAGAGGTGAAATGATATGGAAATGATAACATGTGAAATTGTACAGAAAACACTCAATCACACACTTGCAAACCTTAGGGCATCACTGGACTGCTTAAGAGGGTGTCTCTTGTGTCCACGTGGTTTTGCGTAACACACATTTGCCTTTAGTTCTTTTTAATAAACAATTATGCCCTATTTGCATTGTATGTATTAATGTGCGCCCTGAGGTACCTGGTCACTCGGCCAGCGTGACACTTATAACACTGCATTTCACACACGTTTTCACTTGCACTCTTTTACACTTGCACGAGGCATTCCATGCGATGCACCATGTACACTGATGCACTGCTGAACAAACAAGTGCGAGGCCGTTAGCAGTCACACCACGTCACGTGTGGCAGAGACAATTCCTCGTGCTCCTCTTCCTGGGACGTAGGGCATAAGGGCTTCTTGCCAGCTTACCCCACTCCATAAGCATTGGCTGTTACCATTACTCCTGCCGGTCCTGCTCCTTGCGGGACGTTGGGGTCGACACCGCAAGTATGGTACACCGCAGGTGGATGTTTCTGCAGGGCGAGAATGGTTGTAATTTTGGCCCATCATAGGCGCGACATGTCATTGCTGTGACACTTCATGTGAAAAAGCGAGCATGAATCGAATTTAAGCGCGTCATCGGGCGTCATACCTACCATGCACCCGTCATTTGTGTGGCGCTATATATTAGCCATCATGACTTTAGCCCGCTGTGCGACAGACAAGATGGCTGACGCCCGAGTAATAATCTTAAAATGTATATGTTCGTTTACGAAGGAATTACGGGTTCTATAAAACATATTTATACAAATTGAAACTTAATGTAATCATAAGTAATGTGATGCAATTCGATTTGCCACCACTGTCACAATAAAACAATAAACATAATTTTAAAAACACATGATAACTATGGACTTGTGTTATTAATGTACCCTTTTACATGTCTACCTTCCAAGTTATGTGTTGGTCGTGGCCGAGCAGTGGCGGAGTTAGCATCGCAAATGGTGTGCGGAGTTCTGTCACACCGCACTTTTAAACAGGTCTCTGTTCTGACGAGAGTAGAAATAGTTCTATATTAGTATCAGTCACATCTAGGTTTGTTCAGTATGTCTAATGTGTACATGAATATCTTGCATATCATGTTTGCCAAATGACCTTCGGCCATGGAAACACACAAATGGATTGATACGGTTCTAAATGTAACAGACGATCAGATTGAAACTGTCCAACTCGATGGGCACCAGGACTGTTTGTTTTTAAAAATTGTTTCTTCTAAACCTTGTGAAGCGATACCGTATTGCACCAATGGCCAGTCAACTTTAGTCACCACAGACCAGGAAAGGATCAACGTCACCATCGAACAAGCCTTCGACAACTTGAAACTGGTAAGAATTATAAATTTACCTGTAGAAATAGACAACCAAAAAATTCAGACGGAGTTTGTAAAGTATGGTCGACTTTTTACATTACAAGATGAAGTATGGAATCATAAATACAAATTCCAAGTAAAAACGGAAGTACGCATGGCAAAGATGGAAATAAAAAAAGACATTCTGTCTTACATTTCAGTTTACGGCTTTCGGGCTGTAATGATATATCCTGGACAACTATGAAAGTACTGGCAGTCTCCTACTCATGAACAAATTGAGTGTCTTAGTTTTCAAGAAAAGGACACACGTGCAATACACTGCTGGGGGATGGATAGGGCAACAGAAAATCTCGCAGCTGACACGCCTACACTGTCCACCCCTGCCCAGCACTCTCTGCACTATGCACACACGATCAGCAAGGTCCAGTACAAACACCTGTTGGTGACTCATATTCAGAGCATGCTGTCAACCTCAACACCTTAGTGACTATACCACGCCATATACACACGGAAACAGCTCGAAATACTGTTACTGCTCGCACGGTACTACCACAACACACACAGGATGTCTTCCCGCCAAACATTCCATTGTCGCCTGCTTCATGGGTGGACAGCATGGACATGGAGGGTGTAAAAATGCAACCACATAACATGAGCATGTAACAACTGCGGATGAAAATATGTCTGTAAGAGAAGAGCGACATTACGAATGTGACACCTGGGCCACAAAAGTAAGTCCTGTTCGTAAAACAAAGGTGTTATTGCAGAGTGAACAATCCCAGCTACAGGACACTCAGGAATCTTTGGAACTAGCAAAGGCCATTATTAACAAAATGCGTGCCTCTAGCGAAGGAGTCCTGATAACCCAACTAACTAACAATGTAACCGATACATGTGTGCATCCCCACATATTTTTTGTCCACCTTTCCTTTCCTTCTCCCTGATACCATCACTACATTTTCGAGGTTCACATTATAGAGTTATTGACAATTTTAACTTTAACTATTTGTGCAGTTTCGGCCAGTGCATGCTTGGTAGTGCTAGAGACACTGATTCGATCGCAAGAAGTAGCGATTCAAGATTTTACAGAGTTTCATACTTTCAATGTGTATACCAACGTTGGTGATCGGGGACGGGGGACAGCTATTATTACACGTGCAGGGCTGGAACTTAAAGACCTGCACTACCACCCGCCAGGCCGAGTGATGTCAGGACGAATAAACGATGTGTCTCTAGTCAATGTTTATGCTCCCTCCGGCTCCCAAGCGAAATATGAAAGAAATCAGTTTTTCTCCATGGATTTGATTCCGATTTTCCATTCACCCTGTAATCAGTTCATACTTGGTGGAGATTTCAACTGCATAGTTCACCCACATGAATATCAGGGTGACTTTGATCCTACTAATGCTACCCTATCTACTTCAATCACTCGCCCAGACTTGTGTGATGTTGCATCTAACTTCCAAGGAATACATTACACCTACGTGACTTCACAGAGTCGGTCTAGGCTTGACTGATTCTACATGAAAAAACAGCATATACATAAGGTGAATCGACATGACGTTCTTCCGGTAGCTTTCAGCGATCACTATGCAGTGATATTTGGGTACTAAAAGTTTGCGAATGTAACATGGTTTGGCAGAGGCACATGGCGTCTAAATACGTTTTTATTATACAGTTCAGAAGTAAAAAGGACTCCCTAGCTAATTGGGCACGTTGACATAGCAAGAAATACCATTTCCCCTCTGTGGCAATGTTGTGGGATGTGTGTGTAAAACCGAACGTCATGATGCTCTTTAAATGGCGTGCATACCGACTGGCAGAAGAGCATAGTGGAACACACACATTCTACGAACGTATACGACATGAACGTCACCTGCAAGCAAACAATGGCGCACATGTAACTCTATGTAATAGAGACACGAAACAGAAGCTTCTGCATTTATTTGGTGAAAAGTTTAAAAATCGTCATATTATGATAAATGATAAAAGTCTATTCGCAGAAGAGAAATTTAGCATGTTTAGTCTCATTAAGGAACAACAGAAAATACGACACAAGATTATCAACCAGCTTACTGACAGTGATGGCGCTATTATTCGGGACTGACCGGAAACAGTGGAAACACTTTGTAGTTACTTAGCAAATATATACTCGAAACAAGACACGGACGATGCTCTTCTTCCATCGGTTTTACAGGATTGTGAAAACAGAGTTAGCTGTGACAGCAAGACGTGCATGGAGGCGCCATGTTTAAATACGGAAGTTAATAAAATAATACAGCAATTGCCATAAAAAAAATCTCCGGGTATTGATGGTATTCCATACGAATTTTACACAACTTATTAGGATATTATTGGTCCCGACTTATGCGAAATTGTACGCGATGTGCTTACAAGAGGGGAGTAATACAAGTCTCATAAATAAGGGATAATTGTCCTTATACCCAAAATATCTCGTCCATAATAGGCCAATTACACTTTTATGTGCCGATTATAAAATAATTGCTCGGTTTTGTGCGACCCGATTAACCAAGGGATTGTTAGATATTATCGGTCCCGGCCAGACATGTACTGTTTCAGGACGTTCCATTTTACAAGGCATGCTTGCCCTACGGGACACTCAATTACTTTCGTCAATACAGCACAATAAATTGGCCATCTTGAGTATTGGTACGGATAAGGCATTCGATAGAGTCGATCATAAATTTTTACTTCATGTTATGCATCATTTCGATTTAACAGCCAATGCAGTACAGTGGGTGCGGATGGTGTGTACCACAATTTGGTCACGGATTCCTTACCCCACCTATTAAGATCGAGAGTTTAGTTCGACAAGGATGCCTGCTAACCATGATTTTATTTACTATCGCTTTGAGCCTCTCTGGAGAATGCTCAGTGCCCGCTTGCAAGGACTCCCTGTAGCGAACATGTCCTTTAAATTAAATGCCTATGCTGATGACATCACATGTGTCGTTCGTTCAGAGCGGAAAATTAAAGAGACGGCAGAATGCCTGGAACTTTTTCGCAGTGTCACCAATCTGCGAGCGAATGCTAACAAAACTGCCATATTGGAGCTCAGCGCGACCAGCGAGCTATTTGACGACTTTTTTTTACATTTTGGAGGGCCGAAACTGTGATAATATTCTGCATATATTTCCATGCAGATGCCATTCATATGTTACATTATAATTGGAACATGACAATAAATAAGCTCCGTGCTCGTCAAACAGAAATGAATTATCGTCGTACAAATATTATACAGAGGTTTACTTTAGTAAATTTATTCTTCCTTGCGAAGCTATGGTATGTGCCCCATATATTCCCACTAGCATGTCAACTAAGTGCACAAATACTACATATTGTTGCCGCATGTTGTGGAAATATTATATTTAAATTGTCTAGGCCGCAACATTATCTTTCCTTGCAAGATGGAGGCCTGTGTCCTATTAATGACGTTTTGAAGTGTGAGGCATTATGTCAGTCTTCAGCCATTGCAACAATTCTGCACCCAGCGAACATTTACGCAGCATTGCAGAAAATGATGTGGTCTGAAGTTAGATACATGCCACTTCAATACCGTCAGGCAAAGGAAGTACTCACAAATCCTGTAGAACACTTACCGGAAGAGACAGTCACATCAGCGAGATATTCGTACATTCGGGCTTACAAAATGTCGGCAGTCATACCATCTGTTGTGAATCGCACCCCAACAATCCACTGGAGGCACCCATGAAAAAATACTTGCCGATCCTAACCTTTCCTCGGATCTTCGAGCTGCAGTATTCGACTTCTACAACAATATAGTGGCAACTCAGCAGCGTAAATACAGCGTTGACCTGACAGCTGACCCTGCATGCCTGCTGTGTGGCAACACTGACACTGCCCTTCATTGGGTAATTTCCTGTGTTTATGCAGCTCCCATCTGGCAGTGGTATCGCGTACGAGTATGAAAAATAATTCGCGATAAACATGGAGATGTCAGCGACACGCACATGCTTCATTGCGATTTCTTCACCTTCTCCTCATTTACACAAATAGCTGCGGCCTGGTTTGTACTTCATGCGATCGGTTGTTTGGTGGGCCGTTAGACACCGGTGACAGATCAAGACTTTGTCCAGCTTCTTCGTCAAGATAGGCGGAACATGGCGCGGGTGGCACATTGCATCAGTGGTACGGCAATTTTTAATTTTAATGTTGACGTTTACACCTACAGAAAGTGCCTATATACTACCGAGGTTGGGTGTACGCCGTGCGCTGCCCACCCCTCGGTCCTTACAAGTGTACACATTAATGTTCCAGTAGTAATCGTCGATAGGTGATAGTGTTATAGGTCCGTGTCCCATTTCGGGATGTACGTCGTGCGCTGCCCCTCACAATAAATAATTTTGTGTGTGTATATATATTTATTTATATATGTATATATAAAGTGGTTAGCATACAATAGAGAAATTTAACACAAAAAAGTGGTTAACACGTGCGCCTCACATGCTTAAGGTCCTCGGTTGTACCATGTAGTAAATTGTGAGCTGTCTGCAAAACTGGGGCAGTTTTCAACAGCAGAGAATACCAAAACAATAATAGTCCAGTATTGTCAGAAAACACTGAAGTTTGGTTCTTCGACTTTGTCAGTAAAACCAGTTCACCAAATGTTCATATCGTTTAGTGCCCCCATGTAAGAGTTGTGTAGATATTTATTGAGTATTTTGTTATTGTTTTCATTATATTGTTTGTCATAATAAATTTATTTATTATATTAAAAAAGTGGACTAGTGCATGGATTTGCGCCCCGTACATTTTAGGTTTTAGAGTTCAAATCTCGTTGTGACGAAATTTTTGTTATTTTATGTGATACATTATTGTTGTTTATAGTTTGTATTACTGACATAATACATTTATTTCTAGAATATCTTTATCTAAAAGCAATAATACAAACCAAAGCTAAACAAAAAAACCACACGCAGCCGATTGCACTGTGCAGTAACTTGCGTATTATTGCTTTTATACAAAGAAATTCTAGAAATAAACATTTTCTGACAGTATCAAATTATAAACAACAATGATGTATCACATAAAATAACTAAAACTATGGCAATACTAATTTTTACTCTACTTTTAATAAAATGTAAATAAGCTGATCACAGTTGCGAATTAAATATTGTACTTATCGAAAGTAGCCAAATAATTATGTGAATTTAAAATATATACGATAATTTTCTATTTATATTGTGCAATTTACCGTAATTTAAACAAATTAAAAAAATTGCGAGAGAGTGGGATTGAACTCGTACTGCCTTCCACTTTAGGCCATTACATTACAATCTGCACCATCAGGCCAAGTTGAAATTTCAGGAGAAAAAATATAATTTATTATTTCGTCATTAAATCGCAAAGATTAAATTGTATACTCTTACTTTTGGTTTTTGGTTTAATGAGTACCGTTAGGATTGTTAAAATTAAGAGTATACGAGTGCACTCTCTTCAACACTTTGTATACAACTTAAACCTTCAAACAGAGCACTGTAATGATTAAATGAAAACGAAATGAAAGACTGAGTGTTCATATGACGTTGTAAAATGGCGTTTCGATAGAGTAGACACATTTTACAAAGTATTTTGCATTGGTTATATTAGTTTATTCACTGTCACTTTACTTGATACACGTTTACCAGCGCCCATTTTATTTTGAAAATCATTAGAGACGGATCAAGTTGCTAGAGACGCAGAGTGAAGTGATTGTTGTATCAGTCAGATACTTTTGACTGATTGAAACAGTGAAATTCTCACTGATTCAGATTTACAGTGTAAATACAATAAATACTTGCACTGTGGACATAGTTTTAAATCTGTTGCGCTGGAGGAAAAACTAAACTACAACACAACAATATTATCGATTTCATTTGCTTATTTCTGGCGGGCGTTTTCTATTGGCTGACAATTGCCGACAGATTATCCAACTTAAAAAAAAAACACGTCTCTTGTGCAGTTACAATACCAACATATGTATATCTACACTTCCGCGCCGTCATAACCACGACACCTTAGTTAACGACAGAAGAGTTATGACAACATAATCTGTGCTCGCATTATTGTGCAGCCGTCACAACATTGCCATCGTCCGTATGACAAGTTATACCTGTGACAGTGTCATATAAAAGAACCATGCACCCACTGCTTTGGCAGCCGACAACTGTGGGGGGGGGGGGGAGGTTGGTCATGCTGCAGTGACCCCCCCCCCCCTCGCCCAACGTGTGGCTCGGGCACACTTGCTGGACCCATGCTGGTGTTTTCCTTGCTAACTGGTGACGCCGCGACGATGCACGTCGCAGTGTCAGCTGGTGGACCCGTTCCCACTAGCGCTGGCACCGGTCGCGGTGCTGGTGCTCCAATGTCGACACTGGTAGACGCCGTGCCTTCGAGCACTGGCGCCGGTGCGCCGGGCGACGTCGAGCTCTTGGCACCCTCTGCTGACGTCCCTGGGGAGTGTGTGGATGCACCTTCCTCCTCCATGCTCCTCCCTGGCTCTCGACAGCGTCGTCGCCGTCGTGGGTCGTTAGGGCCCCTGCATCACTTACTACTTGCTCCTGCCTTAGTAGTATAAAGAAACCGACCCTAGCACAGCGTTCAAATAAATAGGGCTATTTTATCCTAAAATTGCAAGAAATAACAGTTTTATGCCGATAGGATTTTTTTTTAAAGAAAATTGCAACAGTAAAATTTTAAATTAAAATTTGATGAAAAACAGCCAAAATCAAGCAAATTTAAGGCAAAATCAAGCAAATTTAAGCTAAAACCAAACAAAATTAAAGCTAAAATCATGTGAAATTTAAGTTGAAAACAAACAAGTTTATGTCAAAAACAAACCAGTTTTAAGGTAAAAACAAACAAGTTAAAGTCAAAGTCAAAAACAAGCAAATGAAAGCTAAAATCAAGCGAGATATTTTGTTATTATTCATTATGGTTTATATTCGAATCTCTACTACATTTCTAAACACTTCTCCTATCTGCCGAAGTTCGTAGCCTATTCCTCGAAGTTCATGTTTTTCGTCAATGTTTTCTAAGAGCAATAATTGCAAGTTTGGTAGATTTCGATGCAATTTGAAAACTAATTCTCTGAGATTGTCAGGCACATTATTTAATGCATAGGAAGGAGTATCTGAAACATCACCACCTTTTAAAATGTTAGTCAGGCTGCATGGTAACCCAATCAATTCATTTTTATTTATAAAGAAAGAAATATGTTAAGAGAAAAAGTAGTTTGAACTAATAAAAATTGGTACAAATAAAAAATGGCACAAAATAAAAATTGCACAAATAAAAACTGTCAAAAAATAAAAACAGAAGAAATAAAAAATGACAACAAATATAAATGCCACAATTAAAATTAACACTAGGAGAAAAAAAATCTCATTTTGGGTTAACAAAATGATTTTTCATTCGATAAAACAAATCAACTATATCTCTAAAAATTTATAAAAGTTTAAAAAAATTAACATTATGTCTAAAAAATTGTATTACACTATCGAAACATTTTGATGTTTCCTCCATTCATTAATTTTAAAAATTTGTATATCTTCAGTAATTCTTTCTTTCAAATAATCATAAGTTAGATTCCTTTGACTAATTAGGTCAACATTATAAATTGTTCCTGCTTCGATAGCTTCATTAAAATCCCCACTAACTTTTATTATGGTTTTTCTTTAACTACAGTGGTTTTTCTATATAAACAATCAATAAAAATGGTATTCGACCCCAAAATGAATAATAATTCATATCACCTTCAAAGTTTGCAGTAGGTTTATAATAAAACTCATCATTTCTGTACATAGTATCTAGTTTCGACTTTTAATTTCTAAAATCGTTATAGGCAAGAAACATTTTATAATCAAAACCATTATCAATATATAGATTCCAATTTTATTTTGGAAAAATTTCATTTCTTCAATTTTTAACAAAAATATAACTTACATTAAAGTGATCAAACACAGAAGTGTGTTTATACTGTTCAGCATAATTTCTTCTATTAGTTTAAAACCATACAATTACAAAATCAGGCATATGAAATTGAAACTTATTAAAATGATCTTTTATATCAAAGTTAAAAACAGTTGTCCCAACAAGAACTTCTTTTTCTAAGAATTGCCAATAATTAAAACTAATAGACATTTTAGGATGTTTGTATATTCTTCTTTAATTGCAATGGCTGTGTTAGATTCATATTCAACAATAGGCCAGAAAATTATAATTTTAATAACAATTTTACCTAGATCAGGACGAGATTTCTGAATTTTATCTTCTGCGTCCGTAGTTCCATGGAGATATAAACCGTTGTTATCAGGCGTATTATGAATAAAATAATTTTATAACCACCTTTCCAATAAATTTCATTGTTATCTTGAATTAAACCCAACAGATATCTCAGTGGACAGATTATTTCATTCGTTTTATCACTACGAGCATTTTTACTCGATATTTATTATCAACACAAGCAAGTTCTAAATAATTTTGTTCACTTGGAGATCTTACCAATCTATTCATCATTGCTGATGTTATCCCAGGATTATCAACAGCCTCAATAATATTACGATGTTTAGATATTTCTACTCTAGCAAATTGAAAAGGAAAAAAGTTACAACAAACATCAATATTATATAATGCATTGTATTTTGCCTCATCCCCTATTTTATCTCTCTTTACTAACATATAGGCTAGTGTTCCAAAGCATAAGCATCATTTGGAAAAGAAAATCCATCACCTATTGGAATATAAAATTCAATTCTACTACTGTAAATATTTAAATTCTCCTTACTCCGATCTGATGGAGGAAAATATTGCCTTTCAATAATCTCAATACTTTTATAACTAATTTATTTAAAAAAAATTAAATATAAGAAGAAATTAAATATAAGAAAAAAATTCATATATTAGAATAAATACATACAAATGAAAGATTCTTCAAAAGAGGTTTCTCGAGTTAAATTACTCATTGAAAAATACAATAATTATAAAAATAATCATGAAGCAGAATATGAAAGAATAAAGAGCTACCTTTAATTGACGAATGACGAAATATTGGAAAAAGTTAAATAAGTGAAGAAAATAAAATTTTATAACGACACTAGTTCCAGTAGTAGCAAAAAATTTCGATTATCCACCAACACCAGAAGAGAAATCATATAAAAGAGAATTATTTTCAGAACGATTAATTTCCTCATTTGGAAGAACAAATGGGAATTGTGCCACTGGAATATTTGACCAAAGAATATGATCTAGAGGATAAATTCACTGATAATATTATAAAAAATACAGAGACATTGTTACATCAACCGATGTTGCATTCCAAAGAAAGTAAATAAACTGTAATAAAAGTTGGATAGACATTAATATAATTAAACCAATTTCAGTTAACTATATAAAAGAATCATGATCAGAGCCAAACACATCAGAAAGAATGATTTCTTCGAAAAATTCTATATCTGGAGAAGGTATAAAAAAATAAAACATTTTATCAAAATAATGTGTTTGGATGGGTGATTTTAGAAAATTGATCGATATATTGTTAGTTATTCATGGTGAAGAAAATGTTGGAAATAACAATTATTACAACAAAAAAGTATGCACAGTGAATGTGTTAAACAATACATTTTCTGAATTTGTTATTAATAATCCAAAAGGAATTCCATATCTTATAAGAGTTTTAAATGTAATTCCGCATTCTTTTTGGAATTCAGAACATCATAGTCGAGGAATAATAAATTGGGCACTAAACAATTTAAATTTGTCTAAAATGTATTTTCCAGGCTTTATTGTTGTGGACCATTTACAAAATTAAACGAAAGATTAGAGAGAGGAGACAATAGAATAAATAAATTAGATGAAGTGTGTAAATATAATATTGCTCATAGAGATCATAAAGATTTAGAATCTAGACATGAAGCTGACAAAATTTTACAAAAAGAAGCAAAAGAAATTATGTTAGTAAAAAATACTCCAATTGGAGAAAACAATTGCTTCTGCCGATGTTGTTTCAACTATGTTTACAAGAAAAATTACAATGGGGAATTAAAATTTTTTAATTAATAATATTTTTTCTTTATAAATGAATGTAACAATCATTACTTTCGATATACCCATTAATCAGTTAAAAGATTTGGGTATAGATTTTGAACAAAAGATCAGATTGAAAAAAAAAATTGAAACAAGGAAAAGGTTTCAAATTAACTTTGCCAATACAAATGATCAAAAAAAATATTAAAAGAAAATTTTCTAATGGTTTACATAATGGTTATTTTTACAACTTTGTAATTCCAGTTTTAGCTGTGATTGGTGCTTTAGCCTGTGGAGTTAGTGCAATTTACAATTCTGTTGAACCAACAAAAATAATTAGAAGGACAACAAAGATGTAATTTAGCAATGGGAAATAAATCAGAAAGTAGTTTAGTTGCAAAAAGAGGGGAGCTAAGAAAATCCAACTTTATTTCCATGATCTAATATTGATATTGAACAATATGTAAAAATTCTACAAATTAACCATTTCAGAAATGTTTATATGATTGATGTATTGCCAAATAAAATGCACAAAAATTAATGTGCTGTGGTTAATTTCGACATTTCAGCAAATCCTGGTACTCATTGGGTTTGTTATTTTTAAATAAAATAATGATGTTTACTATTTTTTATTCACTTGGAGGTAATATTCCTAGTAATTTAATGACTGCTTCAAAAAGAGAAATGTTTATTACAATAATAACCGAATTCAGAATTTTAATTCAGTTATCTGTGGACATTTATGTTTAATTGTGTTATATATTTTTTGAGAAGATTTAAGTTTACTGATAAAATTTATTTGTTATTATATGATGGAATTATTTGGAGAACCATTAATAAAATCTTTATATGAAAACTTGGATACTTTTGCTGAGAAATTTGAATGAAGAGTTTAACACTTTTGCTGAAAAGTTAAACACTTTGATGAAAATTTATAAACATATTTAGATTGAAAATCCATTACTATTATTTTTGATTTTAAAAAAATATGTACATACCAAAATATGATAATATAGGTTCTGATTTAAAAAAGGTTTAGATACAAAATATATTACTATTGTTTCTGATAAAAAAAAGATGTAGGTTCAAAATACAATAGTATTGTTTTAGCTTTACAAGATAAAATAAGTGAAGTTTTTGTTTATACAAAATGTATGTCTCTCTTCATAATAATATAATTAATGATTTAGCTGATCTTATAGATTGAAAATATGCAGCCAATAAAAGATTTTTTGATCAAGAAATAGCTAATAAATTACAAAATTTTAATCAATTAGTTTCGAATTTTTGTGATACACTTGTTAACCTCAATAATGAAAAAAAAAAGAAAAAAAATTGTTTTGATAAAGAAATATATCATAAATTACACAATGTAAAGCAAATAGTTCATACTTATTTTGATAAACTTATTGACTTGAAAGTTAATAAATGTAAGGAAGAAAACCTCATATATTTTATTTACCAGCAAAGTGGAATAAATGTAATAATAATTTCCACTTAGATAATAATGTAATTTACTTTTCTTTTTTGATGGATTGTACTGTTTATAAAATAATTACTAATCCTAATTTATCTGATGATACTATGACTGTTATTAAAGGATATAATAAAATAGATTACAGAAAGCATTTTGATGTTAAGAGAGGTAATATTTTAACTTTAAAATATAAAAATAAAATATCTATACATGATGATGGATTAATGATTACAATTGGAAATTCATGAAATTTTAAGATGTATTTTTATTTTTACTTTTAAATGAAGAACACTTTGTGCTTGAAGTGTAAGAAAGTTAATAAAAATAACGATGTAAAATGAAAATCTGAAAAATGGACTCTTAGTTAACTAAAGTAAATGTTCAATATGTTATTCTAATAAATCAACATAACAAAAATTACCCAATGTAAGAGAAGGAATAATCAATTAATCATATAAAACAGCAAGAAGAAATTTACGCAGAAGAAAAGTAATATCATATGGAATTAATAATTTGTGGCAAATTGATCTTGTTGAGATGGATACTGGTAATATGAAAGGTATATCACATATAAAAATTGGATATAAGTATATTATGACAATTATTGATGGTTTTCAAGGTACGCATTTGCTATACCCATAAACGATAAAACAGCTAAAAATGTAGTAGATTTATTAGAAACTATATTAACGAAAAGAAAACCACATAATATGGAAAGTTATAATGGTTCTGAATTTCATAATAAAACATTTTTAACATTTTGCAAAAATATAACATCAATTATTATTCTACAATCAGTGAACTTAAAGCTTGTGCTGTAGAAATGTTTAATTGCACATTGAAAAGTAAACTGTAGAAAAAAAAATTTGCTTTAAATGGTAATTTTAAATGGTAAAATATATTAGAACATTTAGTTAAAAAATATAATAATAAAAACCAATCGAAGTTTTATGAACATTTTTATTAAACCGAAATTAAAAACTGGTGATATTGTCCGTGTTAGTAAAATTAAAGTCATTTTTGAAAAAGTTTATACTCCTAATTGGACAACAGAATTATTTACTATTTTTAAAGTTTTCAATTATGATGTACCAACTTAAAAATTAAAAGATATTAATGTAGAAGAAATAAAAGGTAGTTTTTATGAATATGAAATCATGATAACTAATCATCCCGATGAATATTTTATTGGAAAATCTTAAAAACTAAAGGTAATTGAATTTATTAAATGGTTATGTGTTGATAATTCACATAACTCATGGATTAATAAAGCTGATGTTTTGTAAATTTAAAACATTTTTCTGTAATAAGCTATTTTAATGTTAATAAAACACATTCAGCATTCTTTTTAATGTTCATAAGATACATTCGATGTTCATTTCAATGTTCATAACACATGTTCAATGTTCACAACACACATTCGATGTTTGTTTTAGCATTCGTAACATACATTCAACAAATCTTAAAATAGAAAGTGTTTTTAAAATAAAATATAGTATTTGATTTAGCTTGAATATTTGCAAACTTTTTAAAAAAATAATAAAGTCTTTGATTTTATTTCTATACTTTTCTTCTTTCATTTTTTACTCAAATTTAATGTAATAAAACCATCATACTTATATCAACATTTTACACAAGTCTCTTTAAAATTTTCATAAGACATATCTCCACCAATAAAATAATTATAAATGTGATTTAAATTGCTATAATCTTGTTTAAATATACATAGAAAATTCGTATTATTGTTTACCAGTTGTTTAGGTATTTTCGAATAAGGATGTGCTAAATCAAATACATCTATATCTTTATATCTTCCTCTAGTGAAATATTAACAAATTATATCTTAACTGTCTAAAATAACATAATCAATTATAACCAGAGAATTATGTTTACATAAATCTAAAGTAATCATTTCATCAGTATTATTTAAAAAGTACCCATTTGTTTATATAATTTTTAGCTTTTTGTATAACAAATTTATATATTTATGTAGTCGAAAATATTTGGTTTGATTAAAAATGTTTGAACAAATGTACAATTTATTAAAATTTTACTAACAGTTCTTATAAATAAAACTCATAATCCAAATAGTTTTTCCACATACTTGTGCAAACTATTATAGCTCTCATATTATCAGGAAAAAATTCTTCATTTTTATTTTATTTTTAGAGTTTTATTCAGAAATTAAAATACCGTCAGCCTAATCAATTTTTTTATTTAAAAAGAATATTTTTTTTATTAAATGGATAATTAAGTATTCAAGATAACAAATAACAGTTCCATACTACAGAAGAAACTTCATTATGCTATCATTCTTAAAGATAAATCGATTGCTTTATTAGATTTAAAAGATCCACTATTATATTGGCCTCTAGGAATATATATATAACTTCATTATAATCAATCATTGTTATAGTATTTTTATTTGTATTAGGTGTTAAATATTCTGTTTTAAAACTTTTAAAACAATAAATGTTCATTGTAACTTAGCATCCTGAATTTTCATAAAATATGATGAATCTAAGCATTTAGAAATATATATAATCTATAGTTTCCCACCGAAAACGAAGTGTGGTTTTAGAGATACAGTACATATGAATTTGCTTATCCAATTTTTTTACAAAATGAATAATGAGTGGTTTAATCATATTGTTTTAGAAATTAGAGATGAAAATGGAAATTAAATTGATTTTGAAGGTACTGATATTGATAGTGCTTTGGAAACTAAATATGCTAGAAATATCATAGATTTTTTGAATCCATAAAATATGTATATAGAATATAATGAAAATATAGAATATAATATATTATAAAAATTAATTTAAATTATACATTTTTATATCCATATGGTAATGTATTTATCTTATCTTGTAATACAATCCTTTTGTAATCGCAATGACTTAATGCTATTTTATTAATTTCCACTGTATATATTTGATATTTTTTACTCCTTAATAAATTCGTTGTTTTATATTGTATTTTATTTTTAAACAAACCATTCATAAAGTCATCAAATGATATTTTCTTATTAACTACACATTTTTTAATGCCTTTTAATCTTTTATTTTCTTTTTCACTAACCTTGTAAGCATACATTTTAGCATGTAAAACAACAAATTTACGCATTATTTTACCATTACACTCATCTTTCATCTTTCCAAAAACCCTTTTATTTATTTGACGCATATTATAGATATTATATTTTGGATAATCGATTGTATCAAAATGTTCTATCATTGACTTCATATCTTTGTAAAAATTTTCTGTTGTTATATCAAAAATGTATGGTTGGTATCCTGAAAGCATAATTAAATACTATCCCCATAATTTGGTTTCATTATTTTATAGTGGAAAAAATACATTAATTCTTTTGGTATGACCAAAATTGACATACCTACATAAATTGATTTATTAAATATTATGAATTAATTATTCATATGAACTGCTGCAAGGTTTTGATCAAATATAGTTATTTGTTTAATGTTTGGTTTTACTATTAATTTATCACAAACTTTTTCATTTAAAACCAGTTTTATATCTACCTTGTTCCTTATACAAAAAAAAAACATATTATTTCATCAGTTTATAAAAAGTTAGTTCAAAGTCATTTGTTGCTTTAGTTCTCATCTATGTATTTAAATCCATCTCCTTTTTCAACCAATCAGACTGATTAAACTTCAATAGTCTATGGACTTTAGTAAGTTTTAATCCATTATCGAGGCAATGTTTCAGACTTTGACAATGTATAACATTATTTTGTTTATTATGTAAAGTTGTTAATAATTTATATTGTTTTGTTCCTAGAACTGGCATATTTTTGGACAAAATTGAAGATCTTTATGTGAATTATGCAGTTCTTGGTGATGTTCTAAATCGTCTTCTAATATGTATCCGTGTTGTGACACATCCTTCATATTTAATATATATTTCTGCCAAAAATCTAATTTAAATTCTGAATAATTAAGCCATTTGAAAATCCTATATGGTAAATATTGAGACATTGCCCAACCATAAAAATTATTTGCGTCGGTATAAGTTAAATAATTAAACTCTTGATTGACTTAAAATCTTCTAAATATTTATTATTTGGATTAAAATATTGTTTTCAACATTGTGATATTCCATCTCTAATCCCTTTTTCTATCATTAAAATAATATAATCTCGTAAAGCATACAAAGATTGTTTTGTTATTTTTATCATTGCATCCCATGATAAACCTGGTGCTGTAAAATAACATGCTGGATCTAAATCATATGCATTTATAAATGAATTTCTAAAGTTTTCAAATATATCTGCAAACAATAATATGTCACTTTTTAAGTATAAGTCGTGATTATTCGCCAAGATTTTTAATATTAAATTATTTCCTTACAAGTTTTCCATGCTCATAGTCATCTTCAGTTTTATCTGATTCATTTAGTTTATTGTATAATTCACTCTTTGAGGAAGTTCAGTTTCTTGAAATTTTTTCCAAGTGTCCATATAATGATATGGATAAGCTCTTTTTCTACTAACTAAATCTATCTTGTCTTCTGGAAAATGTTTTTGTGCATTCTTCATTTGTTCCTTGGTTAAATTAGATGATAATTTATCTAAGCTGCTGGGCATAAATTTAAAAGTGTTCATAAGCCTCATTTTAAATTTTTTTTCTCCTAAAAGTAATAAACTTTTCTTCATTATTTCAGATTACATCTATCTGCTTATTATCATATCGTAGATCCTTAATAAATAAATGAGCATCACATCCAGCTAAATTATGAAGATAAATTGGTACAAATTTGGGTAATTTTAAAGCTAGGTTGCAACTATTACATACTGGACCGATGAATTTTCCAGTTAAATGATTGTGGTGGCATACATTTTTACTAATTTCTTTATATTTATCCCCATGAACTTTACAATATTTTAATTTATTAGAAATTTTCTTTTCTGCTCTTGTTAGCATATGCATTGGTTCATTTTGTGAATATATTTCCCCAATATCTTCTACTTACCTTTTCATATAAACTTTTTAAGTGCATTTGGAACTCTATGTACAACTGGAGGCTTATAACCACAATGATTTGATATGATATAATAACAAAAACCAAAAGCCTTATTTAAATGATGCTTCCTTATGTATGATTAATCATTTAACTTTAAATCAATGTTATTTATTTGACTATTAGCAAGATTATATCGTTCTTTAAGTACTTATTTATAAAAACTATTGTCAATATATGCTTCTGTTAAAACTTGATATTTTTGGATTTATTAATTTATTTTTTATTTCTCTAGGGTTAGGTTTAGTGGTTAATATTTTCGACAGTATTGATTTAAAATCTGCATATATTGCAAAAGGAACTTTCATTGAATGCCACCATTTTTTAAACCATGATACACTTACATTGTCCTTGGGCATAATGATTATTGCTGATACATTTTTAGTGCAGTCGGCTACATGTTTATTTAATTTTTCCTCAGATGTAAAGAATTGAAGCCACATATCACTTATATAAGTTTTATGTTAGTGATAAATTTTTTTGTGCTGTAAGCAGTTTCTATAAATCTTTTATCCAATAGTAATGCAAGTTTTCTTTATTTTTGAAATAAAGTAAATTTATATGTTCCTTTTTATGTTTTGTTATTTTTAGTGTATAAACACTAAATTTCTCGTCTAAAGAGTAACTATACAGTTCATCAAAAGAGTATATATTTATAAAACATCTAATTTGATTTTCTATTTTTGGAATATCATCAATTCTAATAGGATACTTATATTTATCTAATACTACATCTATGTTAAGACCATCATTTTTATATTTAGTTACTCTTTGGTGATCTTTTTCTGTTGGAAACAATACAGACTTGATTGCCAAAGAAAACATTTTTTATCTTCATTTTGTACATTAATACATGCTTTTCTGTTTTTAATATATTCTGGTAGCTCAATATATGATGTGCCAAATAATGGATTATACTTATTTATAGCTAGCTCCATTCCAATCACTCTAATTATTCTCCAGCCTGATTCTGTCCTTTGTAGTGCATCTATGTCAGCAATGATTTCTATTTTTGAGTATTTGTAAAGCCTATCAAATTTTCCTTCGATTAGTATTGTTTATGTACTTGCTTGAGTTGGAAAATATTTTATTGTACTTGTTTTTTCACTGTAATTTTTACCCCAAATTTTAAGGCGAAATTTTTCGATATATGAATATTAAGATTATCGCATATTATCTCAAATACTTTAGGTTTTATAGAAGTTATAAAATGTCTAGACAATATTATATTAGTGCTACTTTCAATGGCATATGTTAATAATCTACAATCAACAGATTTATAAATTTAGTAAGTGTTGTTGGTTCTAACTTTTTTTTGTTTACAAATACATTAGTTGAGAAAGTAAATATTTATTTTAATTCATTCTTGTCTTCTTTATATATTTCTTTCATATCAACACTTGAAAAAGTTAAACTTTTGAACATTTGTTCATCATTATCTTTTGAAAAAGGTAAACTGTTGAGCATTTGTTTAACATTAGCATTTGTAAACTGCAAACTTTTGACCATCTGTTTAATATTAGTACTTGAAAAAGGTTAACTTTTGGCGATTATTTTATTCCTGGCGTATTTGTAAGGTCGATAAATAAAATTATTAATCTAATTATAAGCCAAAAAATATAATTAAGAAATTGAGATATTTTCTTTTTTAAAATAATTTTAACATCTCTTTTATAGAAAATATCATTAGAAGAAGGAAATATTCCCTTTAAATCTTTTTTATCTTCTCTATAATATATATAATTAGAAAATGGAAATATTTATTTAATTCATTTTTTTTTCATATAATTTTTTGTTAACAATTTTATAAAGAGGAAAATTTTCTAAGTTCCTTCTACTAATTCAAGATCTCCCATTCTTTAAGTACATTACATTGTGTAATAATACTTCTAATTAAATCATCTTTTCTTAGGCAATGTTTATTATTTATTTTTAAACTTTTAGCAATAGGTCTTAACTCCACTGCTTTTAAAGCATTTAGATTTTCCGTAGCCCTCTGTATTTGTTTTATCTATAACAAATAAATATATAATAATATTTTTATTGAGTGTTATTTTTAAAGAATAATTTTTATAAAGAAAGTGAAAAACAAATAACTAATAATTATAAAGGAATAAAGTCGAAAAGCATTTAAATAATTGCTAATATTTTCTAAGCATTTATCTTCTTGTTATGATGATATATCGAATTATATCATTTTTTACATATTGTAATATGATTGTCCGTAGTTGTTTATGAAGAGAAAATAATTTTATTGGTTTATTCTCATTACATGCTGTACATTTCTTTGTTGGATAATTATCATGCTGAATTTAATTTGGATTATCTACTACTGTATTATGTAATGTAGTATTTTTATGCTCATTGAAATATGCATTACAAACATGTTTTCCACATTAACATAGTATTTTCTAATTTTTTTCAACTCATAATGATTTCTGGAATATTCAATATAACATGTTTTACATATTTTTCTATATTTGTCTATAGAATCTTCATGATGATAAAATCAATCGATAGATTTTTTCTCATTACATACTCCACACCTCTTAGTTGAATAATCACCATGTCGAATTTAATTTGTATTATGTAATTTAATATTTTTGTGCTTTTTGAGACATGCATCCTGAATATATTTTTCACATTCACATAGTAATTTAACTCTGTTTAACTCAAACGACTTCTAGCATATTCACTATAACATTGTTTACAGATGTTTAAATGCTTATTTTTTTTTGTGTTTATGTGATGAAAAACTTTAGGTGTAATACTTCACCACACTTTTTAAAATTCTTACATATTTCATTATTTTCCATTTCATAAGAGAGTAGCGATTCCATTTTGTATTATTTATAAAGAGAGAAATTTAATAAGAAAAAAAAAGTTTAATTTTAATTTTAGTTTTTTATTTTTTCTCTTAATAAATTTCTTTTCTTATAAATAATACAAAATGGAATGGCTTCTCAGCAAGTCAAACAATTAATTTGAATTGACTAAACTACAAGACCAAGAAGAAATAAAATGTATGTTGCTACTGAATTTCAATTTTACAAATCTAAATTTGGAAAAAATGAAATAATTGTGTTCTAGATGGTAAATAAAAATTACTTTACCAGATTGCTATGTAAAAATATTTGATAAAAATAGTTTGAAATTAATTAACAAGAAACAAATTTTTATAACATGTAAATGTTTAAAAGGTATTAAAAATAGAAAACCTATACATAATTTAAAATTCTCTTAAAATTGTAAAAACTGTATGATTTGAATCTTTCAAATATATTTTTAAAATTCTTTTTTATACTTCCAGGATCGTGCACATGTGGACCATTTGCGGTAATGAAATTTTGATTGATTTTGGCTTGAATTTGCTTGATTTTGGCTTGAATTTGCTTGATTTTGGCTTAATTTACTTGATTTTGGCTGTTTTTCATCGGATTTTAGGTTTAGAATTTTTACTGCTTTTTGAAATTTTCTTAAAAAAAAAACCTTATCGACATAAAACCTGTTTTTCTTGCAATTTTAGAATAAAATAGCCCTATTTATTCGGGAGCTGTGCTAGGGTCGGCTTTCTTATACTACTTGCCTTGCATATTCTGGGTGTTTTGGGGAAGTGGCTTCCATGGATGTCATGTCGCCCCCATCACCTCAACCTGAGTCATCCTAGCCCCTGAAGGACTTGGCCTTATCTGGCGCTGTCGACACCTCGGCCTCAGGTGGTAACTAGGGCTGTTCGAAATACCGATATATCGATAATTATCGATATGAAAATTAATTTATCGAACAATACGTAACTTTGAAAAATATCGGTATAACGATGTTTCGCTATTATCGTAATTTTCGGAATTATCGAAATTTTCGGTAATATTGAAATTATCGGTACTATCTAAATGTTCGGTATCATCGACTTTTCGGTATTATCAAAATCTTCTCTTTTATCGAAATTGTCTGTATCATAGAGATTTTCAGTATTATCGAACATATCCGATTTTATCGAAATTTACCTTATCTATACTACAGGCATTTCTCTTATTGTCTTCATTTTTGATAATATCTAATCGTAAAGTTAAAACCTATTTTCGCCTGCAATTCAGTCTCTTTTTGTTGTATGCAAAAAAGAATAAAACATGGCCTGATTGTAACACATTTATATGTTTATAACTCTTTTACATCATCGCCTGGCTTACACAATGTACAAGTTAGCTGGTTCACTGGTTTTTTTTTTTTTTTTTTTTTTTTTTTTTTTTTTTTTTTTTTTTTTTTCGGTCCGCGTCCGTGTGTAAGCAAACAGCAGTTCACGACCAGCCAACGTTTCAGTTGGTATCGCCTGAAATAAAGTATTCGTTAACGTAATAAATAAAACAATTTATACATGTTCTGAGTGAAGCAAAACTGTCTGTAATTTCTTTCTGGTGTGTTTAAACATAGTTACTTGTCCCAGAAATCCTTGAAATTTCAAATAATATGCCGACCTGGAAAACGTGCTGCTTCATGCAATTGAAGACGGTACCTCCAATAAACTTCAGGAAACTTCTGACGAGTGTGTTTTGTTAAATTTGCGATGTGTGTTACAATTATAAAAGCTTTAATAAATGTGTGTGTTATTTAGTATTTACGCGATTCGCAATTTACGAGAGTAGAAGAAATATGTATGTCTGGGGCTAACAGATTCCGGAATAGGAGTAAGGGATCGGGGTACGCCATCTTTGAATTCCCTTTTCTTTCCTTTTTCCCTAAAAATTTCTCTCTTCCCCTAAAAATATCAGTTTTTCTCTAAAAATTTCCCATTTTTCCCCAATTACAAAAAAAAATTGAATATTTCCTTTTTTTGCAGAACAGGTGACCAGGGTTCATGAATCAGGGGACAGGGATGCGTGACTCTACAACAGGAGTGTCAGTCTTAGGATGCATGACCTTTGATCTTTGACCCCAAATGTCCAAAAATATCTCGAAATGTTTTTAAGATTCCAACAAATTTATTATAAAAATCCTCATTAAAAATTATTTAAAATTTATAGTTCCTCGGCAGCCGTTCTCCTATACAATTTCCCTTTTCCCTTAAACATTCATTTTTACCCTTAAACATTTTCCTTTCTTCCCAAAAAAAATTCCAAAAATACACAAACAATTCACAAATATCAGCAAGCATATCATGTTACTGACTACTATCACTTTCTTGGAAAACCGTGACCCTGACATCATGGCAATGAATGACCTTTAAAACAAAAATCAGAAAAAAAATTATAAAAGTAAACTAGTGTATTACATTACTGACTACCACCACCACATTGATGCAGGTGACCTTGACCTTGACACCATGACAGTGGAAACAAAAACTTGAGAAAAATTCATAGAAGTCACCAATCATATTGCATTACTGATGACTACCACTACATCGGATTCAGGTGACCTTGAACTCGATCACTTGACCTTAAATGACCTTGAAAACAAAAACTAGAGAAAAATGCATAAGTCAGCGAGCATATTATATTACAGACTACTACCGGCATATTGGATGCGCGTGACCTTAACCTTGACTCCATGACCTTGAATGTCCTAAAAAATAAATCTCTAGAAAAATGCTTAAAAGTAGGCAAGCATATCACATTACCGACTACTGCCACCATTTAAAGTGCAGGTGGCCATGAAACACTGTGTAGGCCAGGTTTTGTAGGTAACTACACTTTTGAGGGTATGTTCGCACAAGAAACATGCTTGCAGTAAACCTGGTACTGAGGTACTGGTGAGAAATACACTTCACTTTGACAGGTCTTTGCATGTCTAAGACAACTGTCGGTATGGCTTAACTGCTTAGTGCACCTGTCACACAAATATGACATGCGATAGGGATTCCCGGCACAATTAACGCGCACATGTCGTCGTACATTACAGTCGAAAGTAAATGTAAAATCACAAAAGTGATGCTGGTGACGACGTAGTGGTCCAGGCAAAGATGCGGACACACATGTTGGAGATGTAGGCGCCGGAGCTAAGTAAGCAAGTAACTTCGGTTGCATTGGTGGAAGTAGATGCTGCTAGTGATTTAGCCAGCACAGCTGAAGAAGTCGATGGAGAGAAACGATTAGCGGGCAATATCCACTCCAATTTATCGTAACTAGTCATGGATTACCTGATGTAGAAGCTAGCCGAGACAATGTATCTTTCATAGCAGTCATTGTCAAACTAAGCCTCTCAGCTGACCTCCATACTGCTTATAATATACGAATACGCAAGCCTATGATGTCACGTTGACTTTGAACCAATCATATTACACCATTAATACATTGTTCGGACACCTACCAACCAATCACTGAATTACCACATGATTGCAGATGACCAATCGCGTAAAGGCACTGATACATCACACACAGGCAGGTAGGCAGGCATTAGACGATTGTTCCTTGATCACATTATCATGCAGTTATATCTTCAGCATTTTCTTTAAGACAAGTTATTTGCTCAGCTTTAAACCATGGGCACACTTAAAGCAGATAATTGACTCCTACAGACTGACTAGGTTTTTTCCAGCTTTTAATTCAGATATAAGTTCTCAAATAATGCAGGATTCACAGGTGCAAAGCCATATTGAGAGCATTTTCCTGTGGTTATGCTTGTTAGTGCGGACGGAATCCGTAGATAAGCATTAGAGACAGCAAAAATATAGGTAGAGGATTATACCTGGTTTCGATCGCCAGTGTTAGTAGGCCCTACATAAAGTAGTTACTATGACATTCGCTTTCTCTCACCTGCCTGGGTCCTGGGTTTAAGCGAGACGTGCACATCTAGGTCATCAACTCGTTGATTAATTCATTTTCACTGTCTTTACGAGGTGAAGTTATAAATAGAAGACCCCGATTTTTTTTATTATGGTAGCCCAGAAATCGAAATTCGGTTCGCTATTGTTCCTCTCACTTTCCTCATCGAGAGTATAATTAATATAACTAACCACCGCAGATACCACTTTCCCGCGAGGCTCCCTCGACCACGCAGGGCGACTCTCAAACGACGAGTGTTCGAAATGCAACCGAATTCCCCAGACAGTGGCTCCGAAGTACGACAAAACGCCTCAGCCAATCAGGTGCTACCAGTGCAAACAATAGCGAACTTCCTTGTCAGTTTCGGGTGCCCCGTTTTTGCACCTTGATTACATTTCTACGTGTTTACATTCATATACTTATCTACACATATCCAACAGTTTCATTATAACATTAGTGTTTATCAGATTAATTCTTAACGTCTCTATAGGGGCCTTGGCTTGCCCCTCCTTCTGGGCGTGTATATTCTACCTACACACAACTGCGAAATGTGGCCCTCTTTTTTTTTGTCCCAAGAAAGTCCCAAAAGGGAGTGGATTGGCACCCATGACGGCATAAATTATTGCCCCTTTCTGCTTTCGGCATCCTCTTTACTATAGATTCTTAAAATTAAAACTATTTGCTTATCATTATTACCAATAAACCCATCGCACTATGCTAATCATTACAAATCAATTGAAATTTGAATCAATTTTCTAGAACATTTTTAACATAAGTTATCTTAAAAGTTATATTCTACTTACTATAACACAGGCACAACTTAAAGTGGCCTGTCATATTACTTAAGAGACGCGAAATAATGATTTCGGTTGGCAACAAATCAAGACTTACTGAACATGTGTTTAACATCTGGCCCAATATATCTACTAGTTCGAATTTACTACTTAGGAAAAAGGAAAATAAAACATGTAAATGACAGAACTTCTAGAGGCTGCAGACGAATTACAGTAATATATAGGTGGTGTAGTGAAAATAGAGGCTTAGATGTTAGATAAATTATATGTTTTCAGCTTAGTGTGATCTTTTTCATTAGTGTATTCAGAGTTAAGGCAATGGGGGTGCGAACTTGTTAATATTATTTTAACGAAGCTTTGCTTAGTCTTAAAAACATATGGCTTGAAACAATTTTATTAAATTGATGTAATATATATATACCTTGTTCATAACTTAAAATCTTAATTAATAGCGTATTTTTATAATTGGTAAATTCGATTAAATTTGATTTATTAAATAAATTAGAGATATATTTAAATATATAATTCTGGCGTACGTTTCTTGCTGTTTATATAAAGAGAAATATAATGAAACCTAATTTTAAGTGTTTTAAATATAATTGGTTCGGGACAATTAGTGTACATTATTATTTCGCTGTATTGTTGCTGCATTTAGTTTATATATCTTTCTATTCTATTACATGAATTATTAAAATCGCCTTCAGAAGCTATGGAGGTGCCACCACACCGCGCCACCTCCTGGCTTAGCCGATGATTTTTTTTTCTGTACGTCCATCCCCATGCGATTGAGCACCATTCTAACCCGGACAGACATGCCAATGTAACAAACACCTGGTGTACACAATGATATAAATATTCTCAGTAACGTTAAGGAATCTTCTAAGTGACACAAAGCTTCATTTTGAACTCTATTAATTAATAAGTCGAAAACAACTCTGTCGATGTTTTGGCCACATATCTCAGTCTCCTGGCAGACTGTAAGGCGGCAAGGCTGGCTTTCAGAATACAGTACATGTTACACTCAGATTCAAGCTATCAGGTTTATCTTTAAATAAAGGGATTGGCAAAAACTTCCAAAATTTCATCTACAAAAACTGTTTGAAACTGAGGTATTCTACTTGAATGCAAGGTGCATAACCCACGGCAGTGTATGTCTAACATGGTCAAAAACTTCTGGCATAATATGAATGCTGCTAGTCGCCACCAGCACTCGGCCGAAGATGGTCGTCAGGTTTGATTGGTATTTGATAAACAAGGCTTATAATGTGATGCCACAAAAAATATACATCTGTGTTATGTTTGGAGACCATGCAGGCTATGTAATGGGGCCACAGTGACCAATCCAATAATTTTTGCCAAAAGTTCTATTGTGTAGCTGTAAAATGTGGGTTTTCAAAATTAGCTGGTGTACCACTGTGTTAACACCACATTTGATTTCCACTAACTCGGGTAAAGATTTATCTATTATGCACTGTAAATAAACATGGTCATTCAGTCCTCGGCAAAGCTTTCGCAAACATATTAACCTAGCACAGAAATGGTTTGGAATGTATTAACGTATAGAGAGCATTTGGGATTTTCTTCTGCCTACTAGTGGCTGCTCTAGGAATCAAACATTCCATTCCATGTGAAATATACTCTTGCAGCGAATCAAGTAATTAGGAGGCTGAGAAAATGGGGATCACTAATATGTTTTTGAGGAAACCAATAAAATAACGGAGCTGTATGAGGGAAATTTTCAGCTTTGAGTACTTGCACTTGCACCTTTTTAAAGGTATCATGATGCCACACTAATCAAACATACTGTGGACCATAACAACGCCACACACAACACGCCGGGACTGGTAGAGTCATACTCGATTGATAATACTCGATTGACCTCATTACCTAACATAGAATAACATATTGTCAGATACCCAACATAAAAAGAAAGAGAACAGTGATTGTCACATTAGACATCTATAGGTGAACTAGTCTGTCGCTGAAGTTGATCGATGGTAGCAAATGCTGACGGAGATATCGCTCCAAGGAAGCTTTGGAGTTTCCACTTCTGGCACCATATATGTACCTACAGTGATGTATGCCCGCTCCGCCCATATAAAGATTTCCATTACAGCAGTCACACATAAAATTCACAATGCGTTGCGACACTTAACTTAGTTAGCGGCCTTTAAGAGATATCACTGGACATTGTCACCAGTGATGTAATCCTGCTTCGTAGGTGTGAGATACTTGCCCACCAATTATTGCCTATTAGCAGTAACTACTTGACTTAACTTGACTTACCCATTTTCGACACACTTAGATGATGAAAAGCAGTACTTATGTATGTGAGATTATAAATTAAACAATATAATTTTATTTTTGCCAAAACCATCTTTCCTTGTTTAACAATCTTCGCAGCTAAATTCCGTATGTTTTATTTCAATGCACTTTTACTGTAGAATGCAATAGTACTGAATTGGTTTTATGATAAGTTTTATTCGTTTCTTAGCTGAAATAAGCAAGGCCATGGCATGTTTTTATCATTGTGATCATTTCATTGCATGAGCCAGAAGAACAACAGTTCAAAATGCACCCATTTTAGTTGATGCGCGATATTGAATTTCAAGTGCTGGTATGGTGTTACTATTCATTCCCCTTTCCTAAAACACTAACAAAATTTGAGTATGAGTTCAAAATATGTTGACGCACTTTTACTTTATACACATGCCTATATAGCGAGTGGCATTTCGTTGGATTATATCTTCATATTTAATGCTGCCAGTCCCATTCAGGTAAATATATTCGGGTTCCCCGTCCTCATTTAATAAAAACTTGTACTTGAACTGCGTGTCCTCACTTTTACGAGTCGTTTCAACAATCTCTTTCCCAAATGTCGAAATTTTTTGGAGTACAGTTACAGTTCCTTCGTTAGGGTCTCCAACACTGCCTGGACCTAGTATTACATTCCTAATCATCGTAAGGACCTGCTGGGGTTTAGTTAGGCACATTCCAGATTTCTGTTGACCTGCTTCACTGGTTGCCAGACACTTCTGAAGTAACTGGAATACTTCCAGCAAATAGTGAAGGCTGGCATTTTCCTTAGCCATATGTCTCTTCGGATCCACTGTTGATGGCTGTGAATTAAACATATCGGGATGTCGTGACTTGGAAAATTCTTGAAGTGCATCTGACTCCAGGATTTCTACATCAGAAGTATTCTCCCATTTTTTTCCCTTGCTGCTGTCAATTCCGTACGTTGTAAGATTCTCTTGTGTGTTTAAACCACCACTCCGCAAAGCTTGAATGCCTTTGTGAAGAATGCTGTTAATGAGGAAGAAAGGCATGTTATTCTTGTTTTCAAAAATGTTGTCTTTCTCCCCTCTGTGATTCAGTAAAACTTTTATAATCTTAGATATATTGGGAGCAGCAATGTTGTGAGCAACACTACGTGTTAACTGTGGCATATATTTTCCAGATTTTGACTCTGTGAACATTGCTTTCCTTTGTGACTGCATTGACACAAATTTTCTCAACATTTGTAGTGAACGATTTATTTCATGTTTATCTGTCTGAGATTGTTTATTAGCGCCTGTTATATTTAGGTCTCGTTGAATATTTTCTATCTCTTCATTATTACTGTTTGTTGCGGTTTGATTTGAGTTTATACCATTTAGCTTTAATTTTAAAGGCTCAGAATTTATTTCTGAATTGTGAAAAGGTGTATTCAAAATATTGAAATATTTTTTATAGTCTTCAGTAGAATATGTGCCTTTGTAAATGTTATCATTGTACTTGAAATTAAGTGGAAATAGTGAGTTAAATAAGCTTAAATAATTTGTATAGGGGAGCAAAGACTGTCTACTATGTGTAATTTTAGGTGCTGTATTAATACTGTTCATGTCAAGTGTAACGTCATTAGTTAGCTGTTGCTGTATTGAACGAAGCAATATGTAAAACATATTTTTTGGTGAGCTCGTTTTGTTGCTAGTTGCCCACTTTTTTCTTTCTATTTTGTTAAGAACATCATTGATTTTATGTGTTATCGCATGCATTTTATTCATTCCTGTTTCTAGGGCACTGCTGATTACATTAGATCCTGGAAAACCACTATGGTGTATTGCGAACTTTGCCATCGTAACTATTGCAGGCCTAGTTAATGACTTAGTTCTATCATTACTTGCTTTGACCATTTTCTGCAATATTTTTCTACCACTCTTAATTATATCATTAGTAAAAATGTGGTCACTGAACTGTCTTTCTTCAAACATTCCTTTTTCTAGTGAGGCACTTATATCTTTTTTTACCCTTCTTAAATGTGGTTCGCCAAAATACATTTCATAAATATCGTACTGCATCTCTTCAGGAGCCATGCGATTACCAATGTTGGCTAGTGTATTCAGGAATGTTAAAGCAGGCACTGTAGCACTGGACGTAGCAGTTTTTATAATTTGCCTTCCTATTTTAAAAGGACTTTCAGCCAATTTTTTCCCGCTTTTATAAATATCGTAACTCATATTTGCTATGCCTATACCCTTGTTAAAGATGTTTGTTTTCATTTTATGGTACCATGATTTGTCTGGTTCAGTAACTGGACTATCACCCATAGCACTGATTGGTCCTGATTGCTTAGTTAATTGATGCGCATAGCTCTCGCTATCATCCTCCAAGTCTTTTCCAGTTAATTCTCTCTCCAGAGCTGCCAGCCATTCTGCCTCCCTTTTTTTAAGCACGTGTTTCAAATCATGATCATTGGTGGTTTCAGTTTCATAACGAGCAATATCCAAGTATTCCACTCCATCTCCAAGCTGTCGTCCGCCTCCTAGGTACTCTTCAGTTGTCTTCGTGTGATCGATGGCAGCTCTCTTCTTACGTTTATAGTAGATATCTAAGTAGGGGGAATCATAGGAGTTAACGAGTTCATCAGCACAAATTACTTGGGAGTATTGATTCTCAGCGCAAAAATCCTCTTTGGGGGATAAGGAATTAATTTTTTTGTCGTAATTTTCATCAAGTACATGCCCTGAAAGTTCTCTCTTTTCCTTAGTCAGACTATTATGTCTTATTTCAGAAGCCTGTGTTGTTGTAACACGATTAGTTTCTTCTGTAGTATCTGGTTGCAATGCTGTGTTATCTTCCATTATCAACATTTCTCCCATTCCAGATAAAACTTGCTTTGTCAGTGAGCTTGCTTTGTCTGCAATAGGTCCAGTGTTGATATTTACCAGTCTGTTGCCAGTGATTTCAGCAACTTTCTTACCTAACCCAGTAATGATAGAAGTAGCAATTTGATTTGTTATTGGATTGTTTGCTAAATGATTCAACCTTCCTGCAGCATTTTCCACCTGCTTGCTAGCAATGTTTTTACTATATGTAATAGCTTTTGCTATTGCCTCGCTGTCCTTCATGTCAAGAAGGGTTTTACCACTCCCTCGAACTCCTGCCTTCACCAACCCACTGAGTGCATTGAAAGTACCTGGGTCTATAGGCACATGTGCCTGCTCATTCATTTTTTTACCTGCCTTTGCTACACCTTTAGCTGCGATCTTGCCTACAGCATAGGCAATATTGTTTACATCATGTGTTTTTGGCAGATACTGTATCTTTTCTCCAGCAGAATGTATAGCTTCGCTAGTCAGCTTTCCAATGTCCTTTGAGAAGCCACTTTTGGCAACAGTTCTTAGGCCCGAACCTGCTAGCTTCAACCCTTCTTGTACGAGCCGACTTGACATACCCAATGCTCCGGTCAAGTCCTCTTGATGACCGAGTTTTTGGAGCTTCTCGCCTGCATTTTCCAGTACAACCTTGGCGAATTTTCCTGTAATGGCTCCATGTGGAGCAGCTTCCTTGAGCTTCGACCCAAACCAGCCCACTACATCAGAAGTCTTATCGCTCGCATTGCTGATAACCTCGTTTAGTGCATCACTGTTGGCAAAACTGCTTAAAGCACTACCTGCTTTACCTACTGCAGTCTGTGTCAAATTTACACCCTTCGAAATGTAATAGTCAACATTCTCACTGTTAGATGCATCCACAAACTTGTTACCCATTGCACCGATGCCATATTTAACGCCTTTTCCCAACACAGATACGGCTCCCCCGACCACTGGTGCCATGGTGTATAAAGCAGAGCTACCTAAGTTCAACGCACCCTTCACTGCAGAATTTGTGCTGTCTGTGAAAGATTTTGGGGTGTCATATTCTTGTTGGGATATGGTTTGTAGTTTCCCACCAATTATTTTTGCTGCCATGCTAACAACTTTCCCACCTACATTGTAGGCAGTATCTACTATGCTTGAATTACTTAAAAACTTCATTCCATGACCAACTAATTTCATGGGCCTACTCTGATTCTCACTGTAATATTGATATGATCTTTTCCCCCGTGAGCGCAAGAAAGTTAAATCCACTCCATTTCCGATTACCAAATCGTTGTCATTATCATTTTTGGAGCTAGTTACAGTTGTTTTGTTGAAGTCTGCAGAGCTGCTTAAATAACTGTTTGGAAAAGTCTGGAAGTCTACCTTGTTCTCATTAATTTGCCTGGCACCAAATTCAGACGAATCTATACATGGTTGAGCCAGATTAGCACCATCGTTTTTAGAGAACAGTACTTTTCGAAAGTCTGACGAAGTGATTTTACAGTTCTTGGGTTTGTTCTTGAGATGTAGATGTTCGTCGCTAACATGGCGACAGCTGAGCCCCACACCACATGTTGGTAGCGACGTGTCACACCTGGCACCTTCACCCTGTGGGAAAACATAAACACCATATTTACTTTAGTATCAGTACAGATAATACACATGTGTTTATTTATCCTCTATCTCACTTGAGTTCTAATTGGTTTAGAATTTTTTGTAAGTGTGCATTTTGTGTTTTTGATGGTTATTTGAAAAGCATTGGTGTTGAGCTGTTCTGGATATTTTACATGGTGATTTACATAGATTTCAGCTAGATCTAAACTTGTAAATATGAAACTAATAATCCAGGATTTTCTAGAATACATATTATTTGTGTGTCTAATAACTTAGGGCACTATAGAATACAACACTTATGTTATGAAACTGTAAGCGCATAGTAATTACGATGCATTTGGAGAAACATATTTATTACAGTAATATCTAATTTATTAGCTATGATTTCTTCGGCTATTTTATTAGTAAAAACTAACATGGCAGGGATTTGGCAGTCTATGCCGGGTAATCTTTCCTCTTGAATGTGTATGCCTTGGTGTGTAAGTGTATGCATGTCTGTGTGTGTCCCCCTAAAACAACTTTTGAATGTGTGAACCAAATTTCACCAAAATTAGTACACATATAGTAATTAATAAGGACATCATACTTATGTACTTGTCGACCACGATAGACACTTACTTTCAAAATGGCAGCCATTAAAAAAGTATCGTGCTGTGTCATAACTCGGAAACCATTCAACTGATTTAAACCAAATTCTGTATGTTGACAGTACATCATGTAAGCATTGAATTTAACGATACATATGGTTGTCAGTCCGCCATTTTGTAATATAGTACTACATGAAAGTATTAAAGTTTTACATTATATCTCGAAAACTATTGGACCGATTCTCGCCAAATTTGACATGTAAGTAAAACTAAGGTAGACAATGTAAACTTGTGCAATTTAAATAGATAGCGCATTCATTTTCAAAGTGGTGGCCATATAAATATTTTAAATTACCATTACCAGCATCTTATATGACAACAAATAGTCACTTTTGTCTGCAATTTCGTAAGATAGCACAACATGAAGAAAGGAAGTTTTAGTCATATATCGGGAAACATTTGACTCATTCTTACCAAATTTGGCAAACAAGTAGTACAGTAAGTAAGACATGCATATAAACGTTTTAAGTGGATCAGAAAATTAATTTCAAAATGGAAATTTTATAAACAATTTAGCTTAGTATGCTAAATTTACTAAACCGTGTAACCAACATAAACTTAACTTAGTAGGCTGGCAGTATCTATAACAAACGTCAACTATGTGTACACGGAGCATCTTTTACACGCCATTTTGTAAGACAGTGACACCTGAATAAATGTTTTAATGCCATATCTCGGTAAACAATAAACCGATTCCTACCAAATTTGGCGAAGAAGTTGTACTATGGTAGGCAATATTATAATGTATATATATTTAAATTAGGCTAGACACCTTTTCAGAATGGAAGCTAAATAAACATTTTAGCTTATTATACTAAATCTACGAAACTATGTAACCAATTGTAAATTTACTCTGTATAATGGCAGTATCAATTCAATCAATAAAAGAGCTAACACATAAGCAGTTTTCTTTGCCATTTTAGAACATAGAACCAAATGGAAAATTAAGCTTATAATTCCTACCTCGGAAAAGAAAATTATAATTTCCACCAAATTCATGCAACGTGGTATACTTTTGTGGTCTGTCAAAATTTATATGTGTTATGGAATGGGTTGGTATTATATTTTCCAAATAACAGTCATGTAAATATTTTTGCTTAGTGTGCCATATGTCCCAAACAATTTCAACCAAACTTTATATGCTGGCAGTGTCTATGACAATCGTAAAATATGCTAATACATAAACCTTCTTGTAAGCTATTTATGAAGATAGCCACAACATGCGAAAAATTGGATTTGTAATACTAAATCTCGGGGACAAATCAACCGATTCCCATTAAGTTTTACACACAATCAGTGCTATTGTAGAACATGTAAACTTACATGTTTTAGGTGTGGCAGCCGTTTTTTAATGGCATTAATGCTGTGTAAATAATATAGATTAGTATATTATATCTGTAAAACAATTCAATAAGATCCAACCAAATTTTGTATGCAAACAGTACTCATTAGAAGCATCAATTATGCATACAGAGATCCTCTATTGCATCCTTTTGGTAAAATATTTCCAGGTGAAAAAACGGAACATGTTGCCATATTCCGGAACAATTCAACTAATTTTCGAAATATTTCGCAAACCAGCAATGCTATGGAAGGCCATGTAAACTTACATGATTTAAGTGAGATCGGGCACTTATTTTCAAAATGGCGTCCATATAAATAATTTATCAAAGTTGGTCACATTTATTAAACATTTTAACCAAATTAAATCAAACTGTGTATGCTGACAGTATCTATTAAAGCATAGTATATAAAACATCTGTTTTAGGCCATTTTTTTCGGTATCACAAAATTATATATATATATATAAAGCAATATCTAGGAAATCAATTAACCGATTTATATCACATTCTACGCACAAGTAACATTACAGTAGGCCATGCAAACTTAAGTGTTTCAAGTGGCTCATACACTTATTTTCAGAAAGATGGCCCTGTACATATTTCAGGTTATAGGCTGTTCACGGTTAAATGAGCACTTTTGAAAGCCCTGCTTAATATCTACTTGTATGCACGTTGTGTGTTCTTCTCCCTCATGTAAAATTAATACTGCCATAGGCTTCGTCACTTCATTCATGCGTCGGTCAAGTGAAACTTAGAATTTATTTAAAAAGTAAATATTTCACCAATTTACCCTTTTTAACACTTTCATACATTCAAAAAAAGTACAAACCGAAAGAAATATAGTATTTTGATACAAATGGCTATCTAACACTTTTTATTTAACATTAAGTTATGGAACTATTTTCCATCCATCGCTACCAACTTTACTGGGTGTATGTCACCAAGTGCACCCGTTATAGTACGTGTAGGCAGGGGTATTGACTTTTTCTAAGGTTGATTTCAAAAGTGCTCACTTTATTGTGAACAACCTTTAGTAAAAAATATCATTCATAACATTAGACTGATTACATCGGAAGTCGAGGCTCCGAATCTACCTCCATAATGGTAGGTACGAAGTTTTCTGGGTCCGAGTCCCGGATCAGGCTCGAGTATTTGTAATTGTCTCACTACTGTTGCATGTATTTCTGGTTACATCTCTAATGATATTGCGGCCAATGCGACGTTAAGACCTACTTACCATCTAAGCTTTCAAGCACTTCATTTAAATTATTTGCGCCCATGTAGAGGAAAGTAGGCTCATTAAATATTTATTCGCCACATGAAGTATTTACCCGACGACCACTTGTAAGGGACGTGATATACTGTGTTAAATGGGCGTGCTGATGTGCACTGGCATGCAATAGTGCCATGATAAGAAAAAATTGAATTATTAGCATAACATCAGGTATGTGATGCAAATCGCGGAATACATTTCAACACATTTCAAACGAGAACTGAGACATAAAGGGTTAGCTGGCATTCATTTCGAGTACAATACTTGCAAAAGAGGATCTCCATACGCATAATTGATGCTTCGAATGAATACAGTTTGCTTACAAAATTAGGCTGAATTGTTTTTACCGGGCTGTGTTCACCTGTTCACGCAAAAAAGATTGGCAGTACTCACTGATTTATGCATATGCTACAATATGCGAAATTTAAATAATTGTAGTGCAGAATAATTACCATCAACTTAAATGATATTAAGACAAGACAGCAGGAATGTTTCGTTTGCTCATCACCATGCCAATAATTTGGTTATACTTACTGTCACAATATCGGTTTTTTCGAAGTAATTTCTATAACATGTTGTATTATATGTACATAATTTTATTTGTTATCATTAATATGTATATAAGATCATATTCAATTATTATTTTCGCACTGTCATAGATTCTAAAATTAAATTAATATTTTCAAGAAATTTTGATGCAAATAGTCATGTATTAGGTCATGAAATGTTCTCAAATAAACAAGGATAGAATTGACAAACTTCATAAAAATAATTAATTCATTTTTAAAATATAATTTTTGCATAAATGAATATTTCGTATTTAAATGAAGGATTATCTGAATCTGTATTGGCTGTCAAGAACAATATTCCGAAGGATATTATGTTTTCATTATTTCTTCGTTATTGGTATATTTTAAAACATAAGTTAGGTTATAAAATTTTTTGAATAACTATACTAACCAGTTTGCCAAGTAATATCTTTTAAATATGTAGTTCCACAATTATGCTTTAATAACATCTACAGTTTGTGTTTAGTTACATTACTAAGTTTTATGCCTCTGGATTTTTTTCATCCATAAAAAGCCTGTTTTAGCAATCATTTTGTTTTGATAAAAAATGTTGGTTTTATTCCAGTAGGTCTATATTTTATATTATTGTAAATATTCAATAAGTCATCTAAATTTTCAACCCGATTTATAATTTTCATTTTATTTATGAAAGTTTTATTCAATATTTCAAAAGCAGCTGCTTTAAGTTCAGAAAATGTTGCCTAGTAATTTATGTAATATTTTTTTCATAAAATCGAAAAAAAAAAAAAAAATTATTATACTACTACCTGTTACCATTGTCCATTTGTCAGATAGTTTTCAATATAAATCATAGAAATTTAAATACACTGGTGAAAAATGGAAAATGAGCACTCGAATGCAATGGTCCCACATAAATAGAGGTTGAATGGAATAATCATACGGGCTATACACTGTTTTTAGGTTATGTGTGTTTAGAGAGCTCACTTATGCAGGAAATTAATGCAGAGTAAGCTTCCATGCTGTTATTTCCACACTTTCGATTGTAGGTTTTCATTATCATGAACCTATAGCGGCATTTCTTTAAAATTTATACAGATAATATATAGTAAACATATAAAATGAAGACAATATAAGAAAATATTATACTTATATCTATTACAATCTCTTATATTACTGATGTAACTTATAACTACTATGTTGTAAAAGTTTATTTTCTGATAGTATGCATATACATATAGAGATTATATTTCTTCTTCAGATGTATAAGGTTGTAACCTTGTTACTCTATAATCGTTAATATTAAAAACATTAATACACAGAGGTGATAAGGGAAATAATGTACAACACACCCAATGGTACAGAAAGAAAGTAATTGAAGTTCTTATAACCTGTTGCTTAACTTGATATGTGTAATATAATATGACTGGTTATTTATGTTACAAGAAAACCTTTGATTGGCTTTAAATTATTTGTGCTACTTCGTGACACATAGTTGACCTGAAGGTTTCAATTTCATAAATCATGAATATGATATGACACATAATACAGTGAAAATATGCTGGCTGTATATTGAATTCTATGTATTGACAAACTACTGAACAGCCAAGAACAAAATAGGGTTAATGTTTAACATTTATAGGCATTGGTCTCGCTTGATATTGTACACATTTTAGTTAATTATACAAGCACAACTATAGTGCTAAGTTTTCAACATTATTGCAATTGAAGATTACTTAACTCCACAACCTTGTGTGGCAATACAATCTTAAATTGAACGAGAATTTTCTTAGTCCACAGGTTGATATGATACAACTCATCATAATTAAGGGACTGTCATAGCAGCAATAGGAATAACAAGGATTTATAACCCATCTTTGTGACCTGATATACACATTGTATTAAAGACTGAGTGGTCTAATATTAAAGTAATTAAACACTTCTAACCTGTGTTTCAAACGGCAACCAATTAACTATTTTCTTTTAAAAACTTGGGGAAAATGTTCTGGGTGATTACTACTATTGTAATTAATTAAAAAAATTATAAGACTCACTGCAAAGGATTGCAATGCAGTATTTTATACTATATAAAACTTGGCAATTTAAATGCCAGAAGAATGCTGGATACACATTACGAAAATACACAGTTTTACTAAGTACACCTATACAACCCATATTAACATTTCGTCATAATGCAATTGGGCTTGCTAAAATACAATAAATTTTAATATGCATGAACATATTTATAAAACATTGAACATCAGTTAATGAGTTGACATTCTGTGCAAGAAGAAAATGTTATCAAGGTCTTAAGTTATGCACTTCAAATAAAATACTCCTTTACTTTCAAAAAGTATACTGAAAATGTGGAGAAATAAGTTCCATATGGGAACAAAATAACTGATTCTAAAGTACTAACATGACTTGGACTGACTTGATATGAAATATTTTATGAATTTTTGAAACTTAATCTCTTTATATTCCACTGGTATGATATAATGAAAACTTCTTACTTAAGTAATCCAGGCTTAATGCAAAATACAAGTAGGCCTAACACGGCCATGGTAGCATAATCATAATGCAGGGGATCTAAGATATTAAATAACTTATTGTGGTGGAAGTTAACATACCTGTGTTGTGAGTGAAAATCTGGCAATTCTGGCAACTTGGCATGATTTAATTGCCAATTGGTGTCCAGTGCAGTAGTGAGGTTTGAAAAGTGTATGACAGTGGAGAGGTGAAGTTGTCGAAGGTGAAATGAGTGTTGATGGAGCCAGTGCACGGGGATCACAGTTTGCTGTAGAGAGACTGTGGGTGCCCATATATCGTACAAATGTGTTGCATCGATGATGATTTGGTCACATGTAGCCACGTAGCAGCCACAAGGAACATGACTTTCAATCGTATCCAACTTGTAAATTTGTATGTCAACATTTAGAGATCTGTTCAAACATCTTAGCATGGTACCTTCTGGAGGGTTGGTATGGGTGTATTGGTGGCGGAGGATAGGGTGGATGGAGAATAAATTGTTGGGAGAGCTTAGAAATTAGCATTTGGAAAACAAACAGCTCGTTAGCATCTGACAAAATGTTGTGGTCGAAAATTAATGAAACAATGGAGAAAACACATTGATAATTCATCAACTCTTATAATTGATTAGATATTTAAACATTGTCATCTACTAACACATTATGTTTTTCTCTAACTCCACTAATAACTGATAGCAAAAGAGGAATTCACAAAGTAACATGCACAGTGATGGTGCACTCTAGAGGTGCATATGACACTTCAATTCTCCCCCGCTCTAGGGGAGCTCTCCCTAGTAAAGGCTGTAGTCCCTGACATAAGCAGGGGGCTGACACTCTCGCTGGGGATGTTCTCGCTAGGCCAGCTGTTCTGGTGGTTGGAAGTCCACGTACCTCTTATTCTTGTTCGATCAGGTCAGGCTGTTCCGCCATGGGTAGCACCATGTGTGGGTCCATGATTTCTGTTAGATTACCAAGGTTTGGTTTATTTAACTGTCATCATCGCTCATTGCGCTCTTAGGTTGAGGATCGAAATTAACTGTTTCCTGGCTGGAAGCAGGACCTCTGTTGATCGGAGTTGGTCGATATGCCTTTTAAAATGGAAACCGTTATCAAGCTCCACTGGATAATGTAGCTGTCCCGGTTTCTTCAAGACCTTTCCATATTTACAATGAGCCTTTTTATTCGAGTAGTATCTTGCTGCTACACGTTCTCCCTCACTAAACTGGCATGCTGGATGAGTTGGAGCTGGTGACTCGTGGAATTTTATCGGCCTCATCGCATACAGATGGATTCGGATCTGTCGATTCAGGTACTGTTCTGCAGGAGACCTCCCATTGCTCAAGGGTGTAGCCCAGCAGTGAAGAAGGATTTCCCGAACTTTTTCATGGATAGGCATATTCTGGTTTGATATGGTTGCTAATCGATGTTTGAGCATTTGGACATTATGTTTCACAAGGCCGTTAGTTGCTGGGTGTCCTGCTGCACAGAATTTCTGAACAATACATACTTCTTTACATAATTGTACAAATTCCTCATTAGTGAAGATCGTTGTGTTGTCCGATACTATAACTTCTGGAAAACCATTCCTTGAAAATATATTTTAGAATTTTGATACTTGACTTTGATGTAGGTACTGATGAGCAGTGAACAATCTTAGCCCACTTCGATTTGGTATATACCACTACCAAAAAGTGATGGTCTTGGTAAGGGCCAGCATAATCGATATTAATTCGTTGCCAGTTATGTTCTGGTTGCTCCCTAGGATGGCTTGGTGCCTTGGCTGGACTGTTCTTGATAGCTACACATTCTAAACAACTACGGACAAGATGTTCGATATCTGAGTCAATTTTCTTCCAGTTTACATACAGACGTGCTAGCTGCTTCATTTTTGTGATATCCACATGAGTTCGATGTAATTCGTTCAGAACAGCTAACTGTAGACTATCTGGTACAACTCGACCATGGAAAATAATACCACTTTCGATGAAGTAATCTTGTTCACTGGTGTTTTCTTCTTGTAAGGATTTCATAATTGTTGATAAGGTAGCATCCTTTTTCGTTTCCTCTTTCAGGTGTTGATTGGTTACAGCAGATTTGTTCGATGGTAGCTTCACAGAGCTGGGGCTCGAGAGAGGCAGTCAACATTGCTGATTTCGATGCCCTCCTTGAAGTCGATAGTGTAATTATACCCTGACAGGAAGGCTGCATAGCGTTGAAGGCGACCTGCTGTCATCTTTGGTAGGGCATCCCAGTAATTGAAGATTCGTGTTAACGGCTGGTTGTCAGTAACCAATTTGAACTGACTGCCAAACAGATACTGAAAAAAATGATTGGCTGTAAATACAGTGGCCAGGGCCTCCCTATCAAGCTGGGAATAATTCTGTTCAGCTGCAGTTAATGATCGAGAGGCAAATGCGATAGGATCTTTACTGCCATCTATGATGTGTGATTGTACCCCAGCAATCCCTGTTGGGCTTGCATCACAGGCCAACTGGACTGGTAGATCCGGATCGTATGGCACAAGTACTTGGTCACTGGCAATGTATTGCTTCAATTTCAGGAATGCCACTTCACATGCAGATGTCCATTTGAAAATAGTGTTTCTACATAAAAGACAGCGAAGCGGTGTTGGGATGGTGGAGGCTCCATGGATAAATCGAGAGTAGTATGTTACCATTCCCGGAAATATTCTTACATCCTCTGTTGATTTTTAGCAAGGCATGTCGACAATAGCAGCTACCTTTCCTGGAGATTTCGATAGTTTGTTGAATTTGATAACATGTCCGAAGTATTCGATTTGCTCTTGGAACAATGAGCATTTCTGCTGGTTCAGGTGTAGGTCGGATTTCTGGAGTTGATCTAGGCAGGCTATCAGGTTGTGCTGGCACTACTCTCTGGTCGATCCATGGATGATGCCATCAAAATATGACATAATTTTTGGAACATCACGCAGCATTTTACCAATAATCCTGTTGAATTCTGTGGGTACAGTTTTGATAATGAAGGAGAGACGATGGAGTCTATAAATTCTATGATGTGTAGATATTGTTTGAATTTCGCTTGATTGTTCATCAACTGGAAAATGTAAGTATCCCGTAAATAAGTCGAGTGGCAAAAGAAACGAGAATTTCGGAGACTGTTCAGGATATCGTCGATTTTCCGAATTGGGTAACTGGCATCTTGAAGTCGTTCATTCACACCCACTTTATAGTCAACACGCAGGCGTACTCTCCCATTAGCTTTTGGAATCACTGCCAATGGTGACCCCCAATCACTTGTTTCCGCTTTGGTCAGGACTCCTTCAGCTTCTAAGGTGTCAAGTTCAGCATCTACTTTTTTCATGAGTGCATATGGGACATTACGTTCTCGATGAAATACAGGTTGTGCTACCTTCCGAAGCTTAAGCGATACCACGTCAGAAATTTTTTCTATCTTCTCATTGTATAGAACTGGTCCATATTTTCGATGATGCCGATTAATTTTACAGTTTATACATCCGTAGCATGAGTATCGAGGTTGTGGAGGTCAAGACCAAACTTAAGAATCCATACATGTCCTGCAATGGCATCGTATGTTTCTGGTACAATATAGACCTGATAATCGATTACTATTCCATTTAACTCGGCTTTGATATTGATTTTAACATCTGGTACAAAAACATTATGAGTATACGACCGAAAACTGATATCTGGTTGGTGCATGGTTACACCTAGATTGAGACCTGCATATACATTACGCGGTAGAAGCGAATATGCGGCACCTGAGTCGATTTCGAATTCCACTACTTTTGTTCCCATAAGAATTCGCGCATAATAACGTTCAGTAAGTCCATTAAGAGCTTCCTGTTTCAAATTCACGATTTGGGACACCACCCCGTGTAGTCGGCATAGTTTATCAGTGTCTTCCCTTTGATCAGGAACCTGATGTGTTGATATCTGCTTGGTTGATGAGTGATTCAAGCTTTGATTTGATTTTTCTTTCTTCCTCTTGAGAAGTGTTCAGATGCAACCTTTGATTACAAGACCAGTAGCTTGGCAACCATAGCAGTGTAAATTACATTTATCGGTGTGGCAGTCTGGTGAAAGATGATTAGTTCCTCAACATCTCAAGCATAGATTGTCAATTCCTAGTTCCTTATAATTGATCCCAGATTTCAATCTGAAATATCTAGGTTGATGTTAGTTCTGAGACTGCAACTGTTGGCGATCACATGTGGGACGACTGTTTGTGTTCTTCTTCCCCTGGTAAACTTTATTGATATCGATGGTTGTTGATGTACCCCCATTATGAGATTTCTGCGAAAGTGCTTTTGAATCTGCTTTCGATGATTCTAACCCTATTGCCTTTAAAACCAACTCATTAAATGCTACTTTGACATAATGGAGAAGCTGTTCGCGAATACCATTATCATGTAACCTACGAATAAGCTGAGTTCGCAGAAATGTGCCTGCAATTGAAACTTTACAATGGCGAAATAAAATCACAGTCATTTAGCTCACTGTGGAGGGCGGCGATAAGATCTGAAATTTTCTGTTCTCTGGTCTGGTACTTTGATAAGAACTGGTGTTGAGCCAAAAGAATGTTCCTCTTGGGAGCTAAACGTTTTTCCAAAATTTCCATAAGTACATCATAGGTCAGTTCTGATGGTTCTTTTGGTGCTAAAATTGCTGGCACCAATTGAGTTAAGAAGTAGTTGAGCACAATACTTTTTATCGGAACTCACCTTCTTCATCTGCAGGTAACTTTCAAAATGTTGTTTATAATATTATTATAGCTTTATTTTGTAGAATCGTAACTATCAAAATTTGGTAGTAATGCTGTATTCAGTGTTCCGGATGATGTAATAGTACTACCTGATTGCTGCAGTTGAGCTTGTTGTTGATTCTGGATAAATGCTTCGATTAGCCTTTGTTGGCTTTCGAGTAATTGACGAACCTGTTCTGTGTCCATTTCTGATTGATATTGTTGATGTTAACTTGATGCATACTTGATATCAGATGTTTGACAAGGCGATGGCATGTTATTAAACTGTTACAATAACCTGAATAGCAATTCTTCACCTCGTCGCAAATTTGTTGTGGTCGAAATTTAATGAAACAATGGAGACAACACATTGATAATTCATTGACTCTTATAATTGATCGAGAATTACATATATTCACATTGTCATCTACTAACACATTATGTTTTTCTCTAACTCCACAGATAACTGATAACAAAAGAGGAATTCATGGAGTAATGCGCACGGTGATGGTACACTCTAAGGAGTGCACACGACACTATACAAAAGGATAGTTTCATTTATGCATTTTGCATTTTCGCAGGTGAGGGATTCTTTAGGGATGGCTAGAACATCCAGGGAAATGTTTGAGGAAGGTGATAAACCTTGACAACACCTGTGTAGGGTCAATTGCCACAATAGTGGATAGAACACGAATCTGGCAGGTATGATTTTGGAAATGATACGGGACAGGTATAACATTGGAAATTTTCCAGTTTGCATTCGTACGTATGTCAGGTATTTGTAACTTAATAACTATTTCCGTAATTGAAAAACTGCTATCAGTCAACTTATTTGTGTAATATCTGATAATGACACTTGCATCAATGGCTAGTGTGAGACCCATTTTGTTAAGCTGAATTTTCAATTCGTGCAAGTCATGTGTGAGTTGTGATTTATTTACAGCACTAAGGGTCAATTCGTTAATCTGACAAGAGTGCACGTGTTTGAACCAGTTCCTCTATCACTATATTATTTAAAAGTTGCAAAATGGCAGTAGACAAAAGTGTGAACTGGTTTTCAAAAGTATTGTAATTGTTAATCTCAGTCTGTTGGTCTTGCGAAATTTCGGGCAAGTTATTCATGGTTTTGGATAATGTGTTTACCTTGTCAGTGAACTGATGCTCAACCTGTGTGACAACTTTAAGAGTGATATTTAAGGCTTGATTGGTAACTCTTGAGTTATCTGTAAGATCATTGATCTGGGCATCCAGGCGTGCGTCATTTTCGAGGAGTGCTCGCAAGTGCTTGTTTGTGAGCACATTGCAGCACCAGGATGCAATATCGCCCAGAAATTAGATTACGCGCTTGTTGCGAGAACATATCGAGACCACGTCGAGGAACTCGGGCAGGACTCCGCGTTCCACATCCTGTATATACATGTACAAAACCCTTGCATTTGCACACGATGTTGACATGCTGTTAATGCATACCACTTGCAAATACTGTCCCAGTGTTTCGGTGACTTGGGGAATAGTTAAAGGAACTGTGTATACAATGGGGAAACAATTTTCACAAAGAAAGCTGACTGATGCCGGCCCCCAGTAGATGCCACCGTGGACACAATATTTGGCCGGCAGTGTAAACACAGCTGGCACAAGAAGCATGGTGAGGGCTGTCACGACCTTGAGTGCCATGAGGATGGAGTGGGCTCCCTACTCCACGTCTCGATATTGGCCCGTATTGGCAGTCCCCATCATGACAACCATCGTGCACCTGCGCAGGGCGTGGTTTGTGGTACGCAGGGCTGCCAACAGCGCATGGCAGGAATGGTCGCTTCACGTCGCTGTTCCTGCATCCCCCTGACTTGCTGTACGGTTTGCAGCTGTTACGATCACTGTCTGGAACGTGGCACACCCCAGAAGGCGTGTGGCTTGGTAGCAGCAAGGAAGACTGGCTGACACCTCCCATTGCCAGCTTCTGCTACACACGCTTTCGTTAAGGTTAGTCTACTGTCAGCATGTTCCCGTCACTGCATAGCCGGGCTGTGGAAACTATGATCTTGCTGGCTTGAGACTGTACCCTGCTTCGCACATACAATACACTCCAGAAACGCAATTTCAAATATATTTTAACCACTGAACATAAACAATATACATGGACATGACAGATATACTGCTTAATTCTAAATACGAAAAAATAAAAACAATAATTTAATGCATAAATGAGTGCTTGGTATGCTGCGTGCATACTTTGTTGTACTTTGGGATATCTGTTTTGTTCATTTGAATTTGTATCGTGGATTCACCTAGTACCTCAACAACATTGTACGGTCCTCGATAACAATGAGTTAGTGCCTTCTGGCAACCTCTGTTTCTTACCTACACATAATCATTAACTGTAATGGTTTTTTTTCTTGTGTGAGCAGTTGAACTGTTTTGTTTGGCCTTCCTGTGTATTCATAAGGTATCATTTTAACCATTTCACGGTTATTCATAAGTTTATCGCACCAGTCGTGCGTTCAGGGTGAATGTTGCTTTGCAACCACTTGCGCCAAAAGGGCGGCTTCAACACCATGCATCAAATAAAAGGGAGTGAATTTAGTTGTAGTGTTAGTGCTGGTGTTGTAATTAAAACAATTGTACTCAACATATAAATCCCAATTTGATTGATCTGTGTTAGGACAGGCGGTAAGTTGGTCCTCAATTATTCGGTTCGATGCTTCGACAAGTCCGTTGCTACTGGGATTATAAGCAGTGGTTGTTAATTTCTTAATACCTAGAGACTGTATAAGATGACTAACAAAATCATTTTGGAAACTTTTACCCCTATCGGTTAGGATTTGTTTTGGGCAGCCGAATTGGAGTACTATTTGTTTGATGAAGTCGGCGCACGTGGCTGTGTCGATAGATTGAATGGCCTTAGCTACCATGTAACGGGTGACATACTCAGCCATTATGAGGATGAATTTATTTTTACAAGTAGTGGTGGGGAGGGGGCCTTTCGCATCCAAAGCTCAAGTTGTTAGAATTGGTTGGGGCGATATCGAGGTAATTTGGCCCATCTGATTAGTGTTACTGGCTTTTGTTTTCTGACATATTGGGCAGGACTGAATGCACTTTTTGAAATCTGCATTCATATTGTCCCAATAATAAGACTGTTTTATGTTTTCCAAAGTTTTAAGGGAGCCGAAGTGCCCCCCACCAAATATCGCAAGCTTTGTCTTGTTCCTCAGACCATTTAAATGGGAGTTGGTTTTTGTGAGTTTGATAAGGTGTTGTGCAATTGTGGCACAGTTTCTGATATAGCGACGTAAGTAAGATGCTATACCAAGAAAGGTGGAGAGCTGTTTTAAATTTCTCGGGGGCAACGTTTTCTCAAAGGCTGCAATTTTCTCAGGGTCTGTTGAAATACTCTTAGGAGTGATAATGTGACCGAGCACTTTGACAGTTTGCTCAGCAAATGTGCATTTCTTGGTATTTATTTTAATGTTAAAGATCTTTAGCCGCTCGAAGACCTCTTTCGAATGTTGTCTAAGTGCTCTTCGAATGTATTTCCTAGAACAAAAATGTCATCAATGTATGCTATGGCCGCTGTCCAGCTAAGGAGGCTTAAGAGCTTATTAATGAACATTTGGAAATACTGGGGGGAAGTTGAAAGGCCCATCGGCATTCTTTTATACTCAAATAAACCTATGCCATCAATTATAAATGTGACCTTATGGCAGTGTTGTGGTCTAACAGGTATGCTGTAAAATCCAGAGAATAAATCTAAACTGGTTATGTATAACGAATTTTGGAGGGCGTTCAAAATATCTTCCGTTCTTGGCAATGGGTACTGTACCCTGGTTAAATATTGGTTTAGCTAGCTAAAGTCTGTCAAAAATCTTAATCCTCCAGATCTCTTTACAATGACAAGGCTTGGCACAGAGTAGAACGAATCCACTTCTTGAATAATTCCTGCATCAACCATGTTCTTAATTTGTACCAAAAGATCCCCGCTATCCTTGCATGCTTTAGTGCTAATCCTATATGGGCAGGTCGTTATTGGCTTATCAGTCATGAGGGCTAGCTTTATCTCAAAGTGCTTGGCTTTGGTGAGTTCCAAAATTGAATTGGCAAATCTGTCCTTATACATCTCTATGATGTTAGTGATCACAGCTGTTTGTGTTTCTGTGAGTTTTTTGTTGATGTGGGGTGTCAGTCTCAAAATATTGTAAGGTCTGTATGGTATGCTAAAGTGAAGTCATTAATTCGCCATTGGATGAAGCAAGGTGTAGGGGAACCTGCATAATCTTGCGAGGGTTATACCCATGAATTAACATGGCATCATATTTTAGAATGGGAATAACATCATAATGTTTAATAAAGTCGACACCGAGGATTAAGTCTTGTTTTAAGTTCTCTAACTCCAGAAATTTCTGAGGGTATGTGTGTCCCACAATATTTAGATTAATATTAGTTTCAAATTTGGAGGAAGTTAAAATGCCTGTTGCTCCCACTAAAGTGATTTGTTCTTTCAATGAAACAAGGTGCTGGTCTGAGACAAGTGTACTGGCTATGCTGCTTTGCGAGCATCTGGTATCTAATAAAGCATAATATTTCCACTCCTTATATTTTAACCAAGATGCGATGTGTAGGTGCCGTGTTGACAGTGTACTGGTAGGCTGTATTTAGTGATGAGGGTGGTTTGTTGTGTGGTGACATGGTAGGCAGAAGCTTGCTCAGTGTGTTTTCCTTTAACACATTTTCATAATTGCGAGTTTCCCGCAGTGTATTTTCAAAATAGTGTGTATTAGGTGTGGTGCAATGTCGGTGTGTTTGTTGTATATAGACGGTTTGCAGTGTGAGGCCAAATTTGTTTTTAAAATGCTTGAAGCCTTGGCCTTGTGGCCGGCATAAAAACAAAGTGTGCATGTGTCATGTGCAAGGCTATGAGGGCTGGTGGTTTCCTTCTTGCGGGATGTATGTTGTGATGTTATGGCAACACCGCTTTGTGGGTCGCGCCGAGGTTGTGGTGTGGCAATGTCGGTCGGCTGCGCATGGAGGGGAGAAATGTCGTGCCTGCAATTATCACGTGCAGCCAGCTGCACTCGCGTGGTGTGGTGTTTAGAAACATTGCCGAGCGTAGCTCGGTAACTGGCCTTGTAGGCTGCGTGTGGATAATTCACTGTTTCCCTATCCTTGGAAACGTCGTCAGTTTCTGTGTTATTTGTTTGGACGTTACTTCGCCTGACCTACCTACAGGCTCTGGTTTCATTGACAATACAGAAATGTTTTGCTTTGTGGCCTTGTGTTGTCTGTTTCCCATGGGTGTATGATTGTGTGTTTAATGTGTCCAAACTCTTCCTGTGCTACTTGCATTAACTGGCTTCACTGGCTGTGTAAACTCTATGAGACATATGGGGTGTTGTGTTGTATTTCACAGAGCCATGTTCACATATCTTTGTACTGGGGGGTGGTTTACGTGCTTCAGGCAGGTTACTGTAGGAATTGCACTTCGCAATCTCGGTGTAGGTTCGCTGTGGCACGACTTTATTAAACATAGCCCTACAAGCATCGCGGACCTGGTAATTACTTTCTTGGATTGGGGGGGGGGGGGGAAGTTTACCTGTACTGTGCTCTGGAAATGTGCTCTTGTACATGACCATATTGTCTGTGTTCTACCCTGAAGGGGCCTGTCTGGAGGCATGTGAGGTGTTTATAGGGCCCTGGTGTGTGTTGTTTGTCTGTATGGTTCCCTATGCTGTCTCCACTCAATGACTGTTGTCTGGGTTTACCGTGTGTGATAGTGTGTGTCTCTGTGGGTGGTGGGTGGGGGTGGAGATAGATGTAGTTATATGAGTGTGTCTGATTGTACATGGGGATGGAGCAATATAGTTGTTTGTATTTTTAAGGCTGTGTATTTGCTGTTTCAATCATTCTACCTCTTCTTGGGGTTTAGCATGACGTGTGGTCTGTGAATCCTGTTGTATTATTTGTTGGTGTCTGTACATACCCAACTCAATATTTTTTGTTTTGTGTAAATTGGCTCAATGTGGTATTCTATAAATGGGCAAGTTTGTCAGCAAGAGCTGGTGTCAGTGGGGTCCAGATTATATTAAGAAAGTCCGCCTTGGGTAGTTGTGAGTCACACTTGTGTTTATAAAATATCAAGTTTTCTATGTGTGCAAAACGCTATGGCCTGGGTGTTGTTTGGTGGTGTGAAGAAGCTGTCTGTAGTTGTCTGTAGTGTCGAGTTTTCGGAAGGTCTGTAATAACTTATCTGTAATCTTTTGCTGCGAGATTTCCTGCTCACCAGCGTAATAAAGGTTTTTGTAGGCCCTCTTTGCCATACCTTGTAAATAGAACTTCAAGCACAGTCGTTTTTCAAGGTCTGACCACCCATTAAAGTCACTTGCAGTGTTGAAATTATATAAATATTCTTCGACATTTTTGTGATATTCCCCAGAAAAGGTGGAGATGGGTTGTGAGTGCTATAATATGACTTGTGTGGGTATTGGAATGTTGGGTAATTGTAGGGATTGTACTGTGGAGTTAGTGGCATTGACAGATTGGTGTTCTGTTGTATTATTCATGTTTGTGTACTGATGTTCTGGAGTGTGAGTATTCGTGCTGGGAATGTAAATTGAAAACGTATTTGTTGTTTGTAGTGTTGAAAGTGAGCGGGAACGGAGATATCTACTGGTACTGGGTTCGTGTGTGTCGTGAAATGAGTAATCTAATGCTGTGTTCTGTTGTGATGGGGAAACTGTGCAATAGGTGTCATGTGTTCCATGTTATCAATTGTTAGCTGAGTTATCAAATGTTCGAGCACTTCTACAGGACGCCTATGTGTGCGTACTGCTGACTCATGCTGTTGTGTACTGACCTATCTCAATGCCACGGGGAAGCTAACAGCTGTTGCGTGCTCGAGCTGGTTTTCTGCGTTCTACGGGTATATAATTAACAGTACTGGCAATGGGATAACACTATAAAAATAACTTAAAGTTAAACAGAAAATATATACAATTAATAGAGCGCTATAGGAATGTGAAACAGTAAGACAGTATTATGTTTACTAGCGTAGTGGCTGACTGCACAACCATGTGTATATTCAGCTGCATAAGAGAACTTATGTGAAGAGTTATTAAAATTTCTAAGTAGATTGAGGCAACTCGCTTAAGCTTGAGGTGGATCGAGAGGTGCTCCACCAGTGTAGGAGTAGTCCCTATCCTTAACTTTGGTTACGCTATTCCTGATACTCCTGAACCTGGGACTGCTGCTATTCAGCTTAATATAACGCAGTAGGATAGGGGCCTACATGGGGGTGTAGCTTACAGCAGATGGTTATTCAATAATAGAGGGGTTACTACAAAACTCATTTACTACATGAACTCAACTCTGAACAGTATATTACATTAATTACAACAATTAGTACAAATACTTTACATTACTCGTTAACTAAAACAGGGATTACAAATACTTTACATTACTTTGGATTACTAGTTGATTACAAGAATAAGATTATAATTACACAGCTACTCATATCCTTGCCACACATTTATTAAGACTTTAAAGGGGACCTCAAGATAGGGGATGACATCCAACTGCATAGCCAGAGTTATGCTCACCAATATTAAAAGTGCAGAGTGCTGTTATGGCTAGAGCTCCTCTAGACCCTTAGTTCTTGTAGCATTCTGCTTCGCGCGACTCCGGCACCGACATCGTCACTGTCTAAGTTCTCGCTGCCGCCTGGGGGAGATGGGAGTACTTGCTCAGATCATATATCATTTATACACCCTCGTGGTAGAGGGTCAGCTGGGCTTGTTGAATAAAGAGGGGGCTCGTTTAGGAATCTATACACTGTAGTACCTCAACTTGTGTGCGCTTCCCCCCCCCCCAGAATGTAATATTGGGGAATAGTGTACCATGCTAATTCCACCTGTTGTTGCAATTGGTGGAGATTTGTTGCAAATATTGCAGACCGCACCAAACGCCTTCCCATGATGCTCCACACATGTTCAATGGGGGACAGGTCATGTGATCTTTCTGGCCAGGAGCTGACAAACATCTTCAAGAGCATGTTGGGTCACATGCTCTTGACAATGCACGGGCATTGTCCTGCTGGAAGAAGACATCTCCTGCGTGTTATAGGAACATCAACAAAATGGGCTGGATGATGTTATTGATGTAGTTCAGTGTCCCCTTAACAAACATTGGGGCGTAAGATCATTGTAGGCTATCCCCCCCCCCTTCCAGACCATGTTGCCAGGAGTTGGTCCTGTATATCTCTGCCGTATACATTCTGGTTTTTGCCACTCTCCTGGTCGATGTCGCACTTACGAACGTCCATCACTGGCGTCGTCAAAGCAGAATCTGCTCTCGTCACTAAACACAACTCCGTGCCATTTACCCCTCCAGTTGCATCGTTCGTGACACCATCCGAGGTGGGTTGCACGGGGGTGAGGTGTGAGAGGAAGTCTGGAGAGCCGCACCCATGATCGTAGCCCAATGTCCAACAAACGGATGGTGATGATCCTAGCCCTAATATATGCGGCAATCACTGTGTGATCAGCAACGGCTGCTCGTCTGATGCAGTGGTCTAGGTTGAAATCCTTATGCCTCTGCTGTCCGGAACCAGGTTGGCGATCATATGCTCCAATGTTGGACCACCAGCACTACCAATGATGCACAGCAGACACTTCACGTTCTATGGTTTGGATAATTCTTCAGAAGGTCCATCCAGCCTCCTTCAGAACTACAAAATGACCTCGTTCAAAGTCCGTTAAATGCTTCCTACACACATTGCGATGATTGAAACAAAAGATTACTCTTTCACCATGTCAACTACAGTTGTATTAGGCTCAGCGGTGTTATGCCTAGTACAGTGTTCCTACTCTGTCCACAGCACAATATATATATATATATATATATATATGTATATATATATATATATATATATATATATATATATAAATTTTTTTATTAAAGTGGTACTCTAAGAGTTTGAAATGCAGAAGTTTATGAAAAATAACATTATTTAAATTTGAAACACAGAAAATGGTGAAGTTATACAAGTGAGAATTATTTACCTCTACAGGAAAAAAAAAAGGAAATATTTGAAATTAAATAAAAATCCCTTAACCATGATAGCATAATAAATTAATTTTATTTATTTATTTTAAAATGATTAACATGCATATAGTTAGCTCAAATCCTTTTGCTATTTGTATTCCATTAAACATCTTTTAATTGAACAAGGAAGTTTTATTTTTTCAGGAAATGGTCTCATAAATTCTTAATATCTTCTTCATACAAGTTTTAAAACAGTTGAATTATATACATATATGTGTATTAATTTTAAAACATGTCGCATTAGAATGCAATAAAAATAGCTTAATGCTACATAAAGTTTAAAATATAAATTTATTTTTCCACTAGTGTATTTTCTGGTTTAAAGTATAACTTTTATTAGATTTGATTCAACGTAATATAAATTTCCTGTGTAAACTGAAACAATAATATTACAAAACTTTTAATATTATATTTGCACTGCCATAATTTTTAATTTCAATACTAATTTGTAAGTTAAAAAATTGTCTAAAATATCACTGTATTAAAAAATCAATTTTAATGTACTTGCAGAAATGTTAATATGGACTTCAAAACACTTTTGTAATGTTGGAGTTTATGTACAACATAAATTTTGTGAAGTTGAACTGTATAAGAATATTAAGCGCTAATGGTATAAGCCAATATCTTTGTTTTCATTTTTCGTTTTTATTACAAAATGTTTAATTTTATATAAATTCTTTACCACAGTTTTTAAGGAAATGTTCAAACTTAAAATCTATAAAACTAGTGGTACAAGCTTTTACACGCGTACCATAATTCCTTGAATGTTTTTTGCTGTGTAATCGATTCGGATTTTACAGCATCCTGCTTAACATCGTATTTTGTTTTCTTTTTTTTTTTATATAAAAAAATACTTTATTTAGATTTTTAATTAAGTAGCAATGTTTTTTTTTAATTATTAAAATTTAGCTAGTCTATCTTTCATTGTATCGATAGTAACAGCGTTAAAACTGTTATAATTGTTTGTAAGTTTTGCCCCAAAGATAGCTTTGATTTTTTTTTTTTTGCTCGTTCAGTAAAATTATTTCGAGAAGTTGTGTTTTAATACTTTTACAAATTTTAAAATATTTATTCAACAAATTAACCATGAATTTCCTGAAAAATCATTTAATATCATAGAAATTATGTCAATAAATTAGAACCCTTTGGAAAATTAATCCAAAGCTATTAACTGATAATTACCATTAGTGCGACTCAATTTTTTGAAGGTGATCGTCATATAAATAGATGTTATTTTAAAATAATTTATGAATTTAGTTACAACATCCTCTCCAAATGAATATAAATTTATTATTATTTCAATAACAGGATCAATGTGTTCCAGGATTATAAAAAGTATCTTAATATTCATCTGCCCATTTATTTTCATAAACTTTGTTTGGCAATTCAATAATCACAAAAAACATTTAATACGTTTAATTTTATCATAATATTTTATATGAATAGTTAATAATAATTAATCCTCTTCCACTTCTATGTGCTCTTTCTTTCTTTTTTTACAAATCTTGTTAACTTTTTCGTGTATGCTTTACTGAATTGTACTGCACAAGTTCCTTGTGTTGGTGAATCTAACGGCTCTAAAACTGCAAGGAAAATAGGTAACATGTAACAGGACGTCTATTTTAAACTTAAGGGTGTTGTTTAAGGCACCAAAGGTTGTTAATATGTATTTACTTTAAATCCAAATTGATAGCTAGGATCTATTATAATTAATAGGCAAGATAGATGGTGCACAATGACTTTATGAGAAAATTCACCATTTTTTTCCTCCGGGCTAAAGGATGGACAGTCATGGTAGCAGGGTCCCACGATACTACATCTGTTGCAAGATAAAATCCTCAACATTTAGGATGCTTATCAGACATGTCAAAGGCACCGACATGTAGATACCGAACAAGATTCATGAGGTTAACAGTACAGTCAGTTGGTGAAATATTTAACTTCTCGCACCACTACACACAAAACACTTGAGTATACAGATTGGACTTGCAGGGGCTGCTAGGAAATAACTGAGATCATTATCTTAGTCAGGGCCTTGGCTACAGATATGAAATAAGTTATACAGCATAAATCACACTTTTTTGACCATTTTTATGGTGTCTGTACTAATTTTTTATGAGTACTTCACATTGTACAGTCAGGTGCAGTGCTCCATAAGCAGTTTCTTTACTTCAACCTTAAGGTTTGAACAATACAAATATCAGTGCCTATCGGAAAAGTATAGTTGCATGGTGTACATTTTTACCAGCCAGTGTCGCTATGTAACACCTACGAAATTTAATTTCCAATGAATGCACATTACAGTATTCCTTATAGATAAAACTGGCAACCATTACATCAGAGTAGAGAGCTATTAAATATTTGTTTTGAATGAAAATATGTGGTACAAAGTAACTCTCAAATGGTATTTATCTATGTTTGCTTTTTTTTTATTCTGTGAAATAAATTACATTCAGCAAAGTAGTGTAATTCGAGACAGATGGATTTCCAATCTAAATATGTTTGCTAATTCCGCACCTCTGTGATCCTCAACTGCTCTTTCTTGAAATGATATGTATCTAAATGGATTAGAAAAAGGAAGGCCTTGCTCCTGGTACACACACGCTATAAAAAGTCTATCTATCTACATTGTTCAGTTGTCTGCGAGAAGATAACCGATGAAATTATTGGGCAGGCTACGTAATCTTATAAGAACAAGTGCAGAATACTCTACTGTGAGTTAGTTCACAAAAGAATATTGTTCAGCCTGACAAATGGTCTCCTTTTTAAATAACGAATGTCTCTTATTACGTACTTGATGAATTTTGGCGAAATGAGTTCTTGTCTAGGTGTAGGACTATTTCAAAACACTTCGGCTCAGATACACTTCTGCGATTAGATAGGCTTATCTCCTATGCTCTTGATGCCTGCCCGCAAATTGTAAGGGTTCAGAACCGGAGTAACCTAATTCTGGTTGGTCATTCACAGAGCACAGTGTATTCTCACAATATTGATATATAGCCTGCATGGAGTGGGCCATGGTGGTTGAGCGGTTAACACTTGGGTTAACATGGATGGTATGGTTGGTATGTTGGGTGATATGTTTTTCCAGTATATATCTCTTGCGATTATTGGTGTATGTCAAATGGTGTGGACAGTATGTGTGTGTCGGTGAGTCCTGTAATGCTAAGGAATGCTTGAGTTAAAGTTTTTGGTATGGGTGCCCAGTGTATATTTACTGGTGTCAGTTGGCTTGGTGGGTGGTATGGGAAGAAATTGATTGTGTCACTGGCATGGGCTGTATGTTTTGATTCGTATGGCCAGTGTGGGACGAATGGTTGAGCTATGCCTGAGTTATAGTATGTAGTATGGTTGGTAGGTATAATCAGTGTTTGCTGGTATTGCAGATGGCATGCATGAGTTACAGTGGCTAATATGTATTGTTTATGTGTGTAACTGGCAAAGTTAGATGGACTGAAATGGTAGTCAATGTACGTGACTTATTGTTGATCAGTAAGTCTGAGGTATGGTGTTTGATACGACCTGAACTATTAATAGCATGACTGAGGTATGCTTGGGTTATAGCGAATTATATGGTTTGGGCTGTATGTTTTTGGTTTAACGCCAAGGTCACCTGGATCCAAGATGGCAGTCGTGTAATCGGAATGACAGAGCAGGAGAACATAAAAGTCCTAATGACAGTCGAACGAAATGAGTAATGTGGAAAGAGATGGTGGTCGGTTCCCCAGGACGGACCCTGGTCCTATAAAAAGGTGTGATTTCAAGGGAAAATTGTACTTTTTGAGGGTATGAAGTAAGCCCCCTCCCCTCTGGCTGAAATTGGATTACGGGACTCATTTTATCACATGAGGGGCTCGGTGCTGTTTTTAGGGAAAAACGGGAAATATTTTTTAGGGAAAAAACTGGAAATATGTAGGGAAAGAGGGAAAATTTTGAGGGAAAAGGGGAAATTTTGAGGGATATTTCAAGATGCCCATTGTCACCGTGGCTCCGAAAAATTGACCCTGCACCAGCCTTCCCCTTCTGACCGATGCTCATAGCTCGTCATTAATTACTTATTCAGAGTATTACACACTATATTTGAAGCTCACGCGAGTTTGAACTATATATATATATATATATATATATATATATATATATATATATATATATATATATATATATATATAATATTCGAAATAAATGCAATCATTGTTAAGAAATGTGTTTAACAACTGCAAAAGAGTGGAGCGCGAAAGTGTGTTTACAAAACATGTATTTTTGGTAGCCTTGTCAAGTTCCAGGAAACCATTATTTTTGTTTGAGCAGGGGAGCACCCAGCTCTCTTCGATTTACAGCATACGATTGGCTGAAAAGGGCTGAGCCTCTGAAGTCTTCCCTCCCTCCCGTAGCACCCCTAGTCAAATGTTATGGTCATCTCTCTCTATTAGCTCTACCCACTTCGGGGCGAAGAATCTGCCGCCCCACCACTCGACATTTCCAAAAACATTCCTCACCGTAACACTCAAGTCAAGGTTCTTTGGTCAAAGTTGATGCTGTCGGCCCGGTTTCGTGAGGTAGGCCTACAACACGTTGTTCACGTCAGTATAGGCTATTCACGGTAAAGTGAGCACTTTTTAAGGCCCTCCCAACAGGCATTAACCACTAATAAATATACCTTATTGCAGCCTCAAACATTAACTTTTGAGAGTGGTGAAATGTATGTACTGTTTATTGGTCACATTGCAATCTTTATATTAAAAAGCAGCGGGAAGATATAAATTGGGTGAAAGTAAACATTTAGAAGGGCCTTAAAAATGCTCACTTTACCGTGAACGGCCTATAGGATACACATCTTGGCAAATATACTCTTAAGCCATGTACAGTAGTTTACTGGGAACTAACATTTACTGGTAGGTGTCGTTATCCTCCAAAACGCCGTCGTAGAAAGAAACAGTTACACCAGCAGTCATTATACATGCGAGCTATTTAGTAGGTACAAACCAGCAGTTGCATTATGCGAGATATGCATTTATAGTTTTCAGTAAGAATGAGGCAACGGAGCTACATTGAACATATAATGCTTAAATGAGATTTATTAATTTTATTAATATTATTAATTTCAGGTCAATGTGCAGCTAATATTTTACTGGCGTTGGATTACAATACTATAACTACTAAGCAATAATTTGGGCAACAGAACGCAATCCTCCCAATAAAGCACAATTTTAATTTGAAGATCAACCTGCAATTACATTTCTATAAATGTTTAGTCCAGCACAGAAAGAAAACAATAAACCCACAATTTTGGCTAGACAAAAAATCAAAATCAGAATTACGTATTATTTGATGTGATGTATTTTTATTACTATCTCCGTGCCTAAAGTGGTTTGATTGGCAACAGAAATTTGTGTAATTGTCCGGTAGGAAGTTAATACAGAAATTGTTCAAGCCTCATGTTCAACATTTCCAAGCATAACAAAGTACCATACAACAATATAAACGAAAAATTATTTTAAAAAAAATGTGTTTGTAACGTCATTTGCATGGTCATATAGTTAATTTCAACAAGGTGGAAATTATGTCATACGTAACTCCGCATCCAGAGTTCTTTTTGCAGTTGACATTATGTATGACTATCAACGCAAGTAGTTCAACCGGTCTGTCGTTTACAAGCTAGGATAAGTAAAAAATAAAAACGGTATCCTCATATACAATGATTGTATTATGACATACAAAAATATTTTTATTAAAACTGCCTCTTTAATGTTAGCCTTTAAATCTTATATATAGGCCCATAAAGTGTCTCAAAATTAAATGGCACTGCTTACAGTGTAAGTAGTACATAGAAAAATATGGAAGAAGAGTGAAAAAAATAAACTGCCATATCTATTTCGATCTTGATAATAATTGGTGTGCCGAATGAAGGTGGCATCTTACAATGGACAGGGTGCATCGTAGGCAATGCAATGGCCAGCGTGCGAGAGCGTTGGCAGATGAAACGGGTAGAACGTCTTGTGAGTACCCAAACGCCCTTGTACCGGATATTGAATTGGACGCGGAAGTCTCCATTTATACGTGTGAGGCCACCAAAAGAAGTTGGTGTACATTACACCAGTCGAGACTGTTAGCTTCTTTTACTGGCGTGTACAGGACGCCACGTAATTACGCACAAACAATCACGGAAGTAATTTTAAGGGCCATGAGATTTATGCACTGACTTTTAAATGCCTGTCTTGATGCTCATGGTGGACATTCCGAACAATCCCTCTTTCACAAGTAGACTGACGGTTGTCTTCTAAGATAGGGCATCACCTGCATTCTGTCTATTGTAAGAAGTCACCCGCCTTGTAACGTTTTGTGTTTTCAGGGGTTATGTTCACCGTTAGTCTGAGATATAATGTTTATATATGAATACAAAGTATTTACTTATGTTGCCAATTTATTTAATATCATTTCCAAATGCAGCTTTATTATAGGAGTTAAACAAAATACATCATGATATTTGGATATTTTAATAGATTATTGACATACAGATCATGTGTAAGTATATTTCATTTGTTTCTAGGCGATATTCAGTGTGCTAATATTTTTTTTTATTTTTTATTTTTTATTTTATTTTTCCCCTAGAGGGTCTCTTAAGTATTGAAAGCTTATTAAACAAACGCACGAAAGAAAATATACTAGTTGTCTCTCGTCTCGCCATCGCTGATTGGCGGAGAGATGTGAAATTGTCAGACGACAGCCAATTGGAGAACATATGACTAAATAAGCAAGGCTAAAGTTTTAAGTCGAACGTTTTAGACTCGTGTGTGAAAATATAAAAATTAGAGTAATGTGTGTGCACATATAAGAATTGCTGCAAGATGTATGAATTTTATTCATTGATAATTGAATTAATTTAATATTTTTTTAAGAAAATGTGATAATAATTTGTCAAATTGGTTTGAGAAGATGAACGAGAAAAAAATAGTTAAAAGAATTTTGAATTTCTGATTTAACTTAGGCGAACCAGGTTTGATTCATGGCGAGGTCGCTTTCGGATTTTCGCATGTGGGAATCGTGCCAAACTATACAGCTGGTTAGCGAATTTTCTCGGAGATATCCCGCTTCCTCTACCATTTCATTCCGGCGCTACTCCATACTCACCTCGCTTCATTCTCATCGGCTCTCAAGATCTCGATATCAAATCTCTTCACTCCGGTGAAAGTGAAGTGAGGTGAGTATGGGGCAGCGCCGGAATGCAAGGGCGTGGGAAATGGGAGATCCCCTAGAAAACCTTCCGACTAGCGAAAATATGGGAACGTCCTCGCCGGGAATCGAAACCGGTTCGCCTAGGAGGGAGGTGAGTAGTCTGTCATCCATCTACACCAGCGCGGCCCCGTCGATCTCATAAGAGATACAAATACAGGAAAGCCTCACCTTGGCACATACGACGCAGCATCCGCACAGATCATGGACCAGGCCATGCTGACAGTCGCCAGGAGCTCCTGGGCACAGCACCTCGTGACAAGGCGGACAACTGACACCTGCCACCACGCTGCAAAGTAACATAAAAATAATGTTGATTACATAGTCGTTGACTCCCGAACCTGCTGAATTTCGCGCAGTGAACGCACAAGCAAGTGCTTAATGTTAACGGTAGATATATCTCAGCTTGTAAGCCAGTCACGATTAGATTTCCGGAGTCGTAAATAAGCGACAGGTAAAAAAAGCCACAATATATCCAAGATCGCAGGTCAAAACTAAAATTTATAAATTCATTACCTTTTTATCTTATGCAGTAGTTTTACGCTTAAATGCATTTCATTCAAATGTTAAAAAATATACATTTAAAAAATGGAACTTTGTAACTAGTATCACAAGATCAACGCGTAAACCAAAGCAATGATTATACTGAACTTCGATAAATAACCAGAAATAAAAAATCCCCACTATATCTGGAAACTAAAATGAGCAAATTACATGTTTCATTTTCAGTCCTATATTAGGTAAGCCTGTCGCTTTAATGTTCACTGTTTTGTAAACATACTTTACAGCTGCGAGTGTTTCCCTTAATTATAAAATGTCGCTGATTTAAGTTTTTAAAGACAAGGTCAAAAATATCGAGAGAACGAGAGAATAAAAAGGAAGAATAATCTATACTACAAATTATTGTTTAATTATTTCATGACAATACAGACTGAACTATAATAACGGGCGATTTTAAACTTCAGCGTCGTCCGACTAGATGCAGTTGGGTTTGGCTGCAAACGCCGTCGTGTTGTGGAGTTGTGAACAAAGTGGCTGCAAACGCCGTCGTGTTGTGGAGTTGTGAACAAAGTGGTGTGTTACGAAAACTGCGACAGTTACGTTACTGCACAGCGCTTGTTTCGATAGCATTACAATATTGGCCGCAATGCTCTGGGGCTTTTGGCGCGTGCTATCAAAACGTGGGTGGAGAATTTCAAACAGACAGGTTCTGCACTAAAGAGGAAGCTTACAGGGTAACCAAGATGTGTGCGAACACCGGAGAACATCGCTTCCTTACGAAGCCCTCAACATTGTATTCGACATCTCTCGGGGTACCGTGATCTAGCGTCAGCCGAATGTTGCGTCAAGGCATAAACTTCCATCAGTACAAAATCCAAATGGTTCAGGAATTACTGGAAAGGAACTAAGTAAGTCGTTTAAACTTTTCCCAGCGATTCGTTGATGACTGATAACGAGGACCTTAACAATAAGCTGTGAAAGACATTTGTACCTCTCGGGATATGTAAACAGATTTTCCTATACTGGGCTGAGAATGACCCTCAGCAGTTACACCAGGAACTGTTACACAACGACATGGTCGCTTTATGGTCTGCCATGTCGCAGTTTGAGATCATTGGGCCTTTCTTTCATGAGGACCGCAGCATGTTATCGGTTACCGTAACTGCAGAGAGCTACCCCGTAATGGTAGATAACTTTTTTGGCGTCTCGGGTGACCAAGCAACCAGATATCAACAAGGACGCTTTCAGAGTCAATTTTAGCTACCGAATTTTATATACAGGAACTTTAGACACGCATCATAATTTTACCTTTATTAGCGAGCCATAAAAATAAAGACCATCGCTTAGAAATCACATTCAGGTAGTCTCCAGCGGCAAGACTCCTCGCCAGTTGAGCGCCCTGCACATAGAGGCGATGATGCAAGTGTTGACTGAGGATCAGTCAGCTTTAGGGCTCATGCGTTTTGAGGCCCCGAACGCGCAAAAAGCTACAGGCAGGCGGACCCCCTAAATGTAGGTCGTCTTATAAAATTGGTTTTCAGAACACGAGACTTTCCCACATGAATAACTTTGTTAAAGTCTGTTCACGATAAAATGAGTATTTTTTAAACCAACCTTAGAAAAAAGTCACTGCCCCCGCCTCCATATTATATTTTAACGGGCGCACTGAGGGATATGCGCCCGGTAAAGTTGGTAACGAAGGATAGAAAGTAGTTCCATATCTTAACGTCGAATGAAAAGTGTTAGGTAACCATTTGCAATGACTTAAATTATTTCTTTCTCTTTCTGCTTATTTGATGCTTAGAAGTGTAAAAATGAGCAAATTTATAAAAATATTTACTTCCCTAATAATTTTACAGTTTCACTTAACCGACACATCAATATAAAGTGCTGAGGCCCGTGGTAATATTACTTTTACATAATGCGGAAGAAGACACAACGTTCATACAAGTAGATCTTAAGCAGGGCTTTCAAAAGTGCTCACTTTATCGTGAACAGCCTGTAATGTAAACAGTATGTCAAAAACTCTATTGTCACTTGTACGTAGCATTGACAAAGACATAACAGCAATCATAGGTTCGAAATTGCCCGTTATTATGGCATTTCCTGTATTTCAATTTGAATATTTTTGAAATTTTTTCTCCTCAGACTATGACCTGTAGTGTGAAACATTCCCAGCATTCGGTCGGAGTGATCTCAGGAAAATATGGAAAACCGAAATCAGGATGGCCGGACCGGGACTCGAACCCAGTTCCTCCCGAAGGTGAGGCCAAAGTTTACCCGCTGCGCCACCTCACTCGGTGGCGTCATTCGGTCAGGTCCACGGAAGGTTACAAGATAAGTTTCTGTGCTAACTCCTTAGTCATCAGTGCTCTTAGCCCAGGAACCAAGCTATTAACCACTCTGATAATAGAAAGAAGGTGCTCTTAAAGACATGCACTTTAATTTTGTTATTCTAGTAATGGGATTATCGTTGGTATAATAATCTATTATTCGATGATTTAATTATAATAGATTCATCGATTATTTTAAAACAATTCGATTATTCACGATTTTCAGCTGTTTCTATTTAAATAAAAAAAAACATTGCAGATACCTACACGTTTAACATTTTTTTTTAAAATAAGATATAAATTTGAAAAAAAAATTTCAATATAGCAGAAATTATTAAAAATAAACCGAAAAGATTTTGGTGAGAATAGTTTTAATTTAAACAAATTAATAGAAATATGCAGTATTTCCGGTTAATTTTTATGTATGGTTTTAAACAAGACAATCTATTATTTTTACCGATTATTTATTCTATTAAAAATAATCGTAATTGATTCATTTGAATTACAAAATTATGCGGTTATCCCGTCACTACTAATGGTTAACTTGTGTGTAGGGATGTATAGAAAAATAGAGTAAGGCCCTGAGCCACTATTCTCCTAGAGCGGGGATGTAAACGCATCTCAATTGCAGCCGACCGAGTTCGAGTTCACTACATTCTGAAATCGAGTCGCTATTACTATCCGCATCACCAAACCCTAGGACGAACTTGGCGTGGGAACGAGAAACTCCGAGGACACCTATTGGTGTCTTTTTAATGGCTACTTGATAATGACACTTGGAAGTGAACAGACGGGAAAACGATAAAAGTGAATTAATCTTGGCTAATCAAACCAATCAGGGGCGTGACTATGGGGAAGGGGGAAATCGGGGCAGTAACTTGCCCCCTCCCTTTTATTTGCTCCTGAGGTTCATTAGTTAATAATAAAATTATTAATACTTAAAGCCCTTAATTGTTAATTTTTTTTTTCGTGGCCAGGCAAAGTCCAAGACACGCAATTCTTTTCATTCCCGCTTCTATATACCCTTTCTGGGTAATGCAGACACATAAAAAATTCCTTCAGCTTATCAGTGAGTTATTTATCTTGTAACTTCCCATTCTTTGGCTCACTTCAGCAACGTAACTTTTACTTTTTTGTTTTGTTTTTATTACTTTTAAAAACCATCGTATATGATTGTAAACTATATTTTATGTTACTATTAATCTGCTCGGAGGATGAGTGTGGCGCGATTCAGTTGTAATAGCAATACGTAACAACGGTAAACTATGGTGCGTTTTATTATATTGTTAAGCAATTATATGACAGTATTTGCCCTGATCATCAAGTGAGTGCACCGCAAACGCCAGTCTAACCTCCCTCCACCCAGTTAAGGCCCTTTCACCCACCAAAAAATTTTTCTTCAAATTGCCTTCAATCTTTATTGATTTCAATTCATTGAATGCTATATGACGTCATTGAAACGTCATAATCCCGGTTGTTTTCTCGTTAAATTCCTCGAATGTCTCGTTTTCCTTCAAGGTTTTCGGTTAGAACATGTTCTATATTTTCTTGAATCCAAAATTTCAATCTATTATCGCTGCTTTTCTGACAGTATCATGGGAAGTAATTTCATAATAATAGAGTAATGTGCGCAAATTTAAAGATTTTACGAAATGAGGACACATGTTTTTAAAAAATAAAATGAAGAAAATTAGTTGGGGTTTAACTAATTATTTTCGTGTCGTGCCTGAGTCGAAAATACTTCTAAAAATGTACTTGTATTTTTAACTGGTTTGAAAAGTTTGTGATAAATTTTCACGTGCAGACTTTAAATCTTATTGAATGAAATGAATTTAATGGCAAATGAAGACATTTTTTTTGGTTCAATAAATTATTTACTGTAACTAAAGTAATCGAATTCAATACATATTTGTTCGTGTGAAATGGCCTTTAGTGTAACCCGCCCTTTTACTGCTTGATAAATTCCTGGCAGCGAAACTAAAATCAATAAATACTAAAACATATTATTTAAACACGTGGCGCGTAAATCAATTATGTTATTTACTGAGCACAGAAGATGTTTCCAGGAGATATTCAAGGCATTTTTAATTAGGTCTTTACGACACATTTAGCAGTATAAAATATAATCATATATTCATAGGCATTGTAGAAGGCAAGAAAGTAATGTTCTTCTTTAACCTACGTGCTGTTCTGAGCGAGAAGTTCGCCTAACAGTTTCTCTTTACACTTATCTGCATAAGAGCTCAGTTATCGTCGTTCACGGTCACTGTATCTCCATTCTCTTAGAATAAAACTCAAGGACATCAAAGTAATATACATTTAATGTAGTTGAACAATATCAAGTATAGTCCCTCCAAGACAATCAACACATAAAATGGCATTTGTCCAACTGAGTCTATTCTCGATTGTATTCAAAGCTATTTCAAATTGGGCCAAGTCCGTTCTTACGATATGTTGCCGAAATGTATATTGGAGGACATCAGTAAGGTACGATGTACGTTGTTCTTAAAACCCTTTTCAGTTATCAGTCTTTCAAACTTCTTAAACCATCGTTTCTCCTGATTTAAACGAATGTGATCTATTCAATCCGCGCAGGTGCAAAATTGTATTTTGTCAATATGAGAGTCAGTCTTCTCATTTGTACATATCGGGAGGCTAACTGGGAGACGGTACACATGCTACACAAGTAAAGACGTCTTAGCGACATCGGGCATAGAAATCGCCTACATGTCATGCGAAAATAGGGCTGCAAAATACCAGTTTTATAATAAATACATTCAGTTCCAAATTTTGCAGTTGTACGAACAAAAAAGACCTGTACATAAGTGAAAACTATTCTACCAAACCCTTCAGTAGTTCTTGGAATACAAAGGCATGAAAAAAGCATAATGCTTATACTAGTAAACATACGTGTACATACTGCTCCGGTTGGTTCATCAAGGGCGGCGAGAGCAATAAACAATAATGCAGACAGCGATTGTTGCACAAACAAAATGTATAAACAGCAGATGCTGCTTTGCAGTATTATTAAAATGATGAATCCACTAACTATCCAAAATACACTGCTTGACAGAGAAAATGCCACACCACGAATACTAGACTACAGATTCATGAATTATACAGAATGGATGTACACATGCCTGCTACGCGTTCGATTACCATTTCTCCTCTCAATCACACGAACAGAGCGCGTGATACAGGCAGACGACCAGCGCGTGAAGCTGTCAGTCGAGATGTCGTCACGGCAGCGCGAAGTGAGTGTTTTTGGTGGAGAACGAACAAGACGTTGCAATGCCTTTAAGATGCGTTCTTAGTGCAGTTCTGTCAAACGGATGAGTTCACGAGAGGTTTCGTCACAGATCTGTAAACTGCCGGTCGGTCTTTCCTCTGTACTGCGGAAGAAACACAACATGACACAACCGCCGGCAGCATTTGGCGACAGTGGTCCCAGGAAGAAACTGCGTATCATCGGGGGACCAGAGCTCGGAGACATACCTCAGAGCGCACGGAACATCACATCACACGCAATGTCGTAGCACACACACGATACACAACTGACGAAATTTTGACAAGTGTTCGCAGGGCGGTTTGAATGCTCCTGTATCGACGCGGGCAGTGTCGCGCCGATTGAAATCAGGCAGGTTTGTTGTCCATCCGTCTGTTGCGAAGGGCATCGCTTATGATAGTGCCGCACCAAAGCTGCACGGGGTGCAATGAGGGTAGAGTGTAATCTAAAGCGACGAATCCCGCTTCTGTCTCACCAGTGATGATCAACATGTGGCAGTGAGAGTCTGGTGGCGGCAGTGGCCATCAGACAGATTCCTCTACCGCTGTGAGGCCCCACACAGCCCGTCAACGTGTGGTTGTGGTTGGAGTACTGCCAGCGCCAACATCCACTCACCTCCAGAACGCGTTACCTATGGGTAGGGGCAGTGATATTTCGCGAAAAGATTTCGAGACAAGATACAGTTCAAAGCACCGTGGGGTCGTCCAGTTGTTGTGATTGGTTGAAGCATGTTCTGGTCCGTGTTAACTGTTTGCGCACGAATCACGAGTTACGGAATCTTGAGTGGCTCGGTCAGATGCGGAAATGACACCAGCAGCCAATGGAGGTATTACTACAGCCGAGGTGTGTACATTGTGCTGAAGTCTACTGTATGCTCCGATTTATTCACGAAAAATCAGTGGTCCTACCTATGGGCACACTACCGGTACGCCGCTATTGATTAGTTGCTGTGGCCCGTGGCAATATCATATCTACAGAGCGTCTGGAACAGACGTTTCCAACAGGATAACGCCCGACCACAGACAGCTCAGGTCAGTGTCGATTCTTCGTAAGACCTGCAGATATTTCTTGGCTGGCCCAATCTTCCGATCTCTCGCCAATTGAGAGAATCTGTGGGACATAATTGGAAGACAGTTGAATACCCTCCCACTTCTACAAAATTAAGATGAACTGTGGCCTTGGATCAATAACACAGGGTTGGTCCACGATACGCCAGAACATTATCCGGTTATTCATCGAATCGATGACCCTCCAGGTTGAGCAATATCGCCCAACCTGAAGGCCCCATTTCTTAATGATCGCCCTATATTTTAGGCTACTAGAGCCTTTTCTATGCGCGGAAATGAAATAATTTGTTCCGCGCCTGTTTTGCAATGTACATGTGCGATTTGGTCTGTTTATTCAAAGTTTCTTCATGGTATGGCACTTTCTCTCTTTCAGACAGTGCAAATGGGTGTGGCCGACTTTGTGGTAATACGCCTCCGTAACTGCACCCAGGACACGCCAGGAAACGAATGGTCGAGAGCTAAGTTGAGAGAGATTTGGGCGACTTTTAACAACGAGGTCTTGAGAGCCGATGAGGGTGAAGCGAGGCGAGTATGGAGCAGCGCCGGAATACAAGGGTGGGGAAAACGGGAGATACCCGAGAAAATCCGCTCACCAGCGGTTGTGTCCGGCACGATTACCACTTGCGAAAATCCGGGAGTGACGCGGCCGGGGATTGAACCCGGTTACCTTTGGTGAGATGCGAGCAGTCTAACCGCTCATCCACCGTGGCCCCGAAATGAATGGTAAATAAGAACGTTAAACTAGTTTGGTAAAGTAGCGGGTGTGTTGGGAAGGGGGGGGGGGGGTCGTGAAAAGAGAATCTCCCCTCTCCTCGAAAAGTTGGTAGTCGATGGCGTGACTCAACAAAGGTCAACCACCTAAAACATGCGAACTGAGGGTTGTTGACTTCTATGCTAAAAGGAAGAGCAATACCAGTTCGCCCTTCCTAGCCACACATTCTTTTCCTGGGAATTAAAAAAAAAAAAAATTCAGACCTGATCGTGGCATTTTGATAAAGCATTGAATCGTTTGTTAGGTTACATGTAATCTAACATTTTCCTCAGGTAAGACAATCATCACGTGGCAGCGCTTTTTCGTTCTTTTCTTAATGTTTTCTTAGCATTGCCTCCAATAACCTCTAACATTTCCATTCCCTGTTACAGATTGTATTTTATGAATTTAATTCGTTCACCACATCTCTCCACGCTTTTCTATGTTTGAAGATTACACAGTATCTTGCACTCAATTATGCTTTGGTATTTTCTATAACTAAATGGATTACTAAGTTCTTCTCATCGTTAGAATAATTTGACTACTTTCTATTAATTCTTCACGGCAAAATGCTGGCGTGAACACAAAACTACTGATTTACGGTGTTGCCAAATGTATTTATTGACTTGGATACAGCAGTCTCTAGTAGAACGCCGCGGCCTACGACGTGGCATCACTGGAATCTCAACTTCCCATAGTTACAACTGTGCCTATTCCATCTATGAGTAGCACTGTAAACTGTTGTGAATACAACATTGTTCTTTTCTTGGTTTTATGGATTCAAGTGCATTCATATAGTCTATTCACGGTAAAAAGAGCAATTTTGAAAGCCCTACTCAAAATATACTTGTATGCACGTTGTGTATCCTATTCTTACGCCTTATGTAAAATTAACATTGCCATGGACCTCATCACTTTATTCATGCGTCGGTCAAGTGGAACTGTGAAGTTATTAGGAAAGCATTTTTTTTTTTTTTTAATTTGCTCATTTTTACACTCCGATGCATTAAAGAAACATAAAGCGAAAGAAATAATATGAATTATCACAAATGATTACCTAACACTTTTATTCGACGTTAAGATATGGAACTTGTTTCCATCTATCGTTACCAACTTGGCGCATGTCACTCAATGCGCTCGTTAAAATGTATGCAGGCATGAGTAGCGACATTTTACTAAGGTTGATTTCAAAAGTGCTCACTTTACCGTGAACAGCCTTTACATAAATATAATCTAAACAGGCGAAAAATGAATACCACTTGTCTCGGAATTGTTGCCTTTTTAAAAGCAGGAAATTTCGATGATTTCGTTTTTAAACAATTCTATGCATAGATGTACATACTTCAGAAGAGAAACAAAAAATGATTTCAAGCATCTGTTTTAATATCGTACTATAATTAAATTTGAAAAGACAGTGCTAAATACTGCGAGTTAAAGAAAACGTTGGTCCGAAATTTGAATTCGTCAACTTTGAAACCGTCTTCTCGATACGTGAAATAAATTTATTGTGAGATTTAATAAGGTATTAAAATTTATAAGAAAAATTGCATGTTTCATACACGATTTACATATTTTACAGGATATATAATATATTAGTGTGTATATATATATGTGTATATATATGTATATATATATATATATATATATATATATATATATATATATATATATATATATATATATATATATATATATATATAAACACTATATGTAATTATTTAAAAGAATATCTCGACTTCGCCGGGAATCGAACCCGGTTCGCCTTGGTGGGAGACTAAAAGTAGAGTGGAGAGTTTTGAGTGGCTCTTAAAATTGGGGTCCTGAGAGAACAATGGTGAAAATGAATTTATGTTGCGATGAAAATTTAACGCATTGCAATTTTAGGGAATTCAAAAAGTATTTTTAGACGCGATTATTCTTTCCAATACCCCTACAAACTTGTTGTAAGAGTGAAATTCAGACTTAAACTCATTTTTATATTATTTTAATAAATGTCACTGCTGCATGTTCTGAAATGGTTGACTCATTAAGGCAGGATATACAGTAGCCCGACGCGTCCGTCTCCCAGCCGAGCGGTTTACAACCAAACTTCGTACTTCCGTCGTAAGTTCATGGCTACAAACTGATAAAAACAAAACTGTTAACGAACAGGAAAAAATTCTCCAAAAAATATTTTGCTGTATTGTGTTTCTTAGTACCTACTCAAAACAACCATACACGTACGTAAAGGAAATTAATCGGTGTAAAAAAAATAAATAGCATATAAAGCATGATTTTATTATTCTTACTACTGCACAAAATGAGCTCGTGTTTCCAAACTTATCAATTAATCGTCATCAAAAATGTAACTTAATTTAATTTTACAGTTATATAAACAAACACATGGAAGCAGATGACAGCCAAAAACAAAACACCGCGTACACTACACAGCCTTGTAAATAACTCGGAATGAACGAGTAACAAAACGTGCAAGTTTAGAAGGCTGTAATTTCACCCGTTCATCCGTCAAAAGTTAAAGCTTGCCAAGGTTTTGACTGATGGACGGATAGAATTAATGGCCTCCTCTGATTGGCTGTTGGTCGCGCGATTGACGGACGGACTCATGCCTAACAAGTAGAAACATTTAATGATTACTGATTTCATTTCCTTTACTGCTGACGGAACTGATGATCTATCAGTGACTTGAGTAATGATCATCTGCAGAAAACTGGAAATTTCGCGGATTCATTTGGCAATAACCTAAACTCTGCGAACCTCAGACGACCGTTAGCTGCAAGTCCAGTTTTACTCCAGAGCAGGTAGCATGGAAATCGATATTTTTTTCTTGCCAGTTACCTCAAATCATGGGCTTACGCAAAAGGGGGAGTTGAAAGGGCTGCAGACCCTCCCAAAAAATTTGTAATCATAAATAAATAAATGCAAAAATTTTTTACAAAATTAATTGAAAGTAATCTTTTTTAAATAGAAATAAACGATTTCAATAAGTTTCCCATAAGTGTTCAATTGAAATGGAAATATATTCTGCATTTTGAAAATGTGTTTTACTTACTGGGCAAAGAGCTTGCTTTAGAAATCGAGCTTCAGCCCCTCCGAAAAAAAAATCTTGTGTATGAAGCGTCTTCCACATCGCGTCTAACAAACTGTAGTTGAATAAAAATAAATCTCAAATGCGCATGTGTTTGAAGTCTTAACTTGTCCTCACATGAATTTGTGGCGTCGCGGTGGTTTAGTGGTTAGACTACTTGCTTCCAACCCAGGCGAACAGGGTCCGGTTACCGGCGGGGGGCCGCGCCCGGATTTTCGCATATAGGAATCGTGCCGGACGATGCCGCTGGTCGGCGTGTTTTCTCGGGAATATCCTGGTCCCCCCCCCCCCCCCCCTTCAATTCGGCGCTGCTCCGTAATCACCTCGCTTCACCCGCGTCGAGTCTCAAGGCCTCGCTGTTGAAAGTGGGATGGACCCCCGCATTTTCTGTGAAATAGTTGTTTGTGCGAATACGCGTATCTCGGCAAATAAATGCTCTGCAAATACGACTTCTTGTCATAAAAGATAAAAAAAAAAACAGTTACCTATGTCCCTATTTTTTTACTTTTTTCATATTAATTGTATTCGTGGAGAAAAAAATATCGTGAAAATGGTCAAATATCGCATTTTTAAAGCTTGCCCATGCAGTTTCCATAAGCAGTAAGAGAAAAGTACAAATATACGGGTGGTCTTTCATCGCGTGTAATAAAACCCCACTGTTACAGATCTAATTTTTACAGTACAGCGTTACGACAGAAACACTGCGCGCCTAGCGCGTAGGAGCGATGAGGCACTAGACGTGCGTGTTAGTGTCGCTCGTATCGCTCCCTCGCTTCTTGACCTGGGACGCGCATCTCCATCCCACTCTTAAGAGCGGCCCAAATATCTCCTCCCTCACTCAACTCGTTCAAGCGAATCCGTGGAATGCCTGGGGTCTATAAAGCCACAAGGTACGGAAGGAAACCCGATACGTACGTGACAAGGGCGGCTGCCAGCAGCGTGGTAGTCACGAAGTCCATGCAGCCTCGCCAACCAGCGCTCTCCTCGCAAACAATCTATCAGTCCGCGACGCGGCGTGGTGAATCCAACACCGAAAGCGGACACGACACGACCTCGGCTCATCAGTTCTCCAACTCGAAACCTCGGAAGCCGATAACCGCGTGGTAATGGTAATGCCACGAATTATACCCGCTCAGTTGACGCGCAACGACAGGCTCTTCCATCCTTAGTCTGTTCACGGGTGAGCACTTTCGAAAGCCATGCTTAAAATATATTTGTACACACGTTGTGTATTCTTCTGCCGTATGTAAAATTACCATTGCCATGGGCCTCATCACTTTATTCACATGTCGGTCAGGTGAGACTGTGAAATTATAAGGAAAGTAGATATCTTAAACGTAAAGTAATTTTTACACCTCGATGCATAAAAAAAAAAAAAAAACAGAAAACGAAGGAAATAATTTAAGTTATCAGAAATGGTTACATAGCACTTTATATTCGACGTTATAATGTGGAACTACTTTTCATCCATCGTTACCAACTTTACTACGTGCATATCACTCGGTGCGCCCGCTAAAATATATGCAGGAAGGGCCAATGATATATTTCTAAGGTTGATTTCAAAAGTGCTTACTTTATCCAGAATAGTCTTTAACACCATTCATGGTTACCTCCAACTTTTCAATGCAATTTTTTTTTTTTCGGGATAGAAATAAAAGTCAATATTTTACATAGGAACTACGTATTTCTTACTAAGCATTGCCAACAAAGCTATTTTCCCTTTGTATTTATTCATATTAGGTATAAGTCAAATATAATTTATAAATCGAATAAAAGTTAAAGTTAAATTAAACCAAAAATAAAGTAGGCCTACTTTTATTTTAACTCAAGTATAAACGCCTGTAATACATGACATATGTAGGAAACCACGAAACACATCATTTTGCTGGGGCCACGGTGGCCGAGCGGTTAGCAACACTCGCCTCCCACCAAGGCGAACCGGGTTCAGTTCAATACTCAGCCGGGTCACCGGATTTTCACAAGTGGTAATCGAGCCGGACGATGCTGTTTGTCGGCTAGTTTTCTCGGAGATCTCCCGTTTCCCCCGCCCCTCTTATTCAGGCGCCGCTCCATATTCACTTCCAATCACCCTCATCGGCTCTCAAGAACACGTTGCTGTTCAAGAGCCGCTCAAATATCTTCACTCACATAATTTTTCTAGGACTCCGAACAGGTTGATAACGTAAACTTAGACATGAATGGCCACTGAAATACGCCATTGTGGAACACAAATGCTTACTATCAAACAGATATTACGAGGCTTAGCACTCCATGGTTAAATTTACTTACACACGTTTATACGTATAATAGTGAGTGAGTGAAGAGATTTGGACGGCTCTTAACATCGAGGTCTTGAGAGCCGACGCGGTGGTTAAGGTGAGTATGGAGCAGCACCAGAATGAAGGGGCGGGGGGAAACGGGAGATCCCTGAGAAAACCCACCGACCAACGTGACCCGGCCGGGGACTGAAGCTGGATCGCCTTGGTGGGAGGCCGGACAGAGATGTCTAGCTCGTTTCGCATTCCTAAATACATAAGCTACGACGGGCCTCCGAGAATCGACAGTTTTAGAGTTTGAAGGGTTGTACGACCTTAATCGACAGGCGTGCGAGGACAGCGAAGCGGCGAGCCTGCTGAGTGACAAGTGGCAGCGATACTGAAGAGTACGGACTGCATAGAGAGACTAGGATGCGTGAGTGACAAGACTTTTGGAAAGATGGCAATAGACAGATTGAATATGTTTTAATAAATGCTGTTCATGATAAAGTAATCACTTTTGAAATCAACCTTAAAGTCACTGCCCTTACCTGCGTATATTTTAACGGTGGCCCTGAATGACATGCGCCCAGTCAAGTTGGTAACGATGGATGGGAAATAGTTCCGTATCTTAAGGTCAAATAAACAGTATTAGGTAATATTTTGTGCAAACTGAAATTATTTCTTCTCCTCGCTGTTTTTTTTTTTTTTCAATGCGTATGTCTAAGTATATTAATGAGCAGATTTATAATATATTAACTTTCCTAATAATTCCACAGTTTCACTTGACCGACGCATGAATAAAGTAATGAGGCCCATGGCAATGTTAGTTTTACATAAGGCGGAGGAATACATAACGTACGTACAAGTAGATCTTAAGCAGGGCTTTGAAAAGTGCTCATTTTACCGTGAACAATGGGCGTGAATTACGTGACTGTAGCCAATACATAAACATTGATAAGGACTTTAATTAGAATGAAGTTTGAAATTAAATATTGCGCACATTGAGAAAACACAAGAGTAATAGCGGAGACAGGTAGTTAAATGTTGTGAATAATAGTTGTGTGGCTACATAAAAAATACAACTTATTAATTTTGTTTTTATTAAGACCTCCATCCCTTACGAACGCGGATACGCTTCTCTGGCGTCTTGTGAAGCTGGTGTCAGAGAGGTGGAGGCAATTATTGATTAATCAATTGTAAATTAAGTAGGCAGTAGTGACATTAAAACAAATTATTGTACAAAATGTAAGCCAGGATATTACCACTATTTTGTGCAATCATTGCAGTGAATGTTAGCGAGAAAAATGTCTGCAGACATGGAAGCACTGCGAGCAATGAGGGGTCAAGTGCCAAGTGAGCGCGATTGTCCTTAGTCTTGTTACCTGTTTATATTAAACTTTACACAGGTATCAAAATAAAAAAGCTATGGCGAAGATATGCACAAGTTTCACAACTTTAACAAACTAAGGTATGTCGACATTTTATGTCAAAAGATACGCAACACACCAACCTGTTATTTTAATCGTAGTTTTGAGAGCTTTATTAAATGTAGCACTAACTCGCTGCGAGTATTGAAGAATTCACTGGCTACTCTAACAGCTGCTGGTTCCATGTATATTCACTGGGTTGTCATCGTGCTGACATGCACTGTCCAACGATATGCAGCACTAGTGTGGCTAACACTAGTGTACGTGTCGGTCGACCCTTTTCTGCTGCTGGGGAGCCCCCCTAATTCCTAGGACGTGCGTTCGGGGGTCGTGGCCACTGAAATCTGACAGGAGGCCGCCAAGGAGTCTCTGTGTACAGTCCCATCGTGAATTCGGCACAGCAGGCGTGGGGCAGCTGGACTTGGCACTGCAGTCTGCTGGATCTGGCATTGCCATCTCGTCGTGGATTACTGGCAGTGTCAGTTACTGACTGACTGGATGATCTGCTTGCCTCAGGTGGCTGTGCTTGGGACGTCAGTCCGAATAGGTTGCTGGCTCCCCCACAGTAGTAGGCCGGGACAAATGGATGGAGGATGGCTGCTGTCTAACCCCACTAGCTGACATCAGGTCCTCGTCGACGTTGTGGTCGGCAGCTTCCCCTCGGCTGAAGCGGGCAATCTCCAAGGCTGACTGGGTGACTGGTGCTCCGAGAGCTCAATCTCACTGATGGTAAAACACCTCAGGACTGGGAACTGCGTCGGCGATCTCCTATGGGCAGGTCTAGAACTGGGTGGCGGCTTGGCCTCCGGCTGGTTCTCCTTCATGTCCGTGGTGGATCATCGGTATCTCGTTCTCAGATCTGTTGGAAAAGGACATTGCACAGTTCATCGGTTTAACACAAGGACTAATTACAATAGGATTAGTAGAAAAATTACCGGGGGAGTTTTTTTTCTAAATGTGTACCTTCGCAGTAGGAGGGACCTGAATGCATCTCAGGGCTGCGTCCCTTATGCCTAAAAGGAGAGAGAGTTTCATGGGAGGAGCCATGCATCATGGTGGGGAGGGATTTAGCAGCCATGGTCGCCGTTTTAGGCCATGACTGCCTCCCTGAAAATATAATTAAGAAGAGGCTGGGATAAACTGGCATAGTACCATAAAAACCCAGTCGAAAGAAAAGAGTAAAAAAATTTGGGAAACATCAATGAAAATGTTGCTAGGAGATAGCAGGTGTGGAATCCGTGCCATTTTAATAGGTGTTGAAAGAAGAGGGGCCGGAGCCTGTGGGCATGGGGCGCCCTTGATCTAACTACTGTCAATATTCCTGTGCAGGCGAACCAGCACAACAATGCTGGCAGCAGCTTTTTAATGCAGGGCCATCCCTGCTTCTCGTTGAGTGCGTCGGGGAACAGGGCAGCTCAGTCGTGGCACCGACGCCATCGTTTCTCTTCTGCGCCGACATCAGGGTATCCAAGCCATGGGTTAAGCTGGGGACCTGCAAGAGGGGAGCCACTCCATCCCTCTCCCCTAAAATCTCCGTCGGTATTGGGTGAGCACTTAAAAGTTCTCGGCGAGACATCCAAGAGCTACCAGTGATGGAGACGAATCCGCTGACCCAGGTGTGAAAGCTGACATCGGGGAGTTTCGGAGATCCGATGCATTCCAATCCATTCCTCATGCATCTGCAATCGACAGCCCACCGAATCCAGCAGTGAGGTTCGCTACACTTCGTCCTTTGGCACCTCGAGATCACCCTCCGCACCTTTATCTTTGGGTCACCTCCAGCAGATGCGCTTTGCCATCTCGTGCTGAGCCACCCAGATTCCCGACGTCCACGACGACGATGCTGTAGAACCGGCCAGTTGGTCCACAATCTGGTATTGAATTATTCCCAGATACCCCAGAGCCTAGTGATCCCTGATCCGCCACCTGGAGACGCGTCGAGTTGCGGAATGGTCGTACCACACTCGCAGAAGCACCTCGCCTTCGCTGGTCCCATGGGGCGGGCAGATCCCGGAGAGTGAGCAGCCATGAGCGTGATGTTCATCCCACGACAACCCAGTTCGACCCAGAGGAGATATTCTCGGGTTCACCTGTATATGGTCCTGGGAGCTGTTCTTTGTTCTGGTGTGCACTGGATACTGGAAGGTGGTTGTCTCCACGTTGAGGTTGGCCGTACGATCAGAGATGACCAGCGCCGCTGAGGTAAGCTGGTCTGGCTAAGGCGATTGGACCTCGTGGACTCTGGTTCCTCGGGGTGCTGTCCTCATAGAGGAGGGCGGCTGCTCGGCAGGATCGATTGCGATGATGTCCATCGCCGAAGGGTACTTGCTGAAAGTGCTCGCATGAGCAGTGGGTGTTTATACGTCGTAATGCAGGCTCCGATTGCACTGCCAGTCAGACTGTTCTGGATGAAGGAGCTCTTCTGGTGCCTCTGGTCGGTTGGAGGCAGTACTGGCTCCTTCTCCGATCCGCCAGACTTCTCCAGGAGATCTACATGGTGCTAGGAGTTCACTTTCTGGGGTGATGCGTGAACTTCCGGCAAAATTCAGAGGGGATGAACAGTACAGTCCTTTCTGAAGATTAAACTCTTCCTAAGTTAGGGATCTTGTCATAACATGTTCTGAGTAGTAGCTCATATAGTTACCTGTGGTTCTCCCTCTCAGTTCCCCATTCTTGGCAGGCTAGCAGCTACTTCTTGCTAGTGAACAGGGCCCTGTTGTCAGTAAGTATATTCAGTGGGTAGTGCAAGCATGGGAAAATTTAATTGTTGGATTTTTCAATGATATGGTGGGTCTCTTGGCTTGGTAGAGGGAAGGCTTCTACCCTCCTGGAGAATAGGTCTGTCACGACCAACAGGTACCTTTTTCCCTTGGTGCTGCGGGGGTAGGGTCTCATCAAATCGGCAGCTATGTGCATCCAAGGGATATGTTGTCTGCAGGGTTTGGCCATCGGCTGTCTCACAGGATATGCTTTGTTTCTGCAGCAAGTTGTGCAGCCATGGATGTATTGGTGGACATCCCTGCTCATGCAGTCTCAGATGTAACGTGTACTGATATTTACTAAGGTTTCCTGGGTGCCTGGCTGGTCCACTTTGTGGTGATCATGATGATACCGGCAGATATTGGCATGCAACTCCGTTGTTATCAAGATCCTCCACTTGGCTCCTGGTTGATTGTTGCATCACCAGATGATGTCGTCTCGAAGCATGAATCATTTTGGGTGCTTCTGTAGAATGTCTTTCATGCCAGGGTTCTGTTGCTGGCAACGTTTGATCTGACTTCGGCTTATCTGGAACTGAAGAAGCCTGATTTGTTCTTCTAGGCTGCTTTCCGGTGGTTGTGGCAGCGTGATGCTGTCCACATCTTTGTATGGCTTGGCCTCATCTTCCAGATCTGGTTGACGTAACAGCGTGTCAGGAAGGCCATTGTCCTTGCCTGAGCAGTGTTGGACTTTGATGTCAAACTCTGAGAGAAGGAGGTCCCATCTTCCAAGCTTGGTCTTGTTCCCCGACTCCCATAGCCACTTGAGAGCTTTACTGTTGGTTTTCGAAATGAAATGAGTTCCCTCCAGTTAGTAGCGGTATTTCCATTTAGCCCAAATGACCATAAGGCATTCTTGCTCGTTTATGTGTTACTTCTGTTCCGTGGCATTGAGCCTGGTACTGGTGTACATATACCAAGAGGTTTGCCATCTGGGTCCTCTTGGTACAAGATGTCATCGAGACCGTTCTGGCAAGTGTCGGCCTGTAGGATCAGGGGTCCTTCTCCTTGTGACCGATGTAAATGATTGATGTTTTGAAAGCTGGCCTTCAGTGCATGAAAGGCAGTTCCCCATCACCATAATGCTTCCTGCTCTAACAACGGGTGTAAAGGTGCCATGAGGTTGGCGATGTTGGGCACGAAGTCTCGGAGCCAGTTACACAGTCCAAGGAAGCAGCGGAGTTTTAGTGTTTCTGTTAAGAGACACTGGCGATATGACTGCGCTGACTTTATTGGCTGCTAACCAGACCCCGACTGGTATATATGCTGAGGTGCATGGCATGATGGCACGGCACAAAGTCTGGTGTGGGCTTAATTGTCTTCCGAAACACTGGTTTACACACAGCCACTAATTTACCCAGAGTGGGCGTAGCCCGGGGTAGCTCCTGACTCGGCCGCTGTTGCTGCTGGTGCCAGCTGAACTCATGCCCAGTCCTTGGGCGAAGGTGGTGCTGTGGCTGTTTGTGCTGATAGGAGCCTGCAGAGGGCTGCTGGTCCTACTGGGCTGGAACGACGGGTTCGCTATACCCAGTGGTACATGGAGTCCCTGGCGGAAGTAGACGATGGCTGGATGAGGCTTGCCGTTGGTCTTGTAGGGAGGTTGAAATTGGGAGAATATGAAGGGGCTAGGGGGTGAGGCCTCTCCACTTGTCGGGCGGCTTGAGCTCATTCCCGGGGGGTTAGACCACAGAGGGTAGTTTGCTATGGGTTACAGCTCAGGTTGGACTCGGCGGCAGTAGCTGCCTTCCTAGCTTTACACTTTGCACCACTCTATGCGTGTACGGCATAAAGGAAGGTACTAGTCAGCCATGCTAAGGAATAGCAGGCGATGAGGATCCCTAGCTAGGTGTAAAGCCATTCGTGGCCGAGCCAACCAGAATCATACCCGATTACTCCAACTAAGTCTGTAAACAATTTCATGTTTTATGAAATAACACATTTTTGGCATCCCATACGGAGATTTTCAAATACTGGTTTCTGGTTTGAAGTACCACAAATACTGGTGCTCCAACTCACCAGCCGGCATTCAGCAAATGTCACATTCACAATGCCACCAACTGTAGATACATCAATCATTTGTTCACAGAAGATTAAAAATAATATAAACATTTTAATGTGTACAAAAATTTCATGATTTTTCCCTGTTTTCCAGGTTTTCCCTGTCTGTAGCCACTCTGCAATATCCGGACTGCATGTCCAAGATTCTGAAGACGTTAGCCTCTACTATGTCACACACAAAGTATGTGCCAGGTTGAGGACTGGTGGATATTTCGGGAGAGTGAAATCATTCAGCACTTTATAGTTCAGGCAGAACCTTAGCTGTCCATCCTTCTTCGAAACCAATACAATGTGGGGGTTGTACGGAGAGTTCAACGGCTCGACGATCCCTTGGTGTTTCATGTCGTTGAGTTGCTCCATGATGAGGCTGTGTCGCCAAGCAGAAACTTTGAATGGTCGGTTATAGGTGGGTGCGGGTGTGTTCAGCAGTATTTCGTGCTGGGTGGTTATCGTCTGACGAAGCGTTACTCCAGATCCAAAATTGCTGATGTGTTCATCGAGGACTTCCTTCAGTTGTCGGAACTGCATCTCGCAGAGTTCATGGTTGATTTCCTCTTTGTGAATAGACAGTGGTTTTGAAGATGTTGGAACAGTGTTCCCAGTTGATGATTACGCAGTGATTGTCACCCAGGTATACTTTCCAGTGCCTACTGTCCACAATGCATTGTTGCAGCTTGAGCCAAGGGTGGCCTAGTATAAGCTGTTCCTGGATGTAAGGTTTTCCTTGATTTTGTCAAGCTCAACAATGAGTGTCGTACAACCATCGATGGTGAGCATAAAGTCCGGTTTAGCTATTCTTACTGTCTTTGTTTGAGGACGAAGTGATGCCCTTTGTTCTTCTGTGAGGATGTCGCTTCGAGCGAAGTTGCCGGATGCAACCGAGTCGAGCAGTGCCAATACATTTTTCCCATTAACTCGAACTTCGATGTGTGGGGCTTCGGGTGAATCAGCCTCTTCTTCTAAGAGCTCTATTGTATGCCCTTCTGATTCAACGGGATCACCCCTTTTGGACTGGCAGCAGCAATTCCCTTCTGCAGGATGCTTTTCTTGTCTGTCTCAGGTTGGGTGGTATGTGGTGTACGGGTCTCACCCCCTTCTTCCACACGTTCATGTCGTGCTTACCCTTGTGGTCAATCCGTATTGCAGTGGTACGCAGAGCAATACCAACACTTCGGTACACTGGGAGCGGGCGGTGCAGGTGGTGGCGTTTCGATACATCGTTCAGCTGACTTGTCCGACTCTGTTGATTTGGTTGGCTTCAGGCGGTCGAGTATAGATTGCGCTCTGTTTCCCGCACATCATTGATTAGTTCACCCACCGTAAAAGGACTAGGGCTGAGTAGAAAGATTCTCAGTTTGGGTAACAATATGCGGGTTACATGTTGCACACAACTTTCCTCATCGCCGGCTCGAAAGATACGACTGTACATCTGTACCTTTCGGCGAGCAAAAATGTCAGCTTCCTCTTCCTGTGTTTGTGTATGGCTATAGCTGTAGAACTCTGTAATGAGGCGTACTAGTATCTCTTCACCAGGGGCTTGTTGCGCAAGATGGTTACTGAGTTAGCTCCACTCTGAGGTAAAATCCCCATACTTATGTCACCATTAGAGAGCTATTCCTTTATGTATGGACTGTGCTCGTGAGACACACTTCTTTTTAGGTACTTTGTAAGTACGAAATTCCCTTTCACAGTCGCCCGTGAACACCCGCAGGTCCTTGTGAGGACATTCCTCAAACTCTGGTAATTGTGGCTCTCCACGCATCGAGCTGTGCTAGCGTGAGATGCCAGCCCTGGGGATGTGCTTTGTACTCGGTGGCCCACCGACAAGCTTCACATTGATATACCATTCCTGGTCTGGTAATATGCTCATCTGGCCAACTGGTACACCCATGGTGGTATGTCTCCCTACACAGGATACAACACATTGTGTGGGTACCACGCCCTGGGCAGCCAGCAATCAATGTCGGAACACTGTGAACATTGCGAATCAGATCTCGCTAGTTGACAGTCCCTGCTCGTGGGCGTGTGTCTTGAAAGGGAAGTCTCCCCAAACTCAGAGAATACTAACTCCAGCCCCTGCTGGGGTAGTGGAGAGAATATGCTGCTGAGCCAGCAAGCTGACCTCAAGAGACTGAGTACCTGGTGTCGGGGCTCTGCCGTTCTGCCCACCATGGTGCACGGAAAGGGTGGCCGTACAATGTAAGTGTGGATACTCTGGCTGGTGTATATGTGTTTGAGTAAATTCCCCTGTCACCTGCAATTCTGTGGATGGCATGAGGTCCACTAGGAGAGGAATTACAACTAAGGGAAACAATGCACTTAAATCGGCAAAATGTCTGTTTATTCCATTTAATGGAAAGTAAATAGAGTGGTGTTGCACTACCTCCTAACATTGGCAAGAGTTTAGGGAAGTTTAACCAATGCTGAACTAGGTGAAGACGAACTGGACCTATGCTAACAATGGCAGAGTATACGAGTGTTACGAAACGAACATAAACTGATACTACTTCTAGTAGTGTTGCCCAGAGGGGGCCGATGTGTCTGGGTGTGTAGATGACATTGGCATTGGTTGGACCTTCGGCACGAATGCAGTGAAGACGAAACAGGTTTGAAAGAAAGGGTACGGCTACGAGTTGCGGTGGAGACCAAGAAGTGGAGATTCCTTTGGCACAAACGCGGTGAAGGAAGAGCAGGTAAAGCTAGTAAGCGAGTAGGCTGGTCAGTTCCTCAGTAGAGTCTGCGGTGGAGAAATGAAGACTGGTCCTGAGCAAGCGTCCTGCTATTTATACTCTGGCTGGTCCTTCACCTTCAGTTAGCTGGATAGGAGTGGCGATGGGGAAGGGGTAGCTGTAGCATAGCATCTTCAAGGCATGATGTCTCTGGTCGGCTTGGAGAGTCGAGTTGCTGCGAATCGTACAGGTAGAGCCGTCTAGCAGCGTGCTGTTGGACTCTGGATGCATAGCTTCGATGGCTTGGCTGGCGAATAATACAGTCTTCAGCTGGAACGTCTGTTCTTGCCATCAAACAGGCCAATCTGACATCTCGTGATGCGTGTCAGCAATAAAAACTCAGTTGTAATCAGGCGGCAAGGCTTTCTCACTGACGAGGCGAAGTCGTTTTACCATTTTTGAAGAGACGTCATGCGTCACTATGATGAAAGACTTGAATCTGTACCTTGGTACTCAATCTGTACATAAATTTAATTGTTACCAGCATATTCTTAAGTACCAATCATGTGCTTTTCTCAATATCTGCTGCATTTGTGTGTTTTTAAGGAATTAACAAGTAAGCAGGCACAAAATAACAAGCTCTTCTCAAACCATTTAAACTTCTCTCTTGACGTGTGTTGCCCTATAGAACTAGAGACATGGTCAATGCGATTTTATGTGTGCTAGGTCAGGCATGCTCGCTTTAGGACTGAAGTTGTGCTTTTGAATTAGATTTCTGGCTTGCTACTCATATGGGGTGTCGGTTAGCAACTGGGTACAAAGGTAACCACTGATGGGACGACAACAGGTATAGTTGGGACACTTGCTCGCTTTGGTGTGCCTATTTTACCAGGGGCTTCTTCGATCACAGCAGTTGGAGATGTTGCTGGCTAGAGCTGGCAACTCTTTGAGAAGGGTGGCATGCACTGGTACTGTGCTGACCAACACCGTACCGTCGATTCCACTTCGCTGCTTCTCTGCTCCAGAACAAGGGGTTGGCCACACCTAACCTCTGTGCCCATGAGTAGAGCACGTACCACGAGGTGATAGTCGTTGGCTAGGCAAATGTGTGCAGGGAAGTATACGAATGTGAACGCTGGAGAGGAAGGCTTCTCCAGTTGATGGGCGATCTTAACTCTCTCCCATTCTATTTGTCTGCTAAGTGCAGAGGGGTCTGATACGCACACTCGCTTGGCGGCGGTGTAGGCCGCCTTTTGCCCTTCCCTTTGTGAGCTGTGCCTTTTCCAAAAAGGCGCAGAGTTCTGGGCGAAACTTAAATAAACTCTCCGATCGACATGAACTCGAGACAGAACACTGGCTAAGTGTACATCCAATAGTGACTGATGGCACGAGTTTGGTGCTCTAATCAGTTCTCTGCCACTGGCGAGCAAACCCAGAGCAGTGAACCATGTGGACCATCTTCCTAGGTCGCAACAGGGGTTAGGTAAATACAACCTGAGGTGACTGTCTAGCCCCTCTTGGAGAAGTTACTAGTGGTTGGGGCCAGGGCTGGGTTTCTCATTAGGCCGACTAGGCCAGGATCTAGAGCGGCACTATTCCAAGGGGCGGCATGGAGAAAGACATCTGCCTTAAATTGTCATCGTCGATGCTGAAGACAGCTGCGTTACTTCGCTATCACTGTGAAATGCGACACACAGGCACGGACACTCTGTGTTGACAATCTTCGCTTACACAATACTCTCTAGATGATAAGCTGCATACAGCACATATTTGATACACATTGTTGCCATTTTCAACCTTTATGTTCACACGGGATTTCGCTTGATAAATTATCCTTTGTATTTAATTTCACAAAACTCCCGTTCCGCCTATTTCTGCCGCAGTTTTATCACATAGATTGTTCCGGGGGTGGTGATTTGAACCTTCACCGCCCTTGCGGTGAGAGGGTTGACCACGGCGATAAGGCCATATGATTAATTACCATTGTTCTCTGTTTTTGAAATGGTATAGTTACCAGTTGGCACTAGTTGTGCTGATGTGATGTGGGCGGCTCGGCGCGGGCCACATAATGCCACATCATACTCGCATTTCGTACCAATGTTGTTTATTTATGTTCGGTCAAACTATGAACAAGTCCGATCTCATAAATGTAAAATAGGTATGTGTGCATCCACGTGTTTAAGTGTTGCGAATTTAGGTGCCAGTGAATCGTGAACTAAATGAGTACCCAAAGAGCAAGACTCGGTGGCGCTCAATACAAAAAAATTTAAAAAGTTAAAGAAAGTAGTGGTGCTTTTTAAAAGTAGAGCCCTAAGATTTATTTATTTATTTTTGTATGTGACAGTGATAACCGACAGGACGAAGATGACGCCATGGCTGTAAGTGATAATTCTACCAATAGCAGCAATGCTTCTATAAATCGTCCTTGCTTTGGTAGTGATGACTTAGAGGCTACCGATGCACATGTTTCGTCATTCCCAGAAAAATCATTTTCTGATCAAGAACAGCGAATTCCAACATCAAGTACCAATAATTCACTGAACAGTGGCAGTATCCATTTACATATCCATGCTGAAGCGACCTGTACGAATATGATGAAACCAGAAGCAACTAGCAATCCTAAGAAGCTTGTTTTTGAACCCAGTACAGATCCAGCCCAGTGGGAAATTAATGAGGAGCTACGAGACTATGTGGCTGTTCATGGAATTGAACAAAACTTAGATGCAGACTTCAGTGCTTCAAAACGTAAGTACCCTGATAACGAAAGGCGTGTTTCAAGCATATTTTTTCTCAGGAACTGCATAATGGGGAGACACAAGTTAGGCATTGGCTAGTATACTCGCCAGCAAAGGGATGTGTATTTTGTGCGACTTGCTTGCTATTTGGTGGGGAAAATGGTATGTTTACTCCAGTGTTTAATGACTGGAAAAGTGCTTCTGAAAGAGTACAAGACCATGAGAATTACACCTTTAAAAAAAAAAAAAAAAAAAAAAGCATTGCAGCACTTAAACTGAGGAAATACGAAATAACGAATTGATAACAGGCTCGTTGCACCATTTGAGCAAGAATGCAACTACTGGAAAAAAGTTTTGAAATGTATCATCGCAGCAGTAAAGTATTTGGCTATTAGAAGGAAGTGAAAGAAGCTAAATACTATGGTATAAGTGTCGATTCCACTCCAGATATTTCACACACTGACAAACGAACCTTTATTATACATTATGTTAAGGATGGAGTTGGGGAGCCAGTTGAATGGTTAATTTGTCTTTCATTAAATGAAAGACATAAGTCAGAAGAAATAGCCAATGCTGTTTTTAATATTTTGAGCATATATGAGTTGGACATAAAAAAAACTGCAGGGGCCAGTCATATGACAATGCCTCGAATATGTCTGTAGCATATACAGGCGTACAAGCAAGGGTGAAGGAACTTTGACCCTTTGCTGACTATGTGCCATGTGCAGCACACTCTCTTAATCTTGTGGGTTCGTGTGCTGCGGAATCTTGCACTGAAGCAGTATCGTTTTTTGGACTGCTATAAAAACGGTACAATTTTTTCTCAGCTTCCACATACCATTGGGCTCCCCTAGCTCAAAACTGCAAAGGAGGAGGTTGGACACTACACAGTCTGTCGAAGACTCGTTGGTCTACTCGAAATGATGCATGCTATGCTCTAGAGAGCAATTGGTGTGGACTATTTGAGACCTTGCAGACTTTAGAAAACAATATTGCAGAAAAACCTCAAACGAGGAATGAGGCATCTTCATTGAGACAAAAATTAAATATACTAGAAACTGCATTTATGGTAGTCTTCTGGACAGCAATCCTTCGCAGGTTTAATGCTGTTAGTGCCAAGCTGCGTTCAGTAAACCTATATTTGGGGCAAGATGTGAAAATGTACAATTCGCTATCTGACTTTGTAACAAATTAAAAAGAAACAGAAATGTTTGACCACTATGAATGCCTTGCGAAGTTGTTGAGCAGAATAGAAATCTACAAATTTGATGAGGGAACGAAAAGGAAGCGCACCCTGAGGCCTGATGAGACTAGGGCTGGAGAAATAACTCTTAAGTCTGGGTTAGATAGTTTTCGTGTTGGTACATATAGTGTAATTCTGGACACACTAACATCAGAACAGCAAGTGCGAAGTGCACGTTACAATGAGCTTCAAGAGATGTTTGGCTTTTTAGAACATCTTAGTGCATATGAACCAGTACAGAGTTCTTCAGCTACACCACTGCACGTAAATTGACCTCTTACTACAATAGTGATCTTGAAGCATCCATTGTAGAAGTCATTCCACCTTAGGAGTGCATGTGAAGCCACAAACACCTGACGACGAGGGAAATGTCAACTTAACAATATTATGTAAATTTTTAAACCAAGAAGGGCTTGTTGAAGTCTATCCCAATGTAAATATAGCACTCAGAATGATTCTCAGTGGTCCAGTAACAAACTGTTCAAGTGAATGCTCTTTCTCTACTTTACGACGTGTGAAAAACTACCTGAGGTCGACCATGGGAGAAGATATGTTATCGGCCGTGGCATTGCTGAATATCGAGGGACAGATACTGCGGGGTCTGGACTTCGAGGATATTATCAATTTCTTTGCCCAAATGAAGGCTAGACAGAAGAGCTTCGGATAAGACATGAATTATCTTACTAGGCTTAGGTTAAAGTTTTTTTTCTTTTGTGGAAAGCACATTAAATTTCTAAATGTTGTCCTTACTATTTAATGATACCATGTCAGTGTTTTCATTGCAATCATTTTCACAATATTTGCAGTTCTGGTTGTCAATATTTTTTAATGTTGTGATTAACATTACATTTACACATTGGTTCAAATTGAAATTTCGCACCTCGCATGTTCTCCGTGGATCTTAAAATAACAAGTAAATATGAGGAAGAAAAATAAAATAGTGAGCTAACAAAACAAAATGAGTACACTTTACTGAATGATTTGAACGTGGGCATAGTGCGCACGTAGGTCACTTTAAATTAACAAGCAATACACTTGAATAAACTTAATTACACAAGTACTTTGTTTCTTTGGGGCAGGTTCATTTTAGATCTGTGACTTTGAGTCCTGGTTCGACCCTTGGTCAATATACAAGATACTTAAAATATTCCAAAGTTGCAAAACACTCAACGTGAACACTACAACTATTGCATAAACAACACACTACATAAAGACAATAGGGATTGAAATTGTAAGAAATCTTCTTGTGTGCATTGAGCAAGTCTTTGTTGTGATATAGGTAAAGATCATATATCTTCATTTTAAAAGCTCAGTTATATTTAACTGTGTACCTACACATCAAATTATTATTATGAACAAAATCTAAGCTAAGTAACTCTCCTTTGAGGGAGTCCATTTCTATGTCACTACTAAACGTACAAGGTGAACCTTTTCTTCATGTATTCACTAGCACTGTGGAGTGTGCGTATATACGTGATACATAATCACTGGCACGTGTATTAGTGGGCTGTTGGCCACCTAACTATAGAACCTATGCCGGTGAGAATAGATTATCTACCTGTTCCACTGGTTTATACTACAGTTTAACAGCTGTTAAAATGTGTTTATTTATTCTTTATCACTATGGCGAGTGTATGAATAACTATCACGTGTAATTCTCACAGGTTCATTTTCTATCCCAGGGTAGTAATGGCTGTATAGGTTTTGTTTGCAAGCTTATGACTGGCTACACTGATATTAAATAGCACTTTTGTGAGTGTCGGGAAGGCAATCTTACCATCTTTAACTAGTGGCTATTTAATTAACGGTGGTATTTAAGGTCTATAACGAGTCCTGATTGTCACTCGTTTGGCAGCTTATCAAGAGTTACCTCGAAGTCTTAATTTACTGAGCACTTCACTTACTCGTTGGCGGTCTTGTTCTTCGCCTATCTCCCCCTCTGCCATAGTGCTGCATGGGTTGGATACTGCCAGATGAATCGTGACATGGGTCTCCATGGCGACTCTCTATACCAACCTGGCCCTGCTTCTACTTTGGCGGTGGGAGAGGGCATGAGTCTTCTGGTGTCAGCACGTGGTGCTGAGGCACCATCTTCAGTTGCAACCATTGGGAAGGATTTAATACGCACTGAGGACGATGAGGTAGTGCGAGGGAGTGGCAAGGTAGAGCTCTCCACCTCGACTGCATAAGTTCTTTCCCGAAGAGCAGGGATTTGCTGGACATCAGATCCTGCTGTCCGGATTGGTGGCCAGAGGGTGGGATGACCCTTCGACCTCGGTGGCTCTTATGTGAAAGGAACTAGTTTCCTCTCAGACAAGAGGCGGTAGTATGGCGTCTGTGTCTACATTGTTCGACGTCCTGGGTTCATTGATAGTTTCTGTTTAGACAAGAGGAGGGAGTAGGGTTTCTCTGTCACCATTGCTCGACGTCCTGAATTTGTTCGTAGTCATTCGAGCGGGAGGCAGAATGGGCCTCTCATCCTCGACGCTACCGACGTGGTGTTTCTCCTGCATAGAAGATGGGAGTGGGGTGCCTGTGTCTCCGTTGCTTGGTGGTTCCTCCTCAGGGACCAGAATCCGCTTTGTGGAAGCTGGAACGACCTTGATTTTCGGCTCGGGAGATGTGGCCGGCTTGGGGGGGACTTGGGCGGTGATGGGACTTCCACCTTCTTTGCCTGTTGAGTTGGACATCTGTATGTGTGTTGCTCGACAGTCTAATATGGTTGGCTGTACCTCCTCGGGGACCAGGGGGGTTATTCTAAGTCTCTCCTTCTGACGAAAAACAATAGATTCTTTACAACTTTCGGCTCAAACCACTGCTCTGTATTCTAAGCTTGAAACGAATGTCAAATGGCGTCATGAGTGAAGTCGAAACGTCTCAAATGCTCACAAGCAGTTGGCAGGCTAGCATTTTGTCGTATAGCCAATATGACGGGCGTCAATATTAAGTGTGGTCGTGTATTTCAATGATACGTAAATTAATATTCTGTAGTATAAAGTCAGTGCAGTACGTATTTGCGTTATATGGAGTTATAATTTTCCTACACACATATTTACGGTATGAACAAGTATAAAAAGATTGGTTACAACTATTACAAACTTGCATTACACATCCACCCTCCTTTAACATTGTGCAAAACATGATACAGACTATTTTACGTGTAGGATGTTATTACAAGCATTTAAATGTACAAATACTAAACTGTAAATATTTATTCAATAAACTACTATCATCTTAGGTCCCTTACACACGGACGACTTTTAGTCGCTGGGTTGTGCGAAAGAGCTGACGGCTCGACGCCGACTGTCGCTGACCCACATTTAGCATTGGCTGCAATGGGAAGTAGCTGTACTTTTTTCAGACGAGCGTTTTGCCAGCGACAGGCCGATGACTAGTCACTGGCTGTCGCCGATCCTGTCCACTGACGACAGCCGGACCACAACGGTTTCCTTTACACACGAGCGACTTGTTGGCGACTTCGTGGCCGGCGATTCCCCTCTCCCCACCCCATCCCTCCTGCGTGAGGATGAAGCGAATCGCGGGGGGGTTGCAGGAGGGGTTCTTGTGGAAAGCTGCTACCAAACCACTGCATTGTCATTCATTCTGTGTGGCATGTGCTCAGGCAGTGACATAATAGTGCAATATGATGGGGCATTTCGGTACTGATAGTTTTATAGCAGAGATCCAAGCAGAACCTGCAATTTGGAACTACAAAAGTGGCGACTACAGCAACAGAATCAAGAAGACGAGCGTGTGGGAGAACATTTGTACAGTGTTCTACCCAAACTTTAAGGAGTTGAGTGCAAATGAAATTGGTAAGTTGCTGAAATAAATAGTCTACATGTATTGTTGACATAGATTATATACAACATGTTGAAATAATATAGTTAATCGAACAAATTATTATTCCCAGTGTACAGTAAATGCACCAATGGTCTTGCCTTACATGAGTATCTTTCGAAGAATCATAGTTCAGTACTTTTGGGGTACAAACTGTATATTTAATGTTACCATCATATTTTAAGTATTAGTACTTATTTTTAAATCAAATTTTATAAATAGTTTATAACTTGTCCATGTAGTTAATAAATACACACAGAATAGACTTTGGTGAGTCACTTTCTAACCTTTTTCGTTCCACACAATTTTTTTCTTGCAAAGGGGTGTAACAAATTGTGTGAGAGATCAAACCCCCTCGTCCACAGTTAGAATGAATGGCAGAGCATTCCTATTCTCAGCAATTGAGTTGGGATGTGGAACATCCAGTTCATTATTAATCAGTTTCTGGTTAAGTAAGTTATTTGAAAAAATGGTTGAGTTTGAAGATCGTCCATAAGATCCTATGTCGATGTAAACAAATTCGTAGTTTGAATCAGCAACAGCTAGAATAGTTACAGAAAAGAAGTGGTTGTAGTTAAAAAAAACAATGATCCACTCTCTGTTGGTTTATTATTCTTACACGTTTACCATCGATAACTCTGATGCAGTTAGGAAAGTATGTTCTTTTTTGAAAACATCTGCTATTCTTTTGAAGTTCTCAACTTGGTGCAGGAATCACCTTACTCTGAAGTGTATTCCAGATTGCTTGGCAGGCTTGGCCTTAGGGCGGGGCGAACGGGGCTGTCGCCTCGGGCGCCAAAATCAGATGAGAAAAATATTTTTTTCTATGCAATCATGGCGGAAATTTGGTACGCACGAAGGTATTTAAACACATGTACTGCTGATAATGTTGGCGGTCAAAGATTGATATAATAAGGGCACAAACTCTAGAAGAGTTGACTAACATGATGCAGTTGTAATTACTGTGCTGAAAAATTGACTAATTGAAGAACTACTGAAAATATGTAGGCTTAATGCGTAGTGTGCTTTGTGCCTTATAGTTCAAACTACATGATGTAGTTACAGTTTGTAAACAGGCATCATTCTCATTGCGTGTACTAAGTGTTTATCAGCATTCTGAGAATTAGCTGATTAACCATATTCACAGATGGATATTGTGACCTCAGATTATATAATTTTACAATTGTTAATCTTAACCAAGACTAGGATTTCAGTACTTGTTATCTAACGCAGTAGGTAAGCAAAATTAATGATTCCCTTTTTTGTGTACATACAAAGATTTGTTTATAGCCTACACTATTCACGGCAAAGTTCATTTTTTTTTCAGACCCTGCTTAAATTTTCCTTTCAGCCAACTTTTGATATAAAATGTACTGTCCAGGTGGGACTAGCAGTCTAATAAACATCATGTTTCGATTACATTGCTCTCAAATGTTATCTTCTGATGCCACCATCAAGTATATTTGTTATGTTTATCAGTTAGATATTAGGCCTATTACTGTCTCACATGATGAGATTATCACTGCACCCACTAATTATATTAATAGTGATTTCATAAATAATCCTACAGAAATATTCACATAGTTGTGGGTTCCTTACAAGAGAAACCAATATCAATTATTACCAATTACAGTTATCCCAGTTAATAATATTTTTACAACATATACAATCATGATAAAAAGTTTTGTATAGGAATGTGCATTTAAAAATTCTCAGATATTAGCAAAAATTTTTAATAAAGCATTCCAAGATTACCTAAATTCGTCTTAACACAAAGTACTTTAATGTTTTATATTCTTTGCACATAGCATTGTAAATCATTTATCAATAGTTAAGAGACCATGCCATTTCGAGTTATAAAAGAACGATCTCGCTAGACTTCACAATCATGTGCAGCCTTGAGTGCTACAGTACAAGCTGTTCATTGATTGGTTGTTGCCACATTCTGACCTCTCTCCTGTTCGACTTAAGTCTCGCAGAGTAAGGTCATTCGAGAGCTAACTGGTTGCTTGGCATTATGGACGAGTGAAGGTCCAATAACGTATGTGATAACAGAATAAACTTTAATGACACGTAGTCCGCTTCTGAATTATTTTGAGAAATGACAGGGTCTTTATCAATAGTATTTTTTTCCTTTTTATTATTATGCATATAAAATTAATTGTTTTTATTTCCAGGCAAGATATGCAATACGTATGAAGAAATTTGGGTATAAGGAATTATTTGGGACTGAGAACAGAAAACCGAGAATGATGCTAAAATATAACAAGATGCGCACATCATTGATAAATTCTTGTCACCCATTACAACTTCAGCTTCTCCTGCAAGTTCAACATACTGTGACAATGCCAGTAACAACACATTTCATAAAGATCAGGGCATCAGCACAGCTGGAAACATGTACAAAATTTCCCCTTCAGCAGAACCATTTTCTCAAGTGAAGTTGAGAGTCCTTGGAATCTACAACTAGCCAAACTCTCTTGGAGGGGGAAAAAAAAAAACTAATCTAGTTTCAGAAGAAAGTGAAAATCTATTTGTCCGATCCAGTATTATGGCCTAATGTTTTGGAGCCTTCATTAACAGACACACTTTTTTAACCGGACCTCGTGAAATAAAAACACTGCGTTTAGTTTAAATGCAAACAAGCGGCATTTTTCTATAAAATATAACAAGTATGCTAGATAATGAGGAAAAGTTGAAAAGGCGATGGCTTGTGTATTCTAATACTTTGGATTGTGCATTCTCCTTTTGCTACAAAATATTCAATAGGGACTGTAGGTAGCTCAAAACTGAGAACAACTGGTTTTTGTGACTGGAAGCACATAAGTGATCGCTTGAAAGAACATTAAAAGTGACTAGATCATATAAATGCGTACTGAAAGTGGGTTAAGTGAGAATCCAAATTTAGTCTCAGTCAAGGTATTGATTCAAATCATCAACAACTTATAAATAATGAAGTTTGACACTGGAAGTGTGTGTGCTCGAATGCCTTTTGTCCATTATGTTCTTTGCCCAGCATCATTTGGCTTTCAGGGGATCCTCGGACAAACTATTTACAGAGAATAATGGAAACTTTCTTGGTATAGTAGAAACAATGGAAAATTTTGATAATGTTATCCGTTAACACCTAAGGCACGTTTCAGCCAAGTCATCAAAAGATCATTACTGCGGGAAAACAATACCAAATTATCTTAACATTTTAGGTGAAGTAGTACTCGAAAACAAACACAAACGGGCTCCAAAGGTCAAACGAATGATTACGTAATTCGCACTGAAAAAATGCCATTCACAATAAGGTTTGTGGATGTAGAAGATGGTGTATTTACAAAAAATGGACACTTTTTGGGATTTCCAAATGTCAATAATTGTATAGGAGAAGGCTTGTCAGAACTATTACGAACTTGAGCCAAAAGTCAACTAAGATTAGAAGACTGCTGTGGCCAGGAATTCGACAATGGTGCCAATATGAAAGGTAAAACCACATGTGTTAAGCAAAAATTCTTCAAATAACTCCAACATCATCATTTTTGCCTAGTGACTGTCATCTTTTTTAGATACAGTTTCATCATTAACTATTTTTATCACACTGTTTGGTGTTCTGCAGAAAATATAAGTGTTGTTCTCAGCTACTGTTCAACGTTGGGAAATTTTGAAGGACCATGTGATCAGCCTCACTGTGAAACCACTAAGTGCTACGCACTAGGAAAGTAGAATTGATAGTGTTAAGCCTATTAGATTCCAGGTGAAGAATGTATATAATGCTTTAATTGCAGTGTTTGAATCTAGTTTGGCAGATGCTGATGATGTAAGCAGCACACTGTTTAGCAGACCAATAAAAGAAATTTGAATTTTTGATTTCTCTTGTTATAGTGTACAATATATTGTACCAAGTAAACATTGTGTGCAAATCACTGCAAAGCCCAGTGAATGATATTTGTACTGTCACCTCTTGAATCAAGCGTTGTAGGGAGTTTGTATCTTCCTACAGAAATGATGGCTACCAAAACACAGCTATAACTGCAAAAGAGCTAGCAGATAGATTAGGAGTTGATGCTTCCTTTGGAGATCCCACTCATGAACGAAGAGGTAGTCTGCATATGATGGCCTTCACGGGTTAGCAAACGTTAGTCGAGAAGAACAGTTCAAACGGGCTGTCACAGTTGATGCTATACTAACATCATTGAAACAACAGTTTGCACAACTTGAAGGGTACAAAAATATTTGGAGATTTTGGTATGACTTGTGCCAACCCCCAAAAGAATTAGATAATGCTCAAAAGATTGATAAGGCTTTATTGGACAAGTGTATGGTATTGCAAACTGATCTAATAGCGATTGAAGTCATTCGGATATTAATGACTCGGAGCTATAGGAATAAATAAAACACTTCCAGTGTTTTGTATCATCATCTGTGAAGAGTTCTCCTCTAAGACAGTTTTACAATCTATAGAAGACACAAATACGACAACTAGATTTCCTAATATCTGGGTGTCACTTTGAGTGTTGCTGACTTTACCAGTGACAGGTAGCTAGCTGTGAAAGCATTTTCGAAGTTAAAACTGATCAAGAATTAACTTCGATTTACTATGAGTGAGGAATGACTCTCATCGTTGACAATATTGTACACAGAGAATGACATAGCTCGTAAGAGTGACTTTTCTTCATCTACAACCAAATTTGCCCAGACCAAGGCAAGAAAGGCCCCATTTTTATAGGGCAACGAAATGTACGTATATGTGCAATTTGATTTGTATAGTAACATTATGTATTTATTGGTATATACGAGTGAATCTCTTGTACATTGGTGTTGCAGAGATCACAACAAAGTTACAGGTCTAATTTTTCCCAGGGAAAAAAATTTAATTGTTCGTAATATAATTTCATTTTCCCTTTGCATAGCAGTGGTGTGTGTGAGAATTATTACAGAGTCGCAGTTCTGTGCTAACAAAGTTTGGTGACAGCGACAAAATATATGGTGACTAGGCAAGCTTGTGATAGTAAAATTAAGATGATATGGTCATTACATAATTGTGAAATTTGTTGTGTGTATCAACATTACTTAGTAAATGGTAAGAGTCATGCAAATTTTATATTTAATAAATTTCTTACACGAAATAGCATTTTTATTCTAATGATTTTAATTTTAAACGAGAAAAATTGCGGGGGCGAATTAATTGCCCCTTGCCCCAGGCACCGAATGGTTTAAGTCCGGCCCTGTTTGTGGCAGTTGTAACTCCGCATCTAAATATAAAATGCAGTTCCATAAACGTGCAGCCAGTACCCAGGTACCTGGAAATAAAATAATATTTGAAACACATTAGTAGTTTTAATAGCAATGTTTCACACAAAATTTTTTTTTGTCAATATAGACTTCGCAAACTTAATTTGTGTCGGTAACAAAATAATGTGCAGTAACTAAAATTGTATTTCTCTTTGGCGTGGGACACGATCCCATATCGTTAAACACAACACCGTTTTGCACCTACTACTAACACATGTTGCTGCCACAAAAATATTACCTAAGGTCTATTTTGACAACATATTGTTTCTGTGTTATATCTACAAAGTGCCTGCAAAACATTACAAGTTGAATTTTTATGTCAGTCATGCATTATTATAATTTAAGACATTAATAGGATGTTGACATTTTTTGGCAAATGCTTTCAAAGTGGTCATACTGCCATGGCAAAAGCGTGTATCCATCTGCCAAATGTGATAATAGTTCACAGATGCAGTAAATAATTTTTTGACATTTAAAACAGTTTTTAACGTTCATTTTTTGAGCATATTTACTTATACAGTATAGAACCTCAGGGTTCTTAACAACTTTGACGCGGCATACGCCTATAAAAGCCAGCTATTTTTTTCTGTGTTATTCATACTCTATTAGAAATTTTTAATTTTCTTTCAACATCTGACAAAAGAAAATCATTTTCCTCTAATATAACACAAACTTTTAAGTTGCTAAGAACTTAACAGTACAGTGGGTTGTATTTTTGTATGACAAATTACAAACTTCAGTGAAGATACATGAAATTATTCTTCATCAGTCAGCAATGGCATCCATCAGAGGAGCCAAACTTGAAATTCTTTCGTGTATTTACTTTTGATATAGACTGTTCAAACGTAGTTCAATTGGAAAATATTAAATAGATTTCAATCTATGTTGGTGCTACCTAACAGCTAACAGTATAATAGTTCACATTTAGCTTTGTCAAAAAAGTCTCAGGATAAACACATGCGGATTATACTTTGTGACCTTTCCAGCCCGACAACATGTAATAAATACATTTTATCCTACCGGATTCCAAAAGAAATGGGAAAGTTTACGGGATTGCTACAACTGGGGGGTTTAAGATTAGCCAAAAAGTAGAGACACAGGACAAGCTGCATCTACTAGGAAAAAAAAATATATTTTTCGACCATCTGTCATTTCTGGAACCTCTGGCCTAGCAAAAGAAGACAACATCCAGTCTGCAGGACAAATATAGTGGTGAAAATGACCAAACAGATACTGCAGACGAAGAGTTTATGGCTCCTCCAAGACAGACAGAGAAGACTAAGAAAGTCAAGAGTACTAATGAGGATGAAGTGATTTGAGTTCAAGAAAGAATTGTGACGAATCATACATCTGAACAAGACGATGATACCCTATTTTGACTGTCTATTGTAAATGACTTGAAAAATATATCTGAAAATATGAAAACAGATGCGAAGTGCGAAATACTACAAGTATTAAAGAAATACAGTACAAGACACATACAACTACTCATCGGGAATATAACACACACGGTGTACAATACAATAATTCATGTCACCCTGAACAACCTTTACCTCATCAGTATGGACATCATGATGTTACTCACAAATGCTGTACCCTGTTTCTTTTAATCTGCAGCCTTTCTACACAGGTTCTCATACTTTCCCTCAACCTCAGTCGCTAAACATGCTCCCTACATCTTCCTCAAACTCCGCGCATATTCTCCCTGCATCTCCCTCTAACTCAATGCAGTCTTTGTGAGCTACTCACAAGCTGGGTGCTCATCAGTGACTGATGACTCCATAGTTATGAACTCGTTTTGATTTTTATTTTAACGTGTATAAGATACTCCTTATATTCAAACACAAATAAGTTCTTTATAATGGTTATATATCATGTACATCTTTATATCTTTTTCATATAGGATAAAAATTATCAAATAAATGTTAATAAACAGTTACCTCGGTGTCATTGTTAGTCATTCTTCTGGTGTTATTGCCTTCCTCATCAGTGTCACTCCTCGAAATAGTTGGTCCGACTTCTTCCAGAAGTTCAAGGAAGGAACATTTAGACATCTGGAAGTATTGAAAAACTTGTCTGGAAAATTGCATAGCTCATGGTACAAACTCATGTGAAAGTGGTCAAACTGTGCCCGCACTTCTACAATTGGATGCACCCAGAACTTCCGAAACCGCACCTTTGCAGAAGAACACACAGCAAAGCTTTCTCTTCAGAATCCATGTTAGAATAACTTTTGAGAAACGTGAAATCCCCAACCTGTCTCCAGAGTGAATCAATTGTGAAGTTGAAGTCGGCTACACAAGTAGTCGGGCCGGACAACTGTCACGACTTTTTGTCGCCCAATCCAGCACATAAAAGTCGCCTGTGTGTAAGGGGCCTTAGCTTAGATAAACATTTACTCATTCCTCAACCAACATGTGTTCGGTTGCATGTGGTTAAGTTACGTGCTTCATAACACAAGCATTTCTATGGTTTGAGATCGAAACTCTCCCCCCCCCCCCCCACGCTTGGATTATTATTTTGTTTAAATATGTGAAATACAGTTACGTGATATGTTGTAACATTTTTTTTTTAAAGTAAGCTAATAAGCTGTGTACATTTGTATTTTTGCCCCTAATAGCCTACAGTTTAGAATGTTTTGGGGCTGGCTCTATTGATTTAAAATAGAAGAATACGATTATATAGTAGGCCTAATGTACCTTAACTAAAACAGATTGGGACTAACTTTAAATACGTATTATGAATATATTCTGTAACAAAAAGACAATTCCTTGCATTGATTCCAGAAACAAGAGATTAATAAATTCTGTATCATTTAATAATTTTAAACTAACTTTGAGGGCAAAAAGAATAACACACACATTCAAAATCTAAATACCTAAAGAAGCTCCCTCTGTACAAAATAAATATTTTCGGCGCTAGAAGGTTATCAGTGTTAAAAAAACCATAGGCTTCATATATGGAAAAAAGGGAGGGAAGGTTATTTATTAATTCACACCAAATTCAATACCTGCAATACTGTTATAATTTATTAACCACAGAAAAACCATTGTATGATGCCAGTAACTTAGTCAATGTTTATTATTTTATATTCATTCAAAATTATCACCTTCCATGACTCTATGGTACACTTTGGTGAACACCAAGGTTAGGAATATTAATATAATTGATTTACGATGTGTACATTTTTTTGTTACTCAGGGCATTTTTACATGAAATCTATAATTAAAATCTGCTAACTTTCCTTCACTTAGCCTTGGCCAAATATTTTCTTTCCCATATATACAAATTGTTCGCTAAACACTCGGGCCACGTCCATAACACGTAACCATCTATATCTCACAAAGGAAGAAAAAATAAAAATTCAGCATTGCTACCAACCACAGTTTCTCACATTCCCCACAAAATCAAAGAAAACTGCACACCATTATTTTCTTATAAAATACATACTTGTAATCATATACTATTGTTTACGAGCTAAAAAATATAAAGCTTACTATCCATGACTTTAAATAATGTTTTTTTCAACATATTTGTCAAATTTTAAAACGAGTAATTCTGGTAATATTTTGTTTGCAAGTTGTCGACCATGCACACACACACTTGCTTGTCTAGCTTGGAGTGGGGAAAGTCGGGAAGCTGAAGATGGCCGATTGCGCTCCCGTGCTAAATGGCTGGTAACTCTGAATTCTGTTTTGGATCCGACGAATATTTTCGTCGGCTGCGAGACAGTAGGTTCATGATGGTGTCTGCAGTTACCGACGAAACTTAGAATAAGCACCCAGAATCAACTTCGTGGAAGCTGGAATGACCTTGATTGTTGGCTTGGGAGATGTGGCAGGCTGGAGGGAAGGTGGTGATGGAGCTTCCTCCTCCTTTGTCTGTTGGGTTGGATGTCGTGTTTCTGTTGCTCGTCGGTCCAATATGGTTGGCGGAACCTCCTCTGGGATCAGAATCGGCTTTGTGGAAGCTGGAACGACCTTGATTCTTGGTTCAGGAGATGTGACAGGCTGGGGGAAGTTGCTGATGGTGTTTCTGCCTCCTTTGCATGTTGGGTGATTCGGATTGTTTCGATATGCTGCGTGATACACGCAGTTTCTGGCAGGATACTTCGTCATGTGAGTACGCCAGGAGACTTCCCCAAAACTTGGGGTCACCTAGCCAATTGCGGCAGTAACCTTGCGGGCAAACTGGTAAGTGTCAAGGGCAGGGTTCTGACCGAGACTGCTCCTCTGCACTTAGGAAAGTTTACCCTTGTAGGTACAGGGTAGCTTTTCTCCCTAGCGGCCTCTGGGGTCAGGACCTTGGGACCGCTGGTGGGTTCATTGGTTTGCAGTTCAGTGGCTTTAATGTCTTCATTTGACATTGTTGAAGTATGGGCACCATGGGATGTTCCAAGACATCCCTAAATGTGGTTACGGAACCCGGCTAAGTCTTAGCTCTCAGGATCGTTCTGACATGGTCCTGTTGTTACTGGTCTAACAGTAATCGATGCTCTGGCCCTATGTTGGGCGCCAGTAAAATCACTTGATGCGTGTTGCCCTATAGAACTACAGACACTGTCAATGTGGTTTTATGTGCACTGCATCTGGTACACTCGGTTTAGGACAGCAGTTATGCTTTTGAATTAGGTTTCTGGCTTGCTACTCATGCAGGGTGTGTCGGTTGGCAACTAGGTACAAAGTTAACCACTGTTGGAATGACAACAGGTCTGTTTGGAACGCTTGCTCGCTTTGTTGTACCTTACTTACTAAGGGCTTTTTCGGTCACTGCAGTATGAGCTGTTGCTTGGCTGGCTGTAGCTGGCGACTCTTAGAAGGGTAGTGTGGACTGGTACTGCGCTGACCAACACTGTATCGTCGGATCCACTCTTTTGCTTCTCTGCTCCAGAACCAGGGGTTTGGCAAACCCATACCTAACTTCTGTGCCCACGAGTAGAGCACGTATCCCGGGGTGGTAGTTGTTGGCTAGGAAGATGTGTGCAGGGAAGTATACGAACGTGAACACCGGAGAGGAAGGCCTCTCCAGTTGACGGGTGGTCTGAGCTCTCTCCCATTCTATTTGTCTGCTAAGTGCAGAGAGGTCTGATACGCACACTCGCTTGGCGGTGGTATAGGCCGCCTTACCCCTCCCTCTGTGAGCTGTGCCATTTCCTAAAAGGCACAGAGTTCTGGTCGACAAATACACTCTCCGATCAATGTGAACTCGAGACAGATGTCTGGCTTGGTGCGCTAATCAGTTCCCCGCCACTGGCGCGCGAACCTAGAGTGGTGAGCCATGTGGGCTGTCTTCCTACCACTACTGGGCGAGGTCGCACCAGAGGTTAGGCCTTCAGTCCCAGGCAAATACTTCTACCAGCACAATGAGCGCTCAGGTAGTAGTAAAATCTGAGGCAACTGTCTAATCCCTCTTGGATGAGTTACTAGTGGTGGGGGGTACACCGTTCTATCCATCGGGTGTCTAGAAAGGGTGGCTGCCAAATGGTGTGTGTGTTTGATGTACAGATTCCAGAAGGGAATCTGCAGTCTTACTCTATGGTCTGTACTTGTATAGCAACACCCGGTCTGTCTTGGTTGACGTCTTACGGTAATATAATTTCCAGTGGTTGTAGGCAATACATCTAGAATAGAAATCCTCAGTGAAAGGAACAAAATGTATTTTTTAAGAAATAATAAATACACAGATGCGTGTTACCTCCTAACCAAGCACAGTGTGATAGGGAAGTAATCCATGATAAAAAGGTATAGGTGACCTGCTCCTAAACTAACCAAGATGGCGAATGACTGATGGCTATGAAAATAACTCTGTCATAGCTACTTTAACCAAGGGGCACTTAGAAGAGACTTTACAAAAAGGGGACCACTACTTCTAAAGGCAATGGGTGTAGTTTTCTCCACCAGCAAGAAGAGGCGGCTGCTGAACTAGGAGGAAGAGCAGCGGAAGTGTATTGGAGTCTGCAGACTTTGCTGAAGGAGAGCATTTGGAAGATGCTGAAGGTGGTAGATGTCAATGGAGCTTCTGGTAGCTAGTGACACAGGCTGCAGAAGTCTCTGGTACCGTCAAAGGTGGCAGCCTCTAATGGCTGCTGACGAGAGCGCTCCAGCACACAAAGTGTTGAGGCAAGCTATTGGAGAAGGAAATAACTCTCCCGTTTTCGGCTGTGCATTGTCTTTTAAAATGTGCTGATCATGTCTGCCAGGACCGGGGTGGGACGGACGTGTGAGGTCGCCTCGTGACGTCCCTCTACTGCGAGGCCGGGTGGGGGTAACTCCCTCTCTGCCCGGCACTAGGCTTAGGCATGGTTCAGCCGCCCTCGGGGTGAAACTAGGGGCGGTGCAGTGCTGCGGGGGGGGGGGGGGTTCCTTGGCTGCTTGCATTACCATCTCATTCACATGTCTAGAAGCGCCATCCAAGATACTGGCAATCTAAATGGCGTTGCCGGTTACGTAGAAATACGCGAGGTTGATGAGTCATAGTCGATTATTAATAATACTGGAAAGCGGCACGCATCACTCTATAGTACATTCTCCCTAAAAAGAGATCAGAAAGAATAATTCAAACATCATATGATGTTCATTTTCACAGAGGGTGGTGGTGTTGATACTGGTGAATAGCTGCAAGCCATGATCTTTGATCTACACTGTAGATTCAAATGAATTAAGTAACACACACACCAAAAAATACTGTTAAGTAGTGTAGAAAACACTTAAAAAAAGCAATTGCTTGGATGACACCATCATAAGCATAAATTGAGTGGTGTTCTTCTCTGTGGTCATAACCAGTATAATCACCCTGGAAAATTGGTGAGCATGGTCACAGACTTTCCAGACCTCTGGAAAACCTACAAGTGCCATGAAAAGAAAGGAGGAGCATGGGGTGATCTCTGAGCCCATATCGGTGGTTCTCCCGGTACCAGGTCACGGAGGGAAAGGACTCGCGCTGGCAGTGGTTATCACCTTTCTCATCAAATATTCTCACACTGCACAACACGTCAACTACCACACAAATAATTTTTTTAAATATTACATGCTGGGAGAGTTGCCCTATTGTATTGTACTGTATATTATATTGTATCTAACAACTTATCCATCTCATTTTATTTAACACAGATTAGGTAGGTCTCTTTCATACTCAACAGTAACAAATTTTACCGTAACGTACATTTGAAACTGCATGTATCAAAACTTTTGCTACAGTAACACATACAGAACTTAACTGCATATAAGATAACTTTAAAAATAAGAGAACATCACATTTCTACTTTAACACACCAATTGTTTTTGTATGTAATTTAGCATGATTATTTCACATTGGCACTTAAATAAAGGCTTAACATGGCCGCAACATTTGCAGTTTATAATCTACTGTATAAACTAGAGTTGCTCTGATACAGATACTTGGTATAGGTATCGGCCGATACTTGCCCTTTTCCCTATGTATAGATATTTGGCATGGTATTGTGCCGATACATTAGTATCTGTTATAGACAGTGAAATTGGGTTATTACAGTTGAAACTCGAACCATCGAACCCACTTGAACTAAAAGTCAGTGTCCAACGTGCATTTTCTATGGTCCTGACCAAATTCCTATGTTAATAATACTAAAAAAGTAAGTTTTTGCTGAACTCAAAACCTAATGTAATCCACATCGACCAAACAAAAATTTCTGTAGCATTGCCAAAAATTACATGCTCCGATAATTAAACAACGAAGTATTAACAAAAAAGTATAAGTCAACTGTATTCGCCAAGATATGCAAAGCTGGTATACAATATATGCACAAGTAATACTAATAGAAATATTAAATAAAATAAATTTTCAATACAAAGTGTTTCGCTTACGTCTCACTGCCCTGCATCTAGGCCTATTTATGTAATTTACCACTTCCGACATAACCTGTTGAGTCGCGATGTCACACTTAACTCGTATTTTGTAATAAAAATAATAAGTAATAACAACAGACGTCTCAGACTACACATAGTGTATTTAAAGGGCACGAAATAAAAAAAGTGGGAATACAGTACATATGTATAAGAAATATGTGCTGTAGAATTAGATTATCAACAAACAATTTCAATGTTTTTGTCCGGCAACCATGATGGTAAGACGAGCAAAAACCAGCGGTGCCATATTTTTGAGATATTGATCCGCGATGTGACGTTAACACACGCAGGTTTTTAAATTGTACATTTTTTCATGAAAATTATGAATGCATTATGTATAAATATGTAACACTAATAAATATGTCAGGAAAGTTAGAAAAGGCAACACAAAATTAAGGAAACCCTATTCAAGTTGTACATGAGAAAAATATTTCACTGCGTAGTTCGCACAGCTGCTGCCGCGCCGCAAGTACACATTGATAGACACAATTTTGTGTAACGTGTTGGAGTGATTTAGCTTTTTCATCACGTTACCATCTGTGGAATAGTAATCACGCAATGTTTATTTGTAAACATTGCAACATAATACAAGTTTTCTGTCTCAAATATTTTGTAGTGGAGAAAATAAATAGCATTTTATTATGTTTGTACAGAATCTTAACTTAACAATATTTACAGGAATACAAAAATTTAATGTGGCCTATACATGGAATATTAATTATCCCTAATTTTTCATCAAAAACTTATGATGTTGCATACACATGCCAAAATACATATATCATGGATATAAGTGGAGAATTTTCATCTCGCTATGCTATTGGTGACGATAATATTGGGAACATATCTTTTAATTTTTATTATTTACATATTTCTGCACAATAATGGTGAACTGGGACAACAAACAGGAGAGCATTGGTGTCAGGGTATCGGTAATGGTATCGGGGTATCAACAATGGCATCAGGGAATCTGTATGGTAAAACATGGTATCGGAACAACTCTAGTACAAACTAACCACAAAAGCATTAAAATTTAAGTAAATCACACTTTCTTTGAGCATCCTTTAATTTTTTTTAGTTTTGAAGCATAACCTGTAAATTTTTTTAAGAATTTTTTTTCAAGTTGCTACACATAAAGTCAAAAAATACTTACCACTACTGAAGCAAAAATATTCATATCAAAAATTTTAGTATGAAAAAATTTGTAGTCCTTTAAATTTTTGGAAGTACAAATTGGAATAAAACATTTTTACATTTGGTAAATACTGTACTACTGTTACAGCTATAAATCACCAATATAGAAAGACAATGTGAACAAGAACTCTAAATAATCTAGGGGACTCCTCAGAAAAACACAACCCATTGATCATTAGCAACATGTACAAGAATGACCTGATAACTAATTTCCATGTTTGTGGCCAACTGTAAGAAACTCAGAGTTTGCTAACTGTGCAAACTGTATATCTCATTTGTAACATCCTTCATGCACAAAAACTAATAAAACAGTATCACACTTCTATGTTCAACCAAAACATGTATTCGAAGAAATGAATAGATAAAAAAAAAAAAAAAAATCACAGCTTTCTGTAACATTACATAATTTCTCAAGGTCCATGAATAACAGCTCCAATCTGCATTCCCTCGCCGCAGATGCAGATAATGTTTGTTCAATATAAAATGATCACAAAAAAATGTGCAATAAAAATATAGATTCACAAGATACATCCTGCATCACTTCAATTGCACACTTAACTTAATCATTAATATATTCACTCAACATCATAATCATCATCTTCATGTTTTCGCTTTATTCCCGTAATGACGTCGTCACTTTTTCCAACTGACATCACAGGTGCTGACGAGATCTGAATCTTGGGTTTTGCCACAGGCTTAGGTGTTGCTGTGCCCGGGGGGAAAAAAAAAAGACATCATTGTTTCAAAATCTACAAACTAAGAAAAAATATTACAATATAATGATGCTGTAAGACAAAACTATGTACTTACACACAAAGATAGCAATTTTGCATTTCTTTGAAGTTATCAGTCAGTCAAAAAAAACACAAATACTAAAATTTTAGTTTATGCATGCAAGATTAAAAACACTCAATGTTAGTGTCTTCAAGAACTTGTGTATAAGAAATACAGTCTCTCTGGTAATGAAACTAAGAAACAGGGTCGTAACGCTGGTTTCATTACTAATAATACTGAAATCTTTATAGTTACTCAGTTAAGTACAGAGCATAACTATGGCTGTACAGATACCAACTCTTAGTATCGGTTAGAGGCTGATATTAAGCATCTAGCCGAGTCGCGAGTAATTGGTACCCGTACCGGTGCAAGCATCAGGAAATGCGTTTATCATGAAATTTTTATTTCACCCCAAAACTCTACTAGTACATACTTCAAAATCAAAGCAAGTCCTGCATACTGCATTCAAATTGATGTATTTAAAGCAATACACTAACTTCCAGAAATATTAGTATTTTAACAATATTTAAAGTTTTGCTTACCTGATACAAACACTTATATACTGTATACGCATATAATAGGATGGATAGTAATAAATGACACCGTAAGTTCTCAGTTTCACCTGCTGTTAGCCTTCAGGAGTGAAACCAGACCTGAGATTATAAACTCTGTTCTGCTGAACCGAAACATTACCTCCCAACGAAGATCCAAAGTATGTACAGCACACTATATGTATTTAGAAAAAACAAAAAATTGGTCGCACTGTAAATTTATTACGATAATAATTTACAAAATATACTAGTCAAAATTGAGTATCTGTCACTCAGAATAATTTTTAGCGCATAGTTATAATTTTCACATGTAAACATTATATATACGAACATGAATTTTCATAGACGCTATGGCAATGTGTTACCAGCACTAGCACTGTTCCAGTCGAATGTTACAACAAGATCAGGAAACCAATTCATTTTGTACCATGAGTCACTGTCTCAAAACTCTTCAGTATATAGTGTAATAAATAATAGAATATAAAGCTGTGACCACAAACACCTGCCCACAGTATAATATAGTGTGTGCAGACCTCTCCGCATTTAATCACAATTGCGGACTTGTATAATAACAGAAACATAAATATTAACATAGCAATCGGAGCGCTCTTACTACCATACTGATAAAGTAGTATAGCAAAGTACCAGTTTTCTCTTTATTTAAAGAAAGAATACATGTTGGCTATTTTTTAACACATTGCTGAACTGCAATCAGTTTTACGTGAAAACAAATAAGATTCCAGCGATAATATAGCACAGATAAGTACCGGTTTTGGTATCTATGATGGCATCGGAAATTGGTGGTGATATCGGGGTATCAGGAATTGGTATACAAAATTAATTTATCGGAAATGAAGCTCGCCGCGGTCACTTTGGAGCACGACTGTAAAGCTACCCGGTACAAGTGGGATTGCGCCACCTCGTACCTGGCGTAAATGGCAGCATACCGAACCAGAGAGGTTGGAGGGTACAGGGTTTGAACGTCTTCTGCCAATTCGTGGTTAACACGCGAGGTGTAACTCAAAACGTACTTCTAGGAGCCATCAGAGAGGTCACAAACAAGTCACAGACTAGCTACTTAAATTGGGTTCTGTCCACGTTGCGTAAGGAGCGAACGAGAGGGTACTTCTTGTGGCAAATATCGGATGGATGGCTTGGGGACTGTAACACCGACAAACATTTTAATTTCGAAAGTATGCTTGTACACTGTGCGGGTACGAGAGGAGTGGGTGGCCTTCAAATGAATTGACACTATGGTAATATGGAACATGTCTGGGAGAAATGACTCCCATTTGAGCAAGGTGTCAGTATATTTTATGGGTCATATAGGCTTAGAAGTCACAGACACTAGGTAGCACTCCACACCGATGCATTACTTGTGGGTTTGCAGACTGCTGCGCCCTTATCTATGCTGCAGGTCCAGCCGGCTGAGTAACAGCGGCTGACGATGGTTGCGGTGGAATGGTACTTGGCTGCTCATAAACAGGGAGGGAAGGTGTGGAGGGGTAGAAATATATTCAAAGATTAATGCTGCTGGTTCTATGCAGAATACGGCAGTGTCACAGTGGAGTAATAACAGATATTCAAAAGGTAGTCTATCAGACATTATTGTGAGCGAGAAGAGAGAGTTAGAGTGTCTGTCTGGGTAGTAATAGATCTGTGGTTTATTTCCACCTCTAGCACATGCAGGCAGCGTTTGAGCAGTTCTTAGGCATTAGTCTCGCGTGATGAAAACTACTTTTAATTCAGTGAAGTATCTAATTGAATGATAATAAAACTGTGGTTGCGTGCTGTGGCGTCAGTCAGTGGTCCCTTCAGTGTACATATATGGCCTAGAAGCACACTAATCTCAATGCATCTCGCAGCTTAACTACCCTGGCTTCTCGGAAGGGTAAACAGAAGATCCTGAGAGCAGCTGGACAACCAAGGTGTAATGTATTCTTGCCATTTGAGCCAATTCCCACTAAACTAACATTACTACAGGTTCCACCAAGAAATTAATTAAGAATCCACTGTTTCTTTTATAATAAATTCTAATACTCTGTGACTCTAGGTTTTACATAGTAAAATGAGAAACCATAATTTCAAAGGTTGGCGGTGTCTTTAATAAACTGAGATATATTTGCTCTACATAGCAAGGAACAATAAGTAACAAAATAAAGAATAGTAATGAAAGTCACTAGTAATAATAATAAGTTAAATATCTCCACTGCGGAAAACTACTAACCTTGTTTTTAGGCAGAGGCTACCTGTTACGATACAGTGTAGTGTGTGAACGTACAACTTTGAAATTAAAGCAACTTTAAGTGAAATCATCTATAGCCACTGAATCCTACTCTTACATACTAAGGGTTGCTTATAAGATACAGCTCAAGTTGTTAGCACAAGGTTTCTCTACACGAGTGGTAGAGAGGGTCAGGCTAGGGCCTTAAGGGAGTCTACGCTATGACCTCGGGCTACCTGGGCAAAGCAGGGGTAGGAAGAGGGTTGAGGATGACGAAGGAGGCTGCAGAAATTACGTCCTCCTGGCGCTGCTGTGCCTCAGTGGTGAGGCGTTGTCTTCAAAGTGGCAGCGCGGTTAGGACGTCCAGTCATTCAGAGAATGAACGGCTTTCACAGCCTAGAAAGGAGTGTTGTACCATCGCGGGTGTCGACTGGCCTTCACAGCCTGCAGAGTGGAGGTGTGGCTCCGGCGAGCCACCCTGATCAACTCTGGAGGTTTGAGCTGTTCTGCTTTTTATACCGAACTCTGGTGACCTTAGAAGCTTCGCGGGTGCGGAAGAGTTGGCCTCGCCTTCTGGGGGTGGAACTTGTGATGTCACATGCATAGCACCTTGATATTTATCTGGCCTGTCGCTCGGCCCCTGGTGTGAAGTGATTCTTAGCAGCTGGCGCTCGAGTAGGCCGTGACCCTCTTCCTCCTGCGGCACCAAATTCAAATGGTGTGCTCTTCAGTAAGTGAGCGCGGTGAAGCAGAATATTATTGCTTCGGGGCGGGCGTTGCGATGACAGTTTTCTGGAGATTCTTTGGAACAGTAAAAGCGAGGAACACAGGTATAGAGATGCATTGAGGCTCTGTCATTATCTGGGAGTTTCCCAGTGGCCTGCCTCCAGTACTGGCAGGAGACTTGCCCACATGGCTTGCATATTCAGATGAGACGAAGTCGCATCAGGAATGCACATTCACTAGTGTGAAATAGGTATGTCATGAGTCCGAACAGCCCTACTTAAAACAACATTAAAAATACAGTCATGTACAGGATAGCTAACTGCAACAGGATTTCCTGACATGATTACTGACTTGGTGCTTATACTATACCAATAATAGGGTTTGGCTGCTTGAATCATAAAAGATATTCATTTAAAGAAGTGATTTTCGGAAAACTAACATTTTGCTAACGACACACTCATGCATGCACAACTGAACAACATTTGGTAACCCTACAAAAAATTATGAATACCTAGTTTGCCAGTTAACAACCTGAATCATGAAGGGCAAAAAAGATTAAAGGCTAAGAGAATGTGATGTGTAACACAGTTACCAGATGAGAACTTGATGACTGGCTTTGGGATAGTGACTGCCTGTGTGCGCGACACTGTGGACAGTGTGCCTGGAAGCTTGACTATGGACACGTTCCCTGGCTGCTGCTTGACTTGTGACTTAGCAGTGCTACCAGTCAGTGCTGGGTGACCCATTGAGCCAGTCAGGAAGCCTGTGGTACTCGAGTGGTGCATTAATTGCTTCTGGTGAGGCTGCAACAAACACATCATAACAGCCTGATAGCACACAATAGAAAAAAATCATTTTAACATGCACTACTGCATACCCACGGTTGACTCAGCTTGTTAGTCAGTGACCTCTCATGTAAGACGTTCTCCAGTTCATTCTCAGGCCTAGGGGGGGGGGGGGGGGGGGAATTTTCAGACGGGGTGTTTCATGTGGGGAGCTTGGTGGGTGTAGGGTTTTCTCTATCACATTACGTCTCCCATCTTCATTCTGCTGTGTCTCCACACCCATCTCATCTCACCTCATCTTTTTCTTGGGTCGACCGAAGCAACCGGTCTGTCCCTTGGGTAGGGCAGACTGCTTTGCTTAGCACCAGCCTTCCCTCATACATACGTGACTCTTCCTTACGTGTTAGTTAACCACATGTGGATTTTAATTTTCATGTGCTGCTGCTAGTTCACAAAGATAATTACTATATACTCAGTGATTCTGACATACATATACAGTGCTCAAAGTTTTGCATATCACGATGCCACGTGGTTAATGTCGCGGAATGTCCAACATGTTTACTGCATGCACTGTAGGCCAATGTCTGATGTACATAGCGCTACTAACCCGTGAGCAGGTTTGATAAGTGGCCGATAGGGGGCATATGATGTTTCGGTCAGTTTAACATCATCACTTTTATGGTCAGCGGTGTAGAGACAGCACGTGTAGGAGTGCGGTAAGCATGCCATGAGTACCCATTTCGACGACTGACCGCATGCGAACTGTCACATTGTTGCACGAGGGCTGGCGACAAGTGGATGTCACCGCATATGTTGGAGCGAGTCAGTGATGTCTCCAAGGTGAGTCTGTTCCAAGAGACACAAACGGTTGCTGATCGACACCATACGGGACGCCCACACAAAACAACCAGCATAGAGGACCAGTATGTGGTGCTTTCAGTATGTTGGCGGCCCCGTACCATTGCTACACCAGGATCTTTGGAGGGCGACCAGAGTGAATGTGTCGGGGCAGATGGTGTGAAATTGGCTGCACGATGCGGAACAGCTAGCAGGTAGGCCATTGCCAAAGGCTCAACTTCAACCACACCATAGGGCAGCTTGCATGAGGTAGGCAACAACACACAGCCAGTTGCATCAGGACCAGTGGAAGTGTACGCTCTTAGCTGATGAGGTCACAATAATTTTGCGCCCATACAACAGGTGCATTCGAGTCTGGAGACAATGAGAGATGGAATTAGTCCATCCAGGAGCGTCATCAGCAGCAAGGTGGATCGGTCATGTTTTGGGGTGGGATCATGTTTGATCGATGTACACCACTCATTCCTATCCAGGGTCACATAACTGGTCTGGTATACTGAGACAACATCCTCCAAACTGTAGTTACAGGTTTTGCTGCTACACTGGGCGAGGGCTTCACACTAGTGGATGATAATGCTTGTCCCCATCGAGCCAGAGTGGTCAATCAGTTCCTTGCGACGCATGGCATACAGCGAATAGAGTGGCTGGCATATTCGGCGGACATGAACTGTGTAGAACATGCATGGAGTGAACTGAAGAGAGCAATTGCCAACCGTCCTACCCCTCCTGTGAACATTCAGCAACTGATGAGACACTGCTATCCAAGAAAGGATGTTCTGCTCCAAGACAAGCTGGATTGTTCGGCGCTGAGTATACCTAGTCGTGTGCAAGCACGCCTCCGGGACCAAGGTTGTTATACCCGGTATTGATCTGCCACTAACCGAATGGGATGTGTGTGTTCCACATCCCCCCTTCCCATTACTGTGCGTGTTTGTTAAGTGGACAACATAGTGATGGTCTTTGTATGTACCCATCTTTATGTATAAGGTACCTACAGACACATAGCACAATAAAATGTAAACAAATCCAGTATACACAAAACTATTTTTGAGCATTGTACATTAATTTACACCAACTTAAGTATTATATTTTTTCAAAAATGAATTTTAAAGAATTTAAGTACATATACCATTAAATAATATTGGAAAAATTAACACTCAATCTCACAGTACAGTTGTGTATATTTTAGTGGCCATAGTGTACATGCTAACTAAAATTAAAATTTGATAAGCTTAATTGTGTTATAGGTATTACGGATGCTGGTTATTTGTGTTACAGTATGTTACAATTATGAAATATGTTTGTATAAACTAGGAATCAATGTAAAAAACAAATATATGATGTGTTTGCCAATCAATTTTTCACTAAAAACACAGCAGTGAAAGTAGAAGCTTTCAATAAATTAATAAATTACTGTTGTGCTCTTAACAAAAATTATGACATTTCTCTTCAATACTTCTATAGTAATACTTTATTTAGTTTGGCCTGTAATTCATTTAGATTACTGTGACACTTGCTATCTGAGGCCCCACTACAGACAATGCTGAATTTACAAGATATGGTGCACCTGTACACAAGTTCTTTAATCCCTTGAAAATCACCAAATGTGATGCAATCTGATTAGTATGGAAACAATGTTGGAGTTAAAATGCTCCCATGCAGTTTGTCTACCTATTATTATTCTCAAAAGATTACAAGTATAATATATTGTGAATATACTTTATTTAAATAAGTACACTTTTATTAGTATTCAAGTAAAGCAGCATATGTAACTTTATTGGAAATGTTTTCAGATACTTGCAACATAAAACCAGTATTCCTGTATAACAATTGCAATGGATCCAGTTTCAACAGATGCAATGAAAAAATTGGTTGCAGTGAGATCTAGTCAGCAGTGCAACATATTTTGTGTCACAGATAAAAAATGCTCCATTAAAAAATTGAAACTGTGTAACACTGTGACACTGCAATCTCTTGCTGATGATGATGCAATTTTCAGATCACAATAAAGCAAATTATGCAGGACAGTCACTCAATGCACCACACATCTCACGTTTGGGAGGGGGAGTTAATAATTTTAACAGTTTTGACGTCAAATTTTTTATAAATTCACATCTTGGGAAAGAAGTATATATTTTTCATGAACCACGGATCGTACAGCAGCACCGTGTAGGGTCTACCACAGCAAATGAAATCCTTCTAGTTGAGTAATATAGAGCCACTAGTCAATAGGCACAGAACTTCTTGGTCATTGAAGGTCAGTCAATCTGCCATGCTCCTCTCACTAGCTGGTGCCAATAGCATATCACGACTGTGCGCTGTTGCCTAGTTCGCAGTGTTACAGCAGCCATAGCGAGTCAGGCAAAATGTTTCTTAGATGTGCTCAAAAATCATGAAAAATTTAATTTAAATTATGTCACTTTTTACGATATACTCATTTTGCTGAATAAGTAGATAAAAATCTAAAGTCTGTATGTGTATCCGTTCATGTTTTACATTATTAAGGAGTATGGATGACAGCTGGCATGAACTCATGACTATTTTTCAGAATAAGGAACTTTATTTGTTATTGTCTTGCGAAGGTATATCTACATGTACCAAACTTGCTTTGGAGGCAGAAGATAAACAAAACTGACTGACACAACAAGAAAATGTGTAGCACAGCTGTCTAACTCCACCCCGTGTTGGTGCCTGCTGTAGCGTTAACTCTACTACCGCAATGGGCTTTGAACAATTCAACACTATTTTTCATTTACTTACATGTAAAGTTTTAGTTTAAATTGTTGTGCTACGTAAACATTGTGCTAGAACCAGAACTTGCAAAAGGAAAGTGGTTTACAAACACGGTCAATCTATTGAAGCTTTTGTGTGCATTATTATATTTTACTACATTATCAATCAATTTCGCGATAATATAAATTTAAACTAAGTTAACAGTTTGATAACACGAGCATGTGATGTTGAGAATGTACAGTGTGACAGATATGCAAGGAAGGAGACAGCAGTATTTCATCCATGTCAAAAGCAATATTTGTGTCACAAAGAAAAATAAAAGGTTTTCAGGAAACTTGTTACATCTTGATTATTTTAAAAAAAACCTGCGTTTGGAGAAAATTGTTAGAATTTCAAATAAGAAGGAAAATTCCTGCAAAAAGATATGGATAATGGTTACTATGCATGAAAAAATCTTTTGCAGTTTCAACACGTTCCATGGAAAAAGTGTTTGTTTTTGCCATAAAGAAATTGAATGAAGGGTGGAAGTTCGTAATGGAAACAAATGGCATTACTACCCCGCAGACAGGGAAAAGGAGCTTGTGCTGCCATTATGACCTATGTACAGCATTAACACAAATTATTTTCTCTATGCCACACGCAACTGTAAATAAATAATAATTATTAAATCTATATTTAATAGACGTTGCTGATCTGTAACTCTAAGTGTCAGAGCATTTATACTATGAACGTGAAAATTTTGCAGTCCATCTGCCTAGGCATACTCCTAATTTACATAGACTTATAAATAAAATATACTACATACATGCATTATTGATTTCCCCTGTCTACTACATTCAAATGTTTCTCTTTATGTAGAGACCTGAAATTTATATTACTACAATCAGATTTTACGACACACACAGCTTAACAGGATGGGTGCTTGATAAGTGTGGCAACAGGGCTTGATACTGCTTGTGATACTGAGCAGCAAAGAAATTCTGTGCCAGGTATAACTCCATTTCTAACATATGAGTTAAAAGCTTAAGAAGTATGTGATACACTACCTTTTTTGCATTGCGGAGGTGGTAGTTGCAACTAAAAAGGCAGTAACGGTCTGGAGGCAGTCGAATGCCACAGTGTGACTTGATGAGTGGCAGTGGCAAACAGTTCTTGCTTCGAGCCACCTCCAGCAAGAGCTGTTGTACAAAACAAAATTACAATTACAATTTGGTACACTCCTCATGCAGGTATTGTTTGCTAGATATTAGTAACTGTATTACATATATATATATATATTAAAATAAAGCACAGATTTTCTTCAGAGCAGGTACAGAATATAAGGATCAAATTTTCCTAATATTACAAGGTTTTATAAACAAGAATAAAGACACTTCCAATCATTTTTAACATCAAATAAATAAAGTGGAAACAACATTTATTTTAGTTAAAATATGATTTATAATTAAACTTGCAGGAATTACTGTTTCTTCAAATACTCTTCAGTGCAAGGAATACAATTCTTTAGGTGCAAGGATATTTCGCTCAACAACACAAATAATTTTTTAGGAACTAATAGTTTTAAAAAAATGTTTCTTAGCCTGCCACCACAAATGCTCAGTTGTAGAGAAAATTTGCTGCTTTATAACTGTGCTACTGCAAGTTAAAATTCCCATCATCTGTATTTAGTTTCCCTGATTTTTCTAGGTGTTTCCTACCTATTTTAAAATTTCTTAACATTTACAAATTTTTCACATTTTCAAACTTGTAGTCAATCTGTTTTTATAAAATTGTTTGCCATGCTTGCATTTGCATGGTTTTACTATCTCTGATCATCGACAGTCCAAAGTTATTGAGTTAGTACTTGTGATATTTAGGTACCTCAGATGGGTAGTTACAAATGAAACTAACAGCAAACTGTGGTTCATCACAAAACACTTTCATTGCTAAAATACTATCCTATATAACCTTCTCTACAAGACCTCATTAATTCTCAATCATAAAAGCTCCAATTAGTCTTTATATCCCACTCAAATTCAACAATGATCTCTGCAACTGGCACGTCTTTTGCAAAAAACTACTCACAACCTGTATGTTTCCATTCATTCATCCGACTGTCCACCCCCTGCTCAATGTCTCGCTGACAGCGTGGTCACTGGGAATGGGGAAGTTGTTCAGAGAAGCAGAAATGGGAAGGAAGTGGCCAAGCCGTGCAGTATGGAACCTTCCCAGCATTCTCCTGGAGTTACTTTGGGGAAACCATGGAAAACCAAATCCAGATGGCTGTACCACGATTTGAACTCGGGTCCTCCCAAATGTGAGTCCGAAGGTTAACTCTGTGCCACCTCGCTCAGTACTTACACACAAATAATGTTAATACAGATCAAGTTGGAGTTGTAATGAACATTTTATAAGCCCAATGCCCAGGTGCACCATCAGACAATCACAAAGGCCAGGATACATCTCCAACAAGGAAACCTATCAGTAGCAGTACTGATAATCTAGTATGGAGATTTAGCAAACACAATCACAACAGTGAGCTTCAGGGAAAAAGAAAGATGGCAGATTGTGAGAATGATCAAAATCCAAGGGCCTGAAAACATATTATGATCCATAGACAAGTAATGGAAGCTACAAGAAGACAGGGAAGCGCAGATATGTGACAGAGAAGGGCAGGAACTATAAGGGTTACACTGGCACGTGCTACAAGAACGCTATCGCTGCTACGCGCAAGGCTCTGAACTGGAGTGCAGTGTTCTAGTAGTGTACTTATAGGACTTTCACAGGCAACCATATCATTTTATCGTAATTTAGCTCATGTCCAGCTAGTATGTTTTCAGATACCCACAGCAGACTGAAAAAGACATTTTTAACTATGTTGGAGGGTTCCAAACTAATAATTACAGCATGCGTGGCAGCTTTAAAGTACCATTCCATCCTCATCTGGGGTATGATGTTTTTTCATAGGTAACAATACTAAAGGCTCATTTAATAGTTTCATAAAAAAAACACAGGATTGAAAATACTCTGCAACACAGTTCTAGTGCCAGGCAGGCGGGACCCGTAAGACTTAGATGGACCAAGAGACATATTGGTAGAGGATTCAAAGAACAACTGTATGTCTGAGTAACTCCCAGTAACGACAAGACTACGGTTTACGACTACGGTTTACGGCAATTGGAATGTTGTTGGAATTACTGCTATTAGGCTATGATGCAGGTTAATGATGTGCTGCATGACACATGATGAAGGTATTTTATATTTGGAACAAAATTGTAAGATTTACACACTTCAAGAGTACACCAGAGACATTACCAAGAACACAATAGACACTAACATATACATGCAAATTACTAACTACAAAATGATAACATTACTCAATTTGAATAAAAAATAAATTATTTAACATGTTTTTCAAGTTTCAATGCTAAATTATTTTATGTTTCTGTGATCCGGTTGCTGTTCTTGAAACTGATTTTAAGAATACTGCAAAACATTTAGTAATTCTTCCACTTTCCTCATAATATGTAAATTAAGGGGGGGGGGGGGGGGGGAGAATACATGCAAACTTTATAGTGCAGTAGTGGTGCACGCAGCAGCATACACAAACATAATTTGTGGCTCAGGCACACCATTCTGTTTGCACTTGTTCCTGACTACGATTTCCTTGTATCCCCTCTTCTTACTCTGGAAATGCAACATCTTGTGGTTAGCAACTGGCCGGGGCTCGCTAATGAAGCAATGCGTTCATCAAGTATACTTTGGAAGAGGTTGATTTATTAATGTGAGCCTGCGGGTTTAGTGTGATCATCAGGGTGGCAGTGGCCATGTAAGTTATGTAAAAAGGTGGAGGTAGGAAAATGATGTTTTGGCACCAACCTCAAAATTCTGTTTAGGCAGGTGAGTTACAGTGACATCCACTTAACGTAATCAGCAATTCAGGATTTGAGATTTAAACATTGGTGCTCTTTTAGCTGTCTTGGCGAGACTTTTATCTGTATTGAAAACTATCGTTATTTGATGACCTGGTTGGGCCTTTGGTCCACATCGTTGGGATGGACCAACAACGACACCGAGTCTGACAGAGCCCTTTGGGAAAAATGTTGAAATTATTCATGTCAATAATTGCATGCATAAGATGAATTTAAAGGCCAACAAACCCATGGACATTACGAATTTATGTAGTTTTCTTCTGGGTATTTAAACATTAAGTAATTGGTTAGTCTTGTAAGTACGTACGGTTTAGTTTTAGTGTTAATTATTTTGGACTGCAGGTTGAAGTGTAGTTTTTAGTTTCAGGCTTTGGAAGACTATGTAGCGCTCCATTTCACTTGGTTGTCAGTTGCACCCTCTGCAGTCAATAAAATAACTTGTTAGGTTAGCTTCGTATCCTTACATACAAACTACATTTTTTTTGTCTTCTATTTTTATGTTATCAGAAAAAGAGCATCAAAAATCAAATAAGGTCTTGAGAGTGAATTGATATGTTACTAACGAAGGAATCCAAACTGAAAATGTCTTGGTTTAGGGTTGATGTTCAACGTGAAAGATGATGAAATCACTAGATAGTAGTTTTCGTGCTGGTTTGTGCAATACAAATCTCATTTGAGAGAGGTCATAAAGCCAATTTTTAGACATGAAGTTGTAAAGCTTCAGTCATACACCAACTTTGTATGGAAGTGAATTCCATGTGCCTCATCAGCAAAAGCAAATTTACGAAATTTATCCTAATATTGTAGTATGTAAATGAAGTTTAGATGTAATGCTTCTTATATTCAGGATTTTTTTTTCATTTTTAAAATTTTTTTGGGGTATTTTCATGAACTCAAGTCTCTCTTTAACAAATTTCTAAATCGTTTAGACTTATATTTTTCCACTTAGTATTGTGTAATTTTTTATGTTATCAGCATAAAACTTTTGTATATTTTCTGTGACATGATTTAGCAACCCATTTTTTGTCTTTACTTATTTATGATGTATCCCCATTTTAATTAGAGTTAGGGATACAAGGTACTACGATGTGAAGACGATGCGCAATGCATCTGTAATGCTTAACATTGTCAAAGCCAAACTTTATATGATGAGAACTGCTGGGTATACAATTATTTTGTTTGTTGTGAGAAAGAAAATTCTTACGTGTTTTGTGTGAGATAGGTGTTGGGAGAAATACTTTACTTATTTCACTTTCCTTTATCTTGGAGGTCACAACCTTATTCTTACCATTTGATGTGCGAAGCAGTATAGCTGGATTCTCGGATAGCTGTGCTTAACAAAACATACATGCGAGCTTCAGTGGTACCAACAATTGCAGGGAAGGAAAATAAAATACTTTATCTTGCAGAAATAAAATTCCAATTGTGGGTACAATGGTAGAAATTATATAAATTAGTCAAAAGAAAACAAAATCAATACGTGTTCCTGCAATATTATATTTATACAAAAAATTATCTTTACTTCTTCCTTTAATAGTTCTGACTGGAATTAAAATTTATGTGCTGATTGGAAAGAATGTGTTAGTTATGTGTGGAAAAGAAAATTAAAATCAGTATAAGTTGGGAGTATAATTTCTTCAAGTCACAACCATTCTTACAATAATGATTTCAGATTTTAAAAAATATTTAAAATGCCAAATTAGCTGTTTTACTTTAAAAAGCACTGAAAAGTTATGCCGGAAGATTTTAACTAAAGGTTGCCTCACGTAACTGAACTTACTATGTTACTGCAAATGCTCCAAAATACAAAATTAAGTTTTAAGGCTTGGAAAGTTTAAAATGTACAAAAATTTTAGGTTTCTCCTACTAAAAATCTCTCACATTCTCTTCACACAAGTTCTTGCCGTAATAAAGATCTCAGGGTTCATATAATATTCTGCCCCGGCACTAGCTCAATCCTTAGAAAAGTAGACTTCTGGTTTCCCGTATCTATAGATAAAATAAAAGTCCAAATCTTCAAAAACTCTAATATATTTCAATAATTCTTACTGTTGTTTGACAAAATAATGTTCCAAATGACATTGATGAGCCCCTCCGGCTCAAATAAAGAGTTGGCGTCACCTGGCGTAGACGCATTTTCTCACGCATGTAGTGGTGCCTGGTGATAAGTGGCACCACATCAAAAGCTGACCGGAACAACTCCAAAAATAATCCTTAGGCTTACGAACCTTGGCCCCCTTCTTGCATGAACGGGTTATCACACCTGAACTGTAACTTCTCAGACCAAGAAATATTGTCTACAGGCCATTCATGGTACATCACACTTTTCTGAAGCCCTGCTAAAGTTCTACTTTTGGTTACTGATTACATATCCTTCCACTACACGTAAACTTAAACACTGCCATGTGACTATGTTTTAACTGCCAAATACTTGCCTACCGGTTTCAGTTGTTCAAAGAATTTGTAGTCATATTTCAAAAACCATTTGGTAAGAATGTCCACAATTTAGGCCTATAACCATATCTGGGTCAGCTTTATGACTTTTGAACGATGTCTATGTTGATGATCGTTCACAATTATTTTTTACATTGAACATATTTATTATACACGACATAGCACATTATACATAATAGACTATAAATAATGGTTCAACAGTGTTTAACCCTGTTATAACTATGGGGGAAAGAACTGTAGTATTTAACCTCTTGTTATTAATATGTGTTGGATTATTTTGTTAGTACGACCTTAGTTGGAATAAAAATTAAAATGAAGGGATAACCAGCCCAACTTAAAGAGACAGTAAATTCAAACGCATAACTCGTGTTGTTTATTTATTGTACGTAATGACAAACTTAAAAGACAGTGGTGAATATGCACATAAACAAGCCTACCATAACTTTTATTCCGCTCATATTTATATGCATTGGTACTTTGTTTTCTAGGTTTATTCAATTATTTATTAAAATTTATATGGCTAGGTTTAGTATTTTGTTGGGGTTGTGGCAAACATTCAAATCACAGAAACGTAAGCACATTACATAATTGTGTTTCAAACACCTAGGGCAAGATTACAACAATCTGATACACACATAACTTTCAAACAATTAATTTCTTATTAAAAACAGTTCATGGTTAAAACTAGAGATGGGCCATTCAATAATTTGATAACTCGATATCCCTCGAAATTGGGCAGTATTGAAAGTACCGGGTATCGCGACGTGCATTTCAATACCTTTATTCCATACTTTTTATCAATACTTTTATATGGTTTGGATGCTTGGTCTGCCATTTTCTCTTTTGTCACAAAGCGGCAATGTTTATTTTGTTTTCTGCAGTTTACTAGTTTAGGAAAGCCTGTTAAGTGTTGTAGGATTGCAATACAACAACATGAATTCAGGAGTTGCAAATAGGAATTACGAATAGTAAATCAGTGTGTATTGTAAATAACGTGTTTTGAAACTGTTATTAGAATGTTTTAAATGTACACTTCCTAAAAAGTCACCATTTAAACTCATTTTGCAGTGTAAAAATAACACATGTATTGTACGGAAAATGAGCTGTTCCAAAAATATTTATGTCCTGAATGTGTTTAGTATTCGAATTACTGTATATTTCTCAAGTTTTCTTTCGGTGAGGTTAAAACTTAACAGGTTATAGATAATTTGAACGTTTCTTTCATACAAGCAAATTTTTGTCTCGCCCACTAAAACAATATGTAATTAAAGATGATGCCTTGTATGAATTGACAAATTTTGTTATTTAGTTATTTTCTAAATTCGTGATTTGCTAGCTATAAATTTGGACGTTGTCGACAGTCACATGTTTAGCAGTCGCGGCAACACATTATTACATTAGTAGTGCAAAATAATTTTATCTAAATTTAATGCTTAAAACAGACGTAATATTTCTGCAATCATCACTGGAATACTACAAATACGTTAATAAATACGAAAATAATCAATTATGCACTAATGACTCTAAAAAAACTTTTATTTGCGGTACATACATATATACACACACACACACAAAGTACATGATTAACTTGTTTTTAAAAACATTGCTAGTGTATTTTATGTACAGTTATTTGTTTTAAAAGTAATTTCATTTACCCATTTGTATACGTGTTTTAAAAAAACATGGCGCTGATGATGTCATTTTGTATTTTTGCTAACATCCACAAGATACAAAATAAGAAATACCAAAATACCAAATATGTCATTTTTGCATACAAAATCAGGTCACGTAATCATTTTGTCAACAAAATCTGCCAATTTGGACACTGCCACAGTCTCGTAAGAAGAGGTGCAAAAAAACGCAGTCTCATGAAAGACGTTAAACTAGTTTCTCCCAACCACATCTAATCCACTGGCAATAAAATTAATGGAGGCCCAGCAGTATGACTTAGCCATAACAAAAACAACGTAGGTTGGGATGGTAACCTACATTAATCATAGCATTTGTTCACACTCTTTGTTTTATTCATAGACACAGCAGCTGTGGCGCAAGGATACATTGTGGCCGTACTACGTTTCTAGAACAGTAAAAATTTATGTTCGTTATTCTGAACGCAAGTACTACGTTTTTTTTCTATGTGCCATTTGTGTTTACAACTGGTATTTCATATTTATTGTATGTGTTTTGCATGTACACAATCTGTTAAGACGACCAATGCAAAACAACAAAAAGAATAATAAATTCATCTTGCTTCCGGTAGCGGAAGAATAGCTATTGTTTCTTATCTGGCGATAAACAATTCCCACATTTCCTCTATCTGACTTAATCCAGAAAAAAATGTAATGCTTGTTTTTCTAAATAAAAATTATCAAGCTTTCTTAGTTTGAAAATTGACATGCATAAGCACACACACAGATACAACTTAACATAATGGCAACAATACTCTTTCAGACACACAGCGGTCATGACTTACTTTACAGTACATTTATTCCTGCCGTATAAAAACATATTTATCACAACACCGTAACTTTCCTAGATAGGTTTAAAAAACACAAGTACCAACTTGACCCTTTTTTCAGAAACGTCTCATGTCGGTATCGCCAGTTGCCACTTCTGCCAATTTTGGATTTGTAACCATCCCACCAATACATCTAAATATATTATAATAAATTTTCACACAAAATCTTGTTTCAGTGGTAAGTTACAAATTACAAAATCCTTATTTTTGCTGTACTATGCTAAAATTGAAAATATGTATAATTTTCTGCTACTACAGGCACTGCAAAAATTCCCCAGAGAAAGAGAAAAAGAGCGAGAGCTACAAGCTCCACTCTGCATATTGAATTTCCTTACACAGACGAAAAAAAATCACCATGTCACTAGGACCTATGCACTGTAATTTGCACTGGTATTTTGAACTGTAACAATGAAATATGTTTGCCTCAGTGCTACCTAAACATTCAACCATATCAATAGGCAAAAGTTTTATTTACAATTAGCACATCAAAAAACTACATTAAAACAATATTTACCTGTGAACTATTTCTTAATAGCCATTGCAAAAACATTGCTGCTCTCACTGATTATAATTCGTGTTTAATACGGAATAAACATAACACTTATAGAAGACACTAAATTCAAGTTTCATTTATTCAAGAATTCAGTAGCTTAAAGTTAATCACAGTGTTATATATTTGTGGTATATAAGTTATTGAAAAAACAGGTTGACATGTTACGCCTAAGGTGATTTTTCAAAGGTTCACTTCAAAACTTCCAAAGAAACTGTGAATGCACTATATCTTAGGATGGCACCAGGGATTTTGCAGATCAAAATACAGGCAAAAATATTTTTGCCATAAATTCGAAGGTTGCTCCCAGAAGAAAACTACTTCCGGCAACTATCTCTATCCTACGAACAAATCTAAAACCTACTTCCGGTGAAGCGAAAAAAAAAATAACAAGAAAATAAAATACAATTACAACAAAACTGAAAAACAATTAGTTACTACTATTTAAAAATTACAAGAAAAGAAAAACTCCATACAAATTAATTAATTAAGATTTCTATGTTAAAATACGTAATACCATACTCATAAGAAAAAATTAAATTAAATTAAATTAAATTAAATGGATGGTTGCTTTACAAAATAAATATTTAGTGACTTTAAAAATTACTGTTAATAAACTATTGGGATTGATTTTACTATTAAGTTAGAATGTAACTAAACAAAATAAAAGTGTTCAAAACAAACATAGGTAGAAGGTTTTCTCCAGAGTCTCGTATTCCGTTAGTAAATAAGCAATTGTACTACAGGAAAGTGCAGATGGTTAAGTTAGGGGAACAGTTGGAGGCAGAAATAGAGAATATTATAGCTGAGTTTGATAATGTGGTTACAATGAAGTTGGGTTATTACAACAAAATCTGATAGTATTGAAATGGAGAGATCATAAGGCAGTGTTTTCTGTCCCTTACAGAGTGCCGTCTAAGGTCTCCATCTTGAAATATTTTTGGTGGAATTAAAACAAGGAGGTATTATTGAAGACTCTTACAGTGCATACACAAGTCCGCCATTTCTCATTCTAAAAACAGCCAGGGAAATACCATCTGATTGATGACTATAGGTTGACAAAATTTATACTAATCCATACCCAATTCTGGTATTAGACATGGTGTTTCAGTATTTTTGCAAGGCCAAATGTTTCACCATTTTGGACCTTAACTCTGCGTTTTTGCAATGTGAGCTACACCAAAATTCTTGGAAACCTTTGGCGTTTTGTACCCAGTCACGGAGCGGAAGTACACCATCTATGAAAAAGAGTGTGTAGCTTGCATATGGGGAATGGAGTATTTTTTAAAATTAATTATACCACGCACCGTTCGAGTAGTTTACGGAAAACAAAGTTTTAAGTTGGCTATTGAAATGGAAGAAACCAGATGGACGGCTGACGCATTGGCTAGTAAGACTACCGCGCTTTAAATTTAATGCTCACCATTTCAAGGGCAAAGATAATTCGGCATCTGATGCGCTACCACGTATATTTTGCAACAATGAGTTTGTGGTGAATGTAGGTGATCCAAGTGAGCAACAGAAAATTAGCGTTATAAAAGAAATAGTGTCAGATGTTGAAACCACAAAATTTTTTAATACGTTGCAAAATTTTCCTGATGTTTTTGTACACATTAAAGAACACCAGAAAAATTACGTAGAATGCCAGAAAATAATATCCGATCTAGCTCAGTCAGGTTACATAGTTTTGAAAGGGTTCACTGGCAAATGGTCGAAAGAAGGGATACCTATTTTGTGTGTTTGTACTGGTTAATTTAAGATTGATGGTGTATAAGTATTACCACAAGTCCTTTTTGGAGGACATGCAGGCCGACCGAGATAAACCATTTCTCGTATAACTGAGATTTTTACGTGGCCTGACGTGTGAAAAGGTATTGAGACATGCGTAAGGTAATGCAGTGCATGCCAGCAAGGCAAGCTGAAAAATCAAAAGCACGAAGGAGAATATTCCGGGTCTCCCGCTAAGTTTGTACGGGAAAGGGTGTACCCGGATGTTATGAGGACTTTACCACATAGTAAATCTGATTACATCTATGTGTTGGTTACGATTCACAGTTTCAGAAAATTCAAGTTTCTTTTTTCCATTGTGGACAATTAAAGCTGTTAAAATTTGGAAGGCAATTGTTCATCATTTTTGTTGTGTTTTTGGGTCACCTACGTTTGTGGTCACGGACAATGCATCGTATTTTGTGTCTTAAGAATTTAGTGACTTAATGTTCACGTGCGGAATGAAGTTAATAAATAAGTCGCCTTACTACCCACAGACGAACTTGATGGAAAGACATACTGTAACATAAAAGTGGCCCTGCATTGTTTCCAGTTAAAAACACAGAGAGAGTGGGATACCATTTTGTACAATCTTGTTTTGTGTTTTAACAATGTAATACATAGTGACCACAAGCAAACTCCAGCTGAAAGTTTTTTTGGGAAGGTAACCCTTACTTCCCCTTTTAAATGCATGGTCATTGCAACCATTATATGTGGAAAATGTAGCCAAGAGATATGTTAAAATTGTGGGAATAAGTAATGCAAAATATACTTGTTCACCACAAGAAAATTGAAGACAAGATGAATTAAAAATGTAAAGATGTTACACTCCGTAGTGGTGATTTGATTATGGTTCAAACACATTTTCTGAGCTCTAAGATAGATTATTATATTTCAAAGGTAGCGCTGCAGTGAACCAGACCGTTCAAAATTGTGCCATTTTCAACACCAGTTACTTTATGTGGAAATTGTAGCTCAGAAATAAGTAAAGAGTTTGAAGACCATATAAGCTATTCCACAAGATTTTATGGCAAAGTGGATTAAAAGAGTGCTGCCCTAGGTCTATGTAAATGTGGATTATTGTGAAGTATTTAATCCTACATAAATTTTATACATAAATATATATTATATTATGTATAAAGGAATTTATTTAATGTGAAAAAAAAATTATAATGAATACAATGAAAATAATTGTTTTGTTAAACTTCAAGAATTATAAATTATAAATATTTAAAGGGATATGTAAATTAAGCCCATAATGCCCAGCATTTTAGCAAAGTGTTGTTAAAAAAAACAAGTTGATACAAGCCGGATTTATTTACTTTGTCCTTGTGTGCTTGAAGAATCCAGACAGATAGTCCAAGAAGAAAACAATCTCTATGAGGGAATGTGAGTTTGTGCTGCCAACCCGATAGCGACTAGGAATGGCCACCCAAAATCCCTGTCTGTAGAACATGGCCTGCCCATAATGATGCAGAAAATTGTACGTCCTAAAACAGGGATAAATCGACGAGAAAACTGACGTTTACCTTTTCACATAAGTCGTTAATGGACATTGGTACCGACATGGTTGCATAGCTTGGCAGGTGAGCGTAGACTGCCGGCGTGGAGGCTTCAAGCTAACTCCACCCCTCACCACGCAGATGCCCACTTATTTCCAACGTGTATGGATGGCGTATTGCAACCTTTGACGTCATCAAGATTTAAATGTTACTGGACTCGAACCAACAAAACTTTCTGGGATGCTCCTCGATACCCCAATCAATGTGTTTCCTGACTAAAAAAGGGACCTCACAATGAGAATATTATAACTTGGGGGAAGACATCCTGCCATGTTTGATGAGGGCATTTTATAAGGCATGTATGTATAGAAAAAAATGTTTTAAGTTTTTTTTATATATATTCTATCATTTTGCAATGTTACAATATTTGGGCTAAATATGTATTGCTAAGGAGCCCATTATGTAATGTAACTTCATATAATTTTCATAATAAATATTTTCATTTTAACATATTTTAAAATCGGTTTGGCTATTTGTATTTTTATAATACTTGTATTTTTGATATGGGCAGTTTATGAGAAGAAAGAAAAAAATAAAGAAAAAAACTAACAATTTGTTCTATCATTTATCACAATTTTGGACGTTCATTATCTCGTATTCCAATTCATATCATGGGATGGTTGAATTGTCGTAATTTATTATGACTACGATATTTGCTACTTGGGAGTTTTTGGTAAGACTCATTTTGCTTAAATGAGTGGAATGTAAGGAAGTGGAGTTGAAGGTCACTGTAATGGTGTGGTGGGGTTACCTGCAGGTGCTCCCACTCTGTGACAAAAAAATTAATCAATTTTGTGAAAGGCAGTCAACACAATTGCAAACACAATTGTAACCAAAGCTATCAAGACTAATAGGGGCTCACATTATAAAAATATAAAGTAGTTATTTATTTGGAAAGTCATAAAATAAAAATTCGAAAATTTATATGGCTAATATTATTTACAGTACTACAGAAGTCAAAAATTAATTTCTGTACTTTAACTTAACTATTATTATTGTATTACACAGTGATTAAAATTAAATTTTAAGAACACAGTTACAATGAAGGAACATAAACGCCAACAAAAAAATTGTTAATGAAGCATTTCAGATTATTTTACATGTTTACTTACGTTTTTTTCACATGTTGTTTATTTGTGTTTATGAGTTGTTTAATAGGTTAAGACTATGTTTAAGTGAAGTTAGAGTATGTTTACAGTGTAATTTTCTTTATTTGATCTAGTTTTAAATGTTTTTTGTTGTTTTGCACTGGTTAAAAAAACAGTGCATTTCGGCACATTTATTTATGTTAACCTTGGTATCTCCAGGAGCAGGAAAATCTAATGTTTACGTTTTTTTTCTTTCTTTCTTGATGTCACTTTTAATAATGCTATTTTTGGAGGATTTAAATAATATGTTGTAAATTAAAAATATTTTTTGCAGTGATTTTTAATTGTTTGTTTATAGTCATGTAATATTTGATATATTTTATTTTTCAAATTTAATGTATAAAATGAAGTTTTAAATGTAATTTTTGCCTGACCATACGCTCGCAACGTTGAATCAGCATTTTTGATGCCAGAGATGTTGTGTGTGACGTCACACTTCTAGATGAATGTCACGGAAACGCTGTGCAAAACAGCTGTTTTCTTGTGTTTTGATGCATGCTTAACTGCGCATCCCAATCTCACGAAGATCTTTTTCTGAAGTCTTTCTGTGATTGGTTGTGCAGATATGGAGTGAATTCTGAAATATTGTTGCTAGTTTTACTAGTAATCGCTCTCTCAGGGTTCGCGCTTTAAAGCATGTGGATGCACAAGAGGTGCGCTCCACAAAATTTGATTTTAACTGCAGTAAAATAAGAATTAATGCTACGAAAGTTATTGAATATTGTAATATAAAATGCAGTTTAGCGCCAGGCATGAAAAGAGGCCTGAGCAGCCTGTACACATGAAATATGAATGAAAGCCACCATGAATATCCTGCAATAATACCAGGAATGGTATACCCAGAAACGTCTAGAATAATTGCTGGCTGAAATAAAGTTGAACTGTTTAGGGATAAGTTTGTGGTTTGTCATATGATATTTTTTTCCTTCCAAGAGACTTGTACTTTTATGAGTGTATAATACTGATGGAGTTTTTCTACCTACATTAATTGCAATTTTAATACAAACTTTTTAAAGCAACAGTTTTCACCCAAAGTGTACTCTGAGATGGATAAGTTTGCTATGTACATTACTGTTGAACAGTCTCCCAGTGCATTTTTTTGTATTTTGAAATGTTTGGGAGAAGGAATAATTCTTAGAATTTTACAGTTTACATGTGTACCTGTTAATAAGTGTTATGGCGACGGCAGGCGATTTTTAAGATAAATTAAGAGGGTTCAATTGACACTATTTATGATTTTGAAAACTTTGAAAGTAATTTTTTAACAGATTTTGAAAAGAAAAAGAATTTAAAATAAAGATATAATTAAATAGTAAAACTTTAATTTTGGAGTGTTATTTTGCAATAGTAATTCCCCAAACACTGTGTTGTCATGGCGTCATTGAATTTAACGATTATTTTCTTTTCACATTGGTTTGCATATGAGTTTGAATATAATTATCAAACACTAATCAATACTTTAATACCTACACACCTTCAGTGTTCAGTTTTGCCAACACTGTACCAGTTGCTCCACAGTCCCAGGAAAGGTGGGGCAGCTTACTATGAGACAGTACATGGTATACAATATTCAGTGTAATGTGTGTACAACCAAATATTCTTTCTTTTGCACGAATCTACCCAATGTAAATTTGTCAAATATTTACAGTAGGCCTACTTATGACTCAGTTGTTGCACAAGTCAGTCATACTACACTGAGGAGAACTTCATGCTATGGCACCCAAGTAATTTTGTACGAGTTTGTACACCCACACTGTCTACAATACAAACACCCCCCCGCCCCCTTCACACACACACACACACAATAAAAATTAAAGTAATTTGTTACAGTACAGTTATAAACACTGATTTTGAGCAAAGTAACAAACTCTCTTCGGTGGCGCCCATGCGTGGTGCAACAACTACAAATCTCTTCTGTACTTTAACTGAATAATTTTTATTGTATTACACAGTGATTACAATTTAATTTTAAGAACACAGTTCCAATGAAGGAACACAAACAAAAAACTGTTAATTAACCAAACATACAACTGCTGTATGATATAACTTTCTACAAAATATGTCATTAATGCAAACAGGTCTACCTCTCTAGGTGGAGGCATTGTGAAAGACTGGTCAACTATCATCTGCACTGCCAATTTTGTGTCGTCAAGGTCAATAGTTTTCTTCTTGGAATGATTGGCATACACTCTGGCATCATCCAAAACAAATGTCACATACCCTAAGGACATAAATATACACATACCCTTAGATAATATATACACACATTCTCTAAGGAAATAAATACACACATTTACAATGATGTATATATAAAATTGACAGAAAAATATTTTTACTCACAATTTAGTCCATTATTGCACTGACCTGTTTTTAAAGGTAGGAACATTTTGGGCAATCACACCAATGAAAACGAGAAAAACTGGCACATGGTTCACCCTACAATTAACAAGAAAAAATTAATTGAAAGTAAATTAAGCAAAAAATGTGGTGTGCTCAGAGTGCACCCCCTCTGCAAAACGTCCCAGGTACTCCTGGAGTCAGGTGACCGTCCCACATTCATGCCGTCAAGAGCCAACTTTTGAGGGCATAATAATTCAGGCTGACAATTACCATCAAACAACCTCCCAGTAAAATGCCACCAGGGAAATGAATGTAACGAGGGGGCCACAACAGTTCCAGAGTTCCAGTGACCTTCTTTGTGCACCCCCTCTATACACGTTACATCCCTGTGTGTGTATGTGTGTGCAGTGTAAGTGTAGCACTAAGTAAATCAGATTTTTAAAAGTCTACGACCAATTTGAATTCTGATTTATAGGTCCTGAATATAAAGCTGTCATTGTTTTGTAGCAAATTAGGCATGCCTATCCACACCCCCCCCTATGGTGGACTCGTCCAGCTTGAACCACCCGATGCCACCCTACTATATTAGAAACTTGAGGGTGTAATATTTTGTGAATTCTTTACTGTAGTATTAATTATGTTTTTAATTAAACAAACGAGGCAATGGACTGAGAAAGACAGCCCTGAAGCTTTCCAACACTATATGTCTTTCTGCAATTTAATGTATATTTGTGAATAAATATTATATTATGTACATATGTTTCACTCATTTTACCCCATAATTTCCCTGATCTTCACAGACATCCACACTATCATTTTTGGGGTTTCTATTGGTCACATGTTGATGTCCCTAGTAAATTTATGTATTGTGTAATTAGTAGAGTGGAAATATACTACCACTTTCTGAGATAATTTTATATTCAAAAAAGGCTCCTATTCTTAAGAATTACCTAAATAACTACGTTACTCACCAATACATAGTACTACGTTGCATACACAACACTACTGGACGACTTTCAAGACACACTCACATTACCGAACAAATATTATAATTTAAATAACTCTGTGTATATATTAGCACACAAACACTCGTACTTTCACACAATTATTTGATTGAACACGTCTACCTGAATGGCATTGCATTAAAAATTTGCTTTCACGCACTGTTCGAAACACTGTAAGACTGTTGTCATCAGTCATTAATTCTGATAATTCCCACAATGCACTGTAACATCAATAAGTCAAAAACGCTACTGCTATTCAACCATTGGTCACTGAATACAATGGAGACGCACGTTGTGTATAAACACTATCTCGGAAAATATCGCGTAGGCCTATGTTGAACTATATGTATTTCTTTCACTCTAATCGTTCTCCATTACGCAGTACACTCCTCTCGTGAAAATAGACAAGGTAAGCCTTGAGTAATTCACCAGAATTACATAATTTTCCGACACTGTTTAATGTGTTGTTTGCATGTATAACATCTGCATCACCACATAAATATACCCAGTAAACGACATTTTCCACATTAAATATTTGTTTCACATGGTATTCTTACATGTAAAACAATTCAGCAACCCGATATAAATGTATTCAATGTAAATTATACATTTTGTATAGCATAAACACAACAATCTTGATAACTCTCCTCACCATCACATTTTATTTATTTTTTTACAGAAAACTACTTGAAGCCCCTCCAAAATTCCTAGTCATTATGATTACTGATAATCATATCTAACATATATATGAAGATATTTAAAAATAAATTTCATATGTTGTATTAAAATTGCTAAAAGAAAAAGGTGATCTGTTTTTATTTGATATGGAATGTTAATTGCAGGGAATGAAGAAATAATGAGAAGGTTGATATTGGCTAGAAAGAAAAATGCTTGCTTTCAGTTAAGAGTAGCTACAATCACGCATAGCAATAAGCACTTAAGCACAGTTACAGTAACAAGGCGAGTTCAATTTGGTTTAACTTTCCTTGTTACTATCACTGTGCATCAATATTTAACCAATCAGAAGCCCCGATATTTATACTACGTTATCAAATGAAAAACTTATTAACGAATCAAGAAAGTAATTACGTATTTTAACTTCATTGCTCGAGCAGAAGTTTTTGTTTGTTAATTTCTGGATAATCACAACCACAGAAGTTTTGTAACTTTCTTAGGAAACGTTAACAGTAAAAATTGAAATGAAAATAGTTTATAATTTTAAAAACATCTCAGATGACTCGAAAAGATTTATTTATGACAAAAAATTACTACCAACTATACAGAACTTTATTTCTTCGGTACAAATGGAGTAACATAAACAAACTAATACTATTATCGTTATATAATTGTGGCTAGGCCACTATGCTTGTGTTGTGTTTTGAATGTGCTTATCGCTATAACTGTGAATGTGTTAGGTATATGTCAATTGTAGCCCGCCCTTATACTATATACAAATACGGTAGGAGGACACTATGGGAAAGTAGCAAAAAAAACGCGAGACACAGATGCCAGCGCTCCTAGTGGTTTGTGCTGTTCATACGATAATAATGGGTAGTTTAGAGTATTTTGGATGCATTTTAATTCAAATTTTTTCGCTTGAGTGGTTATTTATTATGACCGGAAAGATTTGTGTAGTTTTTAGCTGCAATAATTACAACGTTGCGAACTACAGCAAGTTCTTTTTAAGATTTTCAAAGGATGCAAGTCAGTAAGTACACGGGCTGTAGTGGATAACATTTTCCATTCGTGTTTTTATTGCAAATTCCATTCACACAAACCTTAATTTACTTAAATACTGTTTTGTTGTTTCCAAGGTGCAAGCAATGGGTGCAGAAATGTAAGAGCAGACCTGGATGTAATGAAGAAAAAAGGGACTGGTGGTTTATACCTACACGAGAATAGTGTGTTCCAACCTTTTCAGAAAAGAGGATTTTCGCAACCCAAATTTGCTTCCACAAGACCAAGAACGATGTCACTTGAGTGTCGTAGCTGCTATTTCTAATCTTCTAGACTGAAGGGCCTTGCAGTTTTATAGCCCTTAATGTGAAAGGTGCAGGTTTGTTTTTATTGGAGCGACACCTTCAAAATATAAAAGTAAACAATGTTAACAAATTCCACATTCATCTATTAAACTGGCTGAAGTCTCGCGTTAAAGTGTGTGTTTAGTTCAGCAAGTTGAGCTAGGGATATAATTGATTGATTGCTTCTGAAAAGTAGTTTACGTAGGTATGTGTGACGGTGATTGTTCGTACAATGTTTATATAATCAGTGTTCGTGTATTAAAGTGGTTGGGGCCTCTTAAGAATTTGTGTAGCTAAGCAAGTTGAGCTAGGGATAAAATTGATTAATTGCATCAAAATAGTGTTTTCATTTTTGTGTCAGTGATTGCTCATACAGTGTTTACATATTAGCCAAACATTATGCACCGAGCCAGAGTCCCAGCGTCAACAGGGTAATAAATACCCAAAACTATGATTCAAGGGGCACTGGCAATTTATTTTAGGTAGTAACGCGAAGCGTAACGCATCAGAGAAACTGGGAGTTTCCCCATAAATGATTGCCATGTATAGCCTATTTGCACTGAGAAATAATGTATGTGTGTTTTGCAATTTAACATATTTCTGTACTATTTGTAATATTGTATTATGAAAACATGTTTAATTGCAAAAGGATTTAACTGAACATTAGGCACCGTACTTAAATTGACAAGGTTACTAATACAATTTAGAAATACAATAGTGGGGAGGTCTATGAATTTGAGGGAAATAAGGGGTAAAAGTTTATAATGAAAATGTACGTATTTTGTAATTTTTTTACCCCACAATTTTCCTGATCTTCGTAGCCTTCCACACTATTGTATTTGTAGCTTGTATTGGTAATATTATCTATTTAGTTACTGTATGGTTGTATTTTTTTTTTTTTTTTGCAATTTAATGTATTTTCATAGATAAATGTTACATTATTTACATATTTTTCACCTATTTTACCCCACAATTTCCCTTATCTTCATAGCTGTCCACACTATCGTTTTTGGGGTTTCCGTTGGTCAAATGTTGATAGCCCTGGTAAATTTGTGTTCTGTGTAATTAGTAGAGTGGAATTATACAATTTTCTGAAAAGCCCCCTTTTTTTAAATTGTCCGGTTTTCAGCATATTTATTTTGTTTATATACATATCCACGTTGTTTATATACTTTTTTATTGTATTTTCATAATTTGGAATGTTATTGTTTACATTTGGGAAACTATGCATTTGAATATTAATTTGTATGTTATTTGGGTTGTGTTTACACACCCTAAGGTCTACCTACATATCATTACTGTTTTACTGTGCAAATATTTTAATTTCTCTACATACCGAGTTTGCAAGTAATTTTAATTTGAATGAGTGGAGAGTTGTTGAGTACAGCTTTCGATGGCAAGAATAATTCTTCTCCAGCCAGTGTATCAAAGTTCATTCTGTGTGCTAAACACCATGTACTGGCACCACACACCAGACACCACTTTAATTTCAGCAGTGGAGATGTCATCAGGTTTGTTTACAGTTGGTAAGTCAGTGTATATATTGCAGAGTGCGAACCAGCTGTTGAGTGAGGGTTACCGTTGAAACCAATCAAAAGTAGTAGCAACATTCCCCCCTCCTTCCCATATTCGCATTTGTTTACACAATGTGTACAAAACTTTCAAACTATAATATTTCACTCCTGAGAGTCATCGTCACATTTCAGTGATATATATTTAAAATTTTTTTTTAATTAATAAAGGATTTTTTTTAAATTCCAATTCCTATTTACTCCCTGAAGTACTCGGTATTTTAACTTTGTGCATTCACCTATAGTATTTACTTAAATGAGGTGTTTTTCAACAAATTATTTTGCCACATTCTGCAATGCAGATAAGTTACTTATAGTGATACGCACACATTTCTTTTGACCTGTTAGCCTATTTACACAATTTTGTTTGCGGTGATCACAGTTTCAAATTGCATTACAATAACAAGTGCCACGAATTTGAACAGAAAGTACCTTAAATTCATGACCAAGGTAAGTAATTTTCAGTTCAGCTGCTTTTGAATTCTGCAACATGTTTTCCGGTCTTCTTGCCATGAAGCATATGAAAATCTGTGATAAAATTTATTGTAAAAAGCATGTATTCAGGTTAGTTATTACTAGTGACTTGTTCATGATGATCTAATGTTATGAAAATTTGGAAATGAGCTTTGTTTTTGAAAGTGAATTACAAAATTAAATGTGCTTAATGCATGCAAAACTTGAGAGGTGAAGTAAATAAGCAGAATGGCTTGAGTACATATGTTAGTACGTACTGTCAAATATTTGGATCAATTGCATTTTCATCCTAGTGCCAGCTGTACTGCATAAATTGCATTAGTAAAGGGGGGATATGGTTGATTAAATAAAAATTACCATCTAATTATGTTCTGAAATAACCTTTAATACAGTAAACCATATTTTTAATTTGTATAGTATTTAAATTATTTATCTCAAATGTCATGATATGAGAGGTGATGGTACATTTTGATATTTGGTAGAGGTGTACCATTGTGTTGTTGAAAGCTGTAAGCATTTTGCAGTCAATGTTGCTGCTTCCTCCATGGATTATCTACACTAGCCAAGACAATGGATGTCTCAAGTAGGAAGTTGTGTTCCAATGCATGTATGTACTATATGAACACACCATGTGTGGCAGTCAAAGTAATGATCAAACTTAATAGTTCTATTAAATTGCAACCACTTCTGAACAAGTGACTTCATAGCATTTGAAACTGAACACTAATACATGTTAAATTACTACTGTACTAAATGGTAACTTTGAACACAGTATCACTATGTGTGGTATGTTTGGATGTGTCTGTTACTTTTCACATAAATACGTACAAATAAAATATTTTAAAAGGAGTGAGGTGAGCAGTTTTACCATAATTTATAAACACCTACTAAATTATGAAGTGATCAATTAGTGTCTATGAAACCAGCATTTGGAAATGAGCGTGAGGAGGAGGCGAGACTCTTGCCCCTTCTGTACTTAACTGTGCCTTTAGTACAGTTGCAAATTTGACAGTACACCTATTTTGGTTAAAATTCCCCCAATCCCAGAGTTGCTCTGTACTACAAAGATACTTTGTTTTGTTGATTAACAGGCACTAGATATTACCAAGCTACAAAATAGTCCTTTGTGTACAATTTTTGGTTACAGCCCTCAAAATTACATAACTGGTTCCATCAGATTATGAAGCAGTGACTGAGGTTTCATATGTTTGTTACTTATGGTAGAAGCATGGCTGCCAGTGGGTTAACCATAGCTTTTTATACCAAACTGTCACTAGCTCTCTCACAGAGAGCTCGTGACAGTACATCACAAGTCCTGAACTTTAAAATTCCGCGCTGATAAATTCAATTAACTTCACCACTCTCTTTTATCCCGTACAGGCAGGGAAAAAGAGAGTAAAACTCAGCTATGGAAACAGCCCCACGCGCTACCCTGGGAATCCTGTAAAATAATGCCAGCTTTGCAGCATAAAGTAAGTTTGATGGATGCGAAGGGGGAGGGGGTTAGCTTCTCCTCGCCTCCGCAAGCTAACTGACAACTAACTGGGTGGACAAGGTCCCTCACAAGGGACCGATCTACCCCCGCGCTGAGGGAGTAGCGTCCCAGTGATGTAAAATGGCGGCCGTGAGCACAAACCGCTTGGAGCGCTGTTGTACCGGGTCTCGTATGTTGATAATGTTAAAAAGCGTCAGTTTCCCATTTTTTCCTAAAATAAGGCCAAAATTCCATACGCCTGTAGTTTTCAACTTTGTCGCATGTAGCGCTCTTACAAGCCGTTCAAAACCATCAAGCCTAAATCCCTAAACCTTAATTCCCCAAACTGGCTTCGGAAACGGCTAGTGTCATCGCATTCTGGAAGACGAGAGCCTGCAGACCTATTCTGTGGATTTATAACCTAACTGTTCGATTCGTGAAACTAAACGTGTAAAGGCACATAATTTTGAAACCCGTACTTACGATATGTGAATTCCAATAGTTGATTTATAACTCTTGGCTCATAGTCAGTAATTCCCATATCTTTCATCACCGATAAGATGACTTGACCATCTTTCGGCATATGCTTTTGCTGCTGTGGTACTGACATATTTACTCAAGTATTTACTCCTACCTCCTACAAATATTTACCTGCTACTTCCTCCTTCATACAAACATGCCAAAGCACGTGGCCTTTAAGACAACGCGTACAGCCAGCAAAATTGAGATGTCCAATTACATATATAAAAATAACCGGAATTCTTTTTTTTTTTTTGTTTTATTTCGCCATAAGATCTTTTATCAATACATAGCTGTACAAAGATATTGGACAAGTCTAATTACAGCATTCAAAGTTTATACGTTGGACACAGTAAACACACACTCATACACACACCCACACATATCCACACACACACAATTTCACACACCCTCACACATAATTATATATATATATATAGCACTAGCAGCCATATTTATATATATGAGACAACACGTACAGGCATCACATCACACTTCAGCCTTGACCTCCGACCAAGGAGGGTGCGACCTGCTTTTTCTTGTTGTCTACGACATATAGGTTCGCGGCACACATCCTGTACACTGTGGTCAGCCTGGAAACAGGTCAAATATATCCTAGCCCCTAGTGGGTCAGCGGCCACAGTGGACATCACCGATTTAGGCACTTTCTTAGCAACACTTTCTCGCCAGTTTCACACACCACATCGCGAATCGCTCCACATAGAGCCTCCCTCCCCCTTCGCCCGCGCAGGTCATGGCGGCGAGCAGGGGGCCGACTGAGCTGTCATGGATGACAGGGACTGGCCCGTACAGTCTGCATTACCTCAAGAAAAATAAGAGATGGGTTTAACTTGCAAAGAGACGACCGAATCACCAATCAGTGTCTGAAATATTTCCCCAGGGTATCCCTGACCACATCGATCTTCACCAAGCCACTCTCTCGGCTCCAACCACACTAACAACACTCAGCACACCAGCTTCCTCCCGACCAACAACACCGGCGGCAGAGAACAAGAAAGTGAACAAAGAAAGTGACTTTCAGCTGGTCAAAAGAAAGGGGGACAGAACACCCTCCGTACCTGAGAAAGGAACCACACAGGAGATCAGGCTTCTCCATTCAGTGTCGGATGAGGCAAAGTCCAACAACATTCCTATTCAAAATAGGTTCTCCCTGTTATAAGAGGTCACAGAAAAAACCTCCACAATAAGAAACCCCAGCTCTTCAATCATTCCCACCCACCAATCACAGCCGGCTGCACCTCAAACACAACAAGAAACGACAAACTCTGTTCAGATTAGTGGGTCCTGACGCCACTAAATATAATTTCCTTATCCAGAAGCTGCGAGCAATTAGTAGGGACAGGTTCTCCCTTCTCCCCACTGCTCAGGGAACACAAATCCTTTAAAAAATTCCAGAACAATACAAAGCTGCTCGCACAATGATCGAAGTGAATTACATGCACTATTTCACTTTTTTCCAAGCTGAAATAGCTGATATCAAGGCAGATCTGGAATGCGCTGGTTACACAGTCCACCACATCTAACAGTTCAAGAAACGAATCCCAGATCACACAGACCCGAACAAATACACGTTGGAGCCGCAACGAGTTACGGCGGCGAAGAACACTACTCTCCCTCTTCTGCTCTCAGTCACAAAGATCAACATGACTATTGTGCATCCACGACAATACCAGAAACCGCCAACAGACGTGGCACAATGCCGCAATTGTCTTGCCCTAGCCCACACAAAAAACCACTGTTCAATGCCAACAACATGCTCAAACTGCGCCGGACCTCACCCCAAGAGTGCCTGCGCCATAAACTTAATAATATCCAAGCCAACATGCAGAAACTGCGCAGGCGATCACGCTACCCTTTCAAAAGCCTGCCCCAAGTTCCTGGAATTGGTGCAGAAGAGAACTGCTGCTGCAAAATAAAAACCAATTTCTGCTAAACAACCTCTTGCCCCGTCCAGGTTTACAGTCAGAACATTACAACCAGGCAAGTCATATTCGCAGGCACTCTCTGCGCCTACTCACAACACAGCTCCCACCCTTGAAACCCCAGTTACAAACAACACACCACCTCAACCCCGCCCTCGCCTATGAACTTCGCTAGGAGAGATGCGAAGCGCTATGCAGGATTTCCATGTATTCATGGAATTCCTTAGAGCACGCGACTTCGTCTCACTCATGGAACATTTCCGCCCCAATATCCTCAAACTCCGCAGTGTCACAGAACAATAAGGGAGAACCTAGCTACTCCTCGAAGCCATGGCGTCATTTGCGGCCCACTAGTCCGTCAACTAAGCCCGCAAAAACCACAGACCCCTACTCTGTACTGAAGCGACTCCGAAACACATAACATAAATATTAATCACTATGACGAGCGACAAAATCGCGAATATTTCTAGTCACAACCAACCGATTGCAGCACATAGTTTTGCATTGTTAAACAGAATTTTTTGCCCTCAGCAAAAATAGTAATTTCTTTAATAAAATAATTATTTAATTGATATTAATGACCACCTAGATACTTCAAACTTCCTTAAAATAGTATAAATTTACTTAAAAACAAATTGATCATTGCAGTGAAAAAAACCTGATTTTTCAGTTAATTATTTAGCCTTTTATATGGCCAGAAACTAGCTTTTCAAGTCTTGCAGTACTAATTATATATTTAAAATGCTTAAATGCCATTATTTAGAACATCTTTTAATATACTTTAATTCTTCCATGTCACATAAAAGCTCTTCACGGTAAAATAACGACCGTGCTGCCATCTCTTGAGCAACTTCGTAAGCCCCACCCCAACAAGTTTTCTCGACCAATCAGAACCCTCTGGCCAAGATTACAGCCTAGCTTCACTTACGCGACGCGTTTTCCTGGCTCTTCTTTCGAATTTTACAAGTTTGAATAATAAACAACACAGAATCTTATTCAAAACTACTTTTAATATATTAATTCACGCCTTCAGCTCACATGTACAGCCGGAATTCATTGAAATTAAGCCCCAAAACTGGCCGGAATTTTCCGATCGGTCCGGCCTACTTTTAACAAAATTTGTAAGTGCCAGGGTGTTCCGAGGCAGCCAGGAGTTTCTAGGCAGTCAGCGAGGAGAGAGGACCTGCAACGAACTTCAGTTTACAGTTTACTGCTGCGATTAATTCTTCTTAGAACTACTCGATTTCAGTGAAAGATCGTGCAGCTAGTTCATCTTAGAACTACCGCATAGTTTTAAGTTAAGTTCCCTTAGTTTCGTTAGGTTCTTAAATACAAAAATAAAGTTTTTTAGTTTTAGGAAAAACACAGAGCTCCAGTCGCCCCCTACCACCCTGGCCTTGTCTCTGGTAGTGGGGAGTGGATAGGAAGGAGGGGCTTGGACGGTGCACACCAGCCAACACAATTATAGGTACACCTGTAGGCACACTTACCAGTCTGTGACATGCAAAAATAGTCAGTACCGATGCTGCCATGGAGACGCAACTCCCAGCGAACCCAGCAAGTATGATTGCGAACGATGTTGCCTTGCAAAATGAAAGCAAGCGTGCAAAACATACGCACGACGTACAGCACCATTAAAGCACAAAACCACCCACTCAAGAATCTCAGCAGCCCTTAGTAGGCCAAACTGCCCCGTAATTAAGTCAGCAGCAGCCAAAGAAGCTGCAAATAAAGTAGCTTTCTGTGTACCTGACAAGTACACACAAATTCCCCGCTCTCAAGCGAAAACTCGATGACACGATGTCGCATTCATGGAGTGTTGTCTGTGTCGGGGCAGACACACTGCACATTAACACTAGTTCAATGACAGACTTTGTTACAACTGTCCGTATAATCAAGGAAATGGGGTACCAGCACAGCCTGCTCCGACAGGCCGATCAAATACCAGTGAAGCTTGTATTCTGCCGGGTTCAAGCGGTTACGGAAATGGAATTCCTGCACGAAGAATTCCAGCGCCTCGGAATGCCAGTCCAGAAGGCCTGGTTCATTCACGATCGCAACAGACACCCAATAAACAAATTAGCGATCGAACTGCCTCATGGCAGTAATATAGCACCATATCTCACCTTCACAAGCATTGCACGTTTTCAGATCCGAGTGGAAGAGTTCCACAATCCCACCGGACCCACACAATGTTCCCGCTGCCAGTGGTTTAATCACGTGGCAGCAGGATGTAGCGTCACACCAAGATGCAGGTACTGCAGTGGCTCACACCTCACAAAAGATTGCCAAATTGTTAAGGACAGAACACAAGTGAAATGTGTGGGCTGCGGCTTAAATCACTGTGCAAACTATCGCAGTTGCCAAACCTATAAAACTGCGAAATGAACCCGCCTTGCGCCTGCAACAAGGCAAGCTCGGCAGCAGCAGCCACGAGCTGCAATTCGCGAGAATAACCGAGCGGCAGACTTTCAACAGCCTACCACAGTTTGGCAACAACCAGCCCAGGGCCAGGTACCCCCAGTACCACAGCAAACACATATCCAACCACCACGAAATATGCTTATGCCTTCGTGGGCGTAACACCAGCAGCAAGCACCTGTACCTGTGTATAACAGGTACGCCTGGCTGCAAGACAAGATCGTTTTCCCGGCCCTGGCGAATCAACCCATTCCCCGCAACCCTAATGCGAGGTGGGGCAAGAAAACACAAGCAAAATCTAGGAAACCATCGCAAAAACATCTAAAATTTGCCGAAAGCCAGGCTGTAACACAAGCCACGAGCTCGCAGCCCTCGACCGCCGCTGCGGCTTCCCCCTTAGTAGGCCAGACGGCCAATCAGGGGCCAACCAATAAGAGCTCACCTCAGCCTCAACAACACTCGCGTCCTCAGGCCGAGCTCGCAACACACACCCCACAGGCCATGGATGTCTCATCGGCGAAACTCGCTCCGACATGCCACTGTGTGGCGGACCTCCCCCCTACCCTAGCCTATGTAAACCAAAATGAAATCATGGCTGCGATTATGAAGCCTTTACAAATGACCCACATTTCAGAAAGTACCCCGACCTAGCACAAGTGCTGCAGCCCCTTTGTGTTCATGATCAACATCTGGACGACTAATATGTCGATCCAAGACAAAATAACCGCGATCGTCGGCTCGTCCATTCAGCTGGTCAAGAATTTTGACCATACCGGTAAACCCAATTAATGCAGCACATTTAAATTCACCAGAAACACACCTACACTTCATTCACTTCTGGAATGCACGCAGTGTTAGTTAAAAAAAGGACGAGTTTATGGACTATTTGTCTTGACTTAGAATTAAAATCACGGCAATAAATGAGACACATTTCACACATAAATCTCGCTTTTCTGTTCCAGGCTATAGCGTATATCGAAAGGACAGACCTTTGATAAGAGGAAAAGGAGGAGGAGTGGCTATTTTAGTGCATACTTCCATCGCACATAACGAAATTAATCTGCCAGATTTTCCTATATTGGAAGCAGTTGGCATTGAATTACAATTAGGCCAACAACTCACTAAATTACTAGCAATCCATACCCCCCAGGGCGCTCGCTAACACTGGCCGACCTGGATTTATTATCTAATCAAACAGGTAATACTTTTCTCGCCCTCGGCGACATAAATACCAAACATCCAAACTTGCAGTGAGGCAAGCACTGGGTCTCCTATTTATACTAATTTTTCCAACTTGGTGGATTTCAGAAGGGATAAGGGAGAAGGGAGAATCATCCCCACGCCTAGGGGGTTGGAAGAGCCAGAGGGGCCTGAAGGGTTGATAGGCCTGTAGCTGTTTCATAGAGTTTATTTTTCTGTTATTCGCATCTCTGAGCGCTGCTTTGGGGGCTGGGCACGTCAGAGATTGTGGTTCTGCATCCATGGCAGCCCCGAGGTCTGCCAAGGCTTCGCTTATCTCCGGAATCTACAGTGGAATGAAATGAATAGAGGAAAAATTACAAATTGAACTTAACACACAAGGGACCCTAAGTGAAAGTGTTCCTACCGAGTACCTAAACCTTCTCATTTGTGTGGTGTGCGCCTTCGTCCAAGCCAGCACCTCCTGACCTCTCCCCTCTTCCAAAATCAAGGCTAGGGAGGCCCGGGTGACTAGGTTGACTAGCGTTTTAAGTACAAGTAGAAATTATTTACTTCTGTATTTAGTGGGGATCTAAAATTTTTCTACTTTCAGAAAACAAGTAACCCTAAATAAAGGCACTTGCCTGGTACAGCGGCAGTGTATGAGCACTGAAAAGTACTACGAAACACCTGTTACACGCAGAGCTCTCTGCACGAGATCTTCCCCCGACGACGCCTTAGCTGGAACTTCTTCCATTAGTCCGCCATTTCTAATCACTGCCGAAGCTCAGAGCGGGGGTAGCCCGTGCCCTTGTGAGGGCCCTTTACCACCCATATGGTCTCATGTGAAATGCAGGAGAAAGGAGAAGCTAACCCTCTACCCCTCCCTCCAAAACAATCCAGGCCAGTGCCACAGTTTTTTACGGTAGCCGAGTACTCCCAGCAACCCCCCACTCCCCTGCCTACACAGATTCGTGGGAGGAGGTAACAGTGAGGCTGTTACCTACTGTTGTCCCTTGAATTTCGTTAATTTCGAAAAATGCAGGTTAAGTTATAGACTGGACGAGAGTTTGTTAGACTCCCAGCCAGTCTTTCCTTGTAAAAGCTGAAGCTAAGCCTGAAGATCCAGTGAATTTATTCGCGAAGGGTCTGGGTACAGGCGTTGCCTGCAGTGAAGTCAGGTGAGGTGATTTAGTTCTATGTTATGATACAATTTTATACTTATTTATCTCTTATTGTAGGGTACAATTTTGTTTCTTGCATCTACAATGTTGGACAAGGTTATTTGCCCTTGGTACATAATTAAAACACAGAAGTTAAAGTTTTTACTGAATTGTGTGCACTGGACAATCAATTTTTGAAATTTTGAAGAAGAAAAAAGGGGGAGGTTATTAATAAATTTTACAACACCACCTGTCTTTGACAATCTCAAGCCTTTCGGTCAATTAGTGATCAGATTATTATAAATGCTAACAATAAAAAAATACATTTTAATTTGTAACATCGTTTCAGCATTCATCATACTTCAATATTAAAAAGCAATTAAAACATGTATACAAACATATCAATATGAGCATCAATCAAAATAACAACTTAGCACAAATTATAAGAAATACATCGAACACAAGAATATCTTCACTGATTATACTCCCTTGTAATGATAAGTATTTTGCCTGTGAAAAATCGCTGATAATCTTCTTCTCACCTTCGTCGCGGCACCATCGTGTATGCTCGCTGGTGAGTGAAAGCTGTCTGAAATATCCTTCTCTTGCTGCACATTGTAACCGACGTTGCGATGCTTGCAGCATCAGTTCATGAGATTATCCATGACGGGGTAGGTGTAATTAATGCTGGCAGCTAGCTTACTAAAACAAAGGCATTATAGCAAGAAATGGCTGTCTTTGGATTACAACACACCTCGTCAGATTCATGCTGCCAAGAACTTTTGCACAGAAAACCTAGCTGCCTGCCAGTGTGTTAGATTAAAACGTTTATTGGCGAGCGTCTGTTCGAAGTTCGAAACTTGGCAGACCCGCCATTATTCTCGAGTTATTTATGTGTGTGAAAAGTGTGTTAATTATTACATGCATGAACTGATGCAATGCATTCTCGACATTACCCAATTCAATATTCTTAATGGCCTAAGTACCCTAGGCTTGTGGTAGTGTTCCTTTCCGCGCACAGCACGTCATTTTCACTGGAAATTCGTTGACTTCGAATGTTCTCAGTCTCACGTACACAATATGCAAACTTCATTCAGCTCCGTTGAAAATTTTTCCAGTCTCTACCTGGCTTAAACATAGCCTTACGTGAGAAACAAACGAAATGATATCTCTATTGTTTATTTTCAACTGAGTTAACTACACAAGCTCGCCATTTTCGCTTGAACTGAGTGCAACAAGATGTAAATAGAAGATTTTTCTGCAACTCCACCGGACAACAACGACGATGGAATCAACATGAAGATTAGGCGAATAGCACAGCACTACTAAACAATTAACATAATATTTACAACATTGAAATATAATTCAATTCATAGGAAAATAATATGTACAACTATACAGTAATGTGAATTACTGACCAGGGATCGTTTCAAACATCACTAAACAGAAAACAACACAGAACCACATCTTTGCCAGATTAAAAACAAAAATCAAACGAGTCGTTTAAAACAAAGCAATACTTCATGAAGAGAATCAAACCTTGTAAAACGGTAAGCAGCTCCGTCGTAATAAAATAAATATCAGGCCAAAATATTCAAACTTGTTGGCACCACTAATAGAGGAAAATTCTCCCTTTCACTTCGCTTATACAATGGGAATCTGTACACAGTAGGTTTTGTAGATCAACCAAGGGTGTTTATGTGTGTCGGTTAGGACCATGTGTAAACAATGCATAGGACTAGATGTGCTTCCTGTTAGGCATTTAAATATGTGTAGGCTTAAAATTCTTATTACTTCGTGGGTACCAGCAACACTCCTCCTAGGCGACGTATCCCTAAAACACAAGCCTTATTATTTGAGGCGTAGGTTATCAAAACATAACTTCTAGTAGTAAAGATGGTGTGTGTCTCTTTCACATGGGAAAAATAACAAAAAATTTGTGTGCTGTCACTGGCTAGTGGAATACACAATGCTCGAACTTCAGTGCTCGCGTCATAATAAATTTCACAATAATAATTATACTCGTGCTCCCAAATAAAAGTAAACAAACACAGGGGATCTCATGTAACCGAAAATAAATGTCGTAATCTTCCACCTTATGTGGGCAATACTCATGTCGTTCAGATATTTCACTTCGGAGTAATTGGCTTTTCGTATGCCCTTAGCAGGAAGAAATTCAATCTGCCTTTAACTTGGCCTGTAGCTGGGTTCATTAATTCGTAACAATTCTTGTTGACTGTACTAGATACCACATATGGCCCTTCAAATAATGGTAGCAACTTCTTAGTAATGTGTTCCCAGTACTTGCTGACATTTAACACCCTCACTAAAAATAGTTGTCCAACAGGCTATTTTAACTGGTCGTGCGGTTAAGCAGAAAAATGCCTGATAACAATTACAATTACGTGCAAATTAAGCTCCCCAGAGCGATGCTAACCCACCGGGGAGTGGAGTTGGCATATGGGCAACGAGATAGAAAAATGTTCCAGTTGATGAAGTCTATTGTAATTACATGTCCAGTTGCAAAAAATTTAATGCTCGCCTGGCATGTGTGGGAAAAGCCGAAGCCTTGCTGCTAGCTGACTGCCTCTCCCGCCTGCTGTGGCTTGCCCTCACACCGAAACAGGACTACTTTCTGAGATGACTTAAATTATCGACCCTTGCATTAGTGAAATAAAATAATTAAACAAGTGAAAACAATAGAAATATTCTTACGACATAAACCCTAGTGAAATGGGATGGACAAAACTCTCTGCAGAATATGAAAATAAATAAATACACATTACCTTGCTACACAACAAAATATAACAACACCTGCAAAACAAACATAAACCTTTAAATGAACAACACAATAAAGTTTCTTAATTAGACCTGGAATGTTCCAGTTCAATACACTGGCCTAATTATCCTTCCATGGCATCTCGCATCTCCATGGCAACCACCGGCTGCACTTGTACTGGTGTGTCCTGCTCTTGCACTGTACCTGGTCGCTCCGGTGGCTGGCCGCACACTCCAGACCAGTAGAGTACAGAACGCTGCTGCGGGCAGTGTAGACTTAGGCCGGAAAAACAGTCTTAGAGCTGGGGGACGTACATACATCAAACACCTCCCTCATCCCTTTCGAGACAATTTGTTGGCCGTTTGATATCACTGGCAGCAGCTGCAGATGCGGGCAGGCCTGAATGATCGCAGGTGGTACCACCGCTAATGTGGCCATGCCGCATGATGCAATGTCGGCTGTGGCCCCTTCCTCCAAGGCATCTCCAGCTACCTGCAATGTTTTCACGGTGGTGGCAGGTGTTTCCGCCTGCATGATCGCTGAAGGTACAGCAAGCTCTCAGACTAGCTGCCCTTGCTGTTACCTTCCTTGCTTTTGCTGTCTTCTTGCTGAACTCGCTGCCTCCGGTTGCGACCCGGCTGAATAGACCCTGCAACCACACAGACACTTGCATGAATGCCTGTCCCTTGCTTAACATGCATATGCACATTCTCCTCTTTTTTACATGCTTATTTAACTTGTGCCCCTGTATACTGCATCTGCGCATGTCCACCTTGCTTATCATGCTCCTTTTGCACGTGTTTTTGTTGCACTTGCTCTCCATGTATTTGATCCTTGCACTTGTTCCCTTGCACTTGCTCTAGAGGCTTTTCGGGTTCGCTGTGAGGTGCTTCTACACCGAGTGACTTCTGTGTCCTCTCTTCCGCCACACTTGCATTTCCTCGAAGTGCGGATGCATTTTCCTGCTCCCTCTGCTCGTCTTGGAGCTCGTCATCGATGTTCTCGCTCAGTAGCACCTCTGGTTGTGCTTTCTCCTCGGCGTGCACAGACAGGTCCCTGCAGGGTCTCCCCTGAATTGCTGTCACACCTCGCTTCTCCTCTCGCCCCTCCTCGGGCTCAACATGGCCTGCACAGTTGTGGGATTAAGACACACCGGGAATGCCCTTGTTGTCGACAGCACCCGGGGTTAGCCAGATGTTGTCCCGATGCACCCTCACCTTCCTTCTGCCCATGCGGATAGAATATGTGGTCGACCCATGCTTTTGTAGCATGTAATGTTGTCCACCATCGTGCGGCCAATCCTGGGACAGAAATCTTTTATCTTTGTCGACCCCTTGCTCTTCATGCACTTCCGGTAGTGGTCGGTTCGTAACTGGTAATCATTGTGCCATATAACAATCCTGACATTGTTTTACTTAGCACAAACAATTTTGCTCTTGCCATCTTTGCGTATCGGTACTGGGCAACTCGCTACTTTCTTCTTGCTGTGGGCTTTTTGGCTCTCCCGGGAGCCGTAGTATGCGTCCCAATAACACTTCAGAATGTGATCTTCCTGTTGCTGCATTTATTCGCCTTCGCAATGTGTAGCGAATGGCAGGAACGTTATCTGCCCAAGCAGTGTAATTTTCACCTACACATAATCGTAACTGCACCTTGATCTCTTGGTTTCTACATTCTGTCGGGTTGGCCCTCAGGTAGTAGATAGCCATTGTAATGTGGTTAACCCGCCACTGCATACTCAATTCCATCAATTTCTTGCTATGAATTGTGTACCGTTGTCTGTTAACAAATTATGCAGGAATCCCCAGCGCTGGAAAATTTGTTCCTCCAATACCCTTGCTAAATTTCTCGCACTTGCTCTGCTAGTAGGGTACGCCTCTGTCCAGCATGAGAAATTGTCCGTTACCACAAAGAGAAACTTCTTGCCTCCCCTCATTCTGGGGGACGGACCCATTAGGTCCAAACACACCATCGCAAACTGCTTTGGGGTACGTGGTGGCACTGTTGCTGCCTCCCGTCCATTCGATGTGTCTTGTACAGGTTACATTCAATTCATTATCGCACGTATCTCCTCGCATCTTTGTTTATACCTGGCCAAAAAAAAAAATGACCACGGACATTTCTGACTGTTCAACAACAGGGTGTCCAGCCATGTTACCACAGTGCGAATGGACGAAGACATGATCCCTCGTGCACTTGGGGACACACACTCTCCACTTCCCTGGTTGTTGAACTGAACACGTCTCCAATCTGTTGTCTATTATGCACCATCCTCCAAACTGCTGTTGCGCACATTGTTGCATTTCTCCTGCACGAACCTGCAGTTTCGTTGTGCCTCAATGACTACCCTGTACACATTGCTAATTATGTCCTCATTGTTAACAGCCATGATCTGTTGCATGTACACTTCTGATACTGGGTCATGTTAATTTGGCGGCAAAATGGCCTCCCATCCTGTTCCATCTCTGACAATTACCTCATTCTTAGAGTGCCTGGACAACGTAGCTGTCAACTCATTCCGTTTTTCAGGGACATGCTCCAATGTGAAATTGTATGCAGGTAAATGCAATGCCGAACATGTTAAATTACTCCGGGCCTCACACATGCTGTGTGATGATACTAGACACCTGGTTCAAATCTGCACTGATTCAGTCCTGGCTGACGTCAGTCTGAAGGTACAAATTCCTGCTTGCATCGTACGTCGGACACGATCTAAATGCCTGCTTAACTTCTGTGAATGCCTTCTCTGTCTCGCTCGTCCATTGAGTCCTTTTTGTGGTATCAAAAGTTCCGTCAAGGTCGCGGTGATTGATACGTACCTCGGAATATGTTCCTGTAGCCAGTTAATCAATCTGAAAAACTTTCTCAGCTGCTTGCGGGTTTTCGGCTGTGGGTAGTTGTTAATTAGCCATAATTGTTCCGGATTCGGCTGGTTTCCTTCCTGATTGACTACGTGGCCCAGAAAATCGATGCTCGTCTTCCTCACATGGTACTTCTCAATTGAGCATGTAAGGCCAATTATTGCAAGCCTTTCCAGGAATAATGCTAAGTGATTTACGTGTTCCTCCCAGCTGTCTGACCATATAATTATCTCATCGAGATATGCCAGCGTATACTCTCCAATAATGCCATCCAGCACAAATATCATCATCGCCTGGAATGTCGAGGGTGTGCATTACGTTCCAAACAGCATTTGCACAAAACTGGAAGCACCAGCCATCTGGGGCCGTGAAAGCTGTTTTCGGCCTGTCCTCGCATTTCACTGGTAATTGCCAATATCCGATTTTCAAATCCAAGGATGTTCAAACTTTTACTTGCCTTAGTGTACTCAGCACATCCTTAACACTTATATATGGTGGTGGTGAACTGCATGTGACTTGATTTGGCTGTCGAAAATCTACATATAATAACCGTGTTCCGTTCTTCTTTGGAGCTAACATAATTGTGGAATTGAATGGGTTGTCCATTGGCTCTATCACACCATTATCCAGCATTTCCTGTGTCTGATTTTTGATTATCCACATTTGGTGTGGTAAGTAGCCTCGTGGACTAGTGTAAACTGGCTTTTAGTCTACAAGTGGTATTGCGTGTTCTGCTACATTTGTATGTTTAAGTGAATCACTCTCTCCGAATACATCGCGATGCTCATAAAGTACATGCTGAAATGAGGCCTGGTGCTCGCACAGACCTGGTTGTCAAAATCTCCTAATTTGACCTCAGATAGTCTACCCAGTCAAGATTGTACACTGTGCATCTTTCTTTCACGCCAAAACATAACCTCGCAGCTGGTTCCACTATTGTGCGCAGATCGGTTAACCAGAATATCCCCAAAATAGCTTCCTCATGTATCTCTGGGTGTAACAACAACTGTTGTGGTTGTCTCAATGTTGCGTGCCTGAACTGTCATTACAGCCTCTCCTATGGCCGTACTGCAATGCTGGTCCATGGCCAACCAAATAACATGGTCATGGTCATGCATTACATCCTGCTTGCATACAAATTACGGTAGTATGAAGTTATGCGAAGCTGCTGTGTCAATTAATGCATGGTGCAACTGACAGTTAATGGTAACTAGGTTACATATGAAAGGTGCGTGATTGCTACTACTATTTTTATGAGCGCTTATTGTGGAATTAATGTTGCATCTGGTGTTATTCGAATATCTGCAGTCAAGGTGTTGGAAGCGTCCGGCCCTTTCACCCCTACAACCCATTTCCCTGATGTTTAGGTTCTACTGCTTCTCAAATTTCTTTCATGTGCGGATTGTTTGGGCATTTGCTATGCCAATGATACTGCAGCGTTGGACAATACCTGCATGGATAACGGGGTGGGAAATCTGGATTCCATCCTTGCTGTTGCGGATTACTATTGTCTGGTCCACCTCGATATGGTGGTCTCTGACCACTTGTCCATGTTGCTCCACTCCTCTGCTTCTATTGATTGTACATGCTTCTATGTGCTTGTTCCCCGTGCCACTTTCCATGCTGTGTCATATTGTACTGTTTACCAAGCATTGGTGCACTATGACTACTAGAGTGTGGTTGAAAATTATGTGATATGCCAGAGTTAGGTTTATTTACATTTTACGTATTTCGGCTCGTGGCACCATTTTTCTCCATTTGAATCCTGGCAGGATGTTTCATGCATTCTCTCTTGAATAATTGTGGCATGCATTAAGTCTTCAAGTTTCCCATTATAAAAAAGGAATTAAATCTGCTCTGAACTCTGGCCGAGACATTCCTGAAATTATTTCTTAAATTTCACATTCTGGGAAAATCAAATGGAAACTTTTGACAAGTTTATTTTTACATGCAATGAAAGCTGTTAATACTCGCCCACTTGTTGACTTTCCAGAGTCAACCTGATCTGGGCCTGTAAAGATGTGGACACTTCTCGAAATCTGCAGTAGAATGCACATCGAAACTCCTCCCACTAAAGTACGTAGTGGTTGAGTGAGACCCACCAAGAGCATGCGTCTCCGGAGAGTTGCACTCCGACGCAGCTGACCCATTCATCATGGCTGACTCCGTATCTCATGAAAATGGACATGCAGTCTTCCACAAAGGCCGTCGGATCTCCGTTATGGTGCCTGCAAACATGGCCAATGTTTGAACTTTTGATGGTGTATTTGCTGCGATTGGTCCTGGCGAATGCGAGGTATGGGTAGGCTCCGTGGTTCCGCTTCTGGCTGTGTTTTCCATACCTGTTGTTTGTAGCGTCTTTATTACGCATGGAAAAAATTGAAAAGTGGGTTGATAGTTAGGAAGTATTGTCGGGTAGATTGGTATAGGAAACACATGTGGTAGTGGTGGAAAAAATGGTGTCGGTGGTTGGTACACATGCAGCATGATTGTTGGATTAGGTTCAGGTGGCGAGGGTTTGTTTACACTAGCCACATCTGTGGCAGAAGTGCGCAGTGTTTTGTCTACACTATGCTCTCCTCCGCTACTCTGCTGTCCTTCGCCTCTGCCTTGCACCGCTACACCTGTCACGTTGTTAGTGTCCCGTGCCATTGTTATCTGAAAAAATTTGCATTTCACATTTACTGCCATGTCATTGTCCTATTGTCCCAATAGATCCAACACCTGATAACGCGGAGTGTCTGCAGTTTCGATTTGTGCACAAACTATGCCCTGTCTGAATTTATTTGACATGACATGTTCTGTGACACTAAGGCATTCTTTGTGCACACACGTCAGTCCTTGTTGTTGCTGTATCAGCAAGTCGCATACCAGTGGCACATTTTCTACTTTATGGTACAGAATCTTGTCTTTGGCCTTTCTCACTAATTGGTCGGTGTTGGTGTGTTTAGTGATGGCGCGGAATGACGACAAGGGGGGTGGGGGAGGAATTCTCAAGATCTTGCGAATTTATTCCAGTGCTAGTTTGCTTGAAATTCCGCAATAATTTACTTTAAGCTATTTTCGAATGAAAATAATTTCGTAATGAAATAATTCCATTCGGAATAATTTCACTAACTGCCTGCGTGGTGAGATTGTATTCCTCACAGCCTAGTAAAGACATATTTAATGTATATGGTGGTCATGTGGATGGAGTATTTATTAGTGTGAGAATTGGAAAATTTTGAAAATAATATTAGATGGGAGCGTGTGTTTAATGAACATGAAGATGCGTTTGAGTTAAGAGACAAATATGCCTGGCTATTGTTTAATCATTGTAGCAAATTGCAGAGTGCCACTGTCTCTCAATATTAAATGGCTTATCAGATCATGATGCACACATATTAGTTATGCCTCCCATAAATATGCCCATCAAAAGCATTTTATTTATAAGAAAATGCGAAATTTTTGCTGGAAAATGTCTTACATTTCAAATGTAAGCTCAGCAGGGAGCAAAGATCAACATTTGGTACTTCTACCAAAAAATGAAAAATTTAACTCTTTTCTTAACCAAGTCCTCCATTGTTTTGAACAATGTTTCTCATCCCGACAAACCCACAGTAATACCAATAAAGAGAAAATTTTATGGCTCACCGATGGAATAAAAGTTTCCTGCTAAAACAAAAGGAAACTATACAAGGCCGCCAGAACCAACAGCAACCCTGACACAATGAATCACTACAGGAAATACTGCAAAAATTTGAGTAAGATATAAAATCTACAAAAAAGGATTTTTTCTGTAACCTCATTAAGAATTCTCAAAACAAAATAAAAAACACATGGAATATTCTAAAAACACAACAGAAAAAACAACAGAGCAATGTCCAGTTGTAAATCTAAAAGTAAATGACTGCATATTCTCAGACCCGAATTTTGTCGCATATACATCCATATTACTTAAATGTCATAGAAAACATGATTTAAAAAACATTAAACAAGATATAAACCATATTTCTACAATACAGGGTACAGAATACCCTACTATATCTTTCACAAACACAACTCCAAAAGAAGTGGAGAAAACACTCAATTCTTTGCAACCAAAATTATTTAGTGGCTATGATGGCATTAGCTGTAGGTTATTAAAGCAATGCGCTTTTGTATTCTGTGTTCCATTAAGCCATATTTGTAATGGCATTTTCTATACAGGATTTTTTCCAGACAGACTCAAATGGGATATGGTAGCACCATTGTTCAAGAAAGGAGACAAGACCGAAGTAAACAATTACAGTCCCATGTCACTTCTAACTTCCTTTTCAAAAGTAATTGAAAAACTGATTCTCATGTGGTTGCTGCAACATTTTGAGAATCGTAAAATTCTATCAAATTTCCAGTTTGGGTTTAGGAGAAACACATCAACAAATTGTGTAATGTTCAAACTAACAAATAACATTAGTAATGCACTTGATAAAAATATGCCATCTAATGGAATATTTTGCGACCTAACTAAAGCATTTGACTGTGTACATAACATATTATACTGATAGAAAAATTAAAGATTTATCGAGTCTCAAGAACACCAAATAAACCTATAAGCTCATACCTTTCAAACAGACAACAACAAGTGTGGATCAAAGGAAAAACTAATTCATTCTACTCTGAACCAGGAAAAAATCAAGCATGGGGTCCCAAAAGGATCAATATTAGGCCCCCTACTCTTCCTAGTTTATATAAATGACCGTCCATTTGCCTTAACCCCAGAAACCACTCCAATTTTATTTGCAGATGATACTAGCATCTTAGTTTCTGGAGACTCAATAAATGATCTTTCTCAAAAAACGGACACAACATTTACAGAGCTAAATGCATGGTTTACTGCAAATAAATTAAATCTCAACCTAGTTAAAACATAATTTATAAATTTCCTCACAAAGAACAGAAAAAATATTAATTCATATGTTAGCAGTAACACAGACAAAATTAATGAAACTGCAGTGATTAAGTTTCTTAGCTTAAAAGAAGACAACTTACTTAACTGGATATCTCACATTGTATATATTTTACCTAAACTAAGTTCAGCATGTTTCGCCCTGCTGAGTGTTGCTGAGGTCTTGACCAAAATTACAGGAAAAATGGTATATTTTGCCTATTTTCATTCCATCATGTGTTATGGTATAACTTTTTGGGGGAATTCCACTGACAGCAAAAAAGTGTTTAACATGCAAAAGAGAGCTGTAAGAATAATCAGTGGCAAAAGAAAGTCACTCATGTAGACCTCTTTTCAAGAGTTCAGAGATTATAACATTTGCATGTGAGTACATATTTTCAGTACTTAAATTCATGTCCAAAAACAGCCATTTATTTCAGAAAATGAGTCCATTTATAAGCATGACACTAGAGTAAAAAAATGCTTACACGTAGCTTCAGTTAACTTAAAACTTGTCCAGAGAGGGCCATCCTACCTTGGTAGCCAACTTTTCAATACGTTACCACAACACCTTCAAGAAATTTGCTTCTCTAACCAAAAACTCTTTAAAAATCAGCTTAAAGAATTTTTTTCCAAACTAACAATTTATAATGTAGATGTATATCTTAACTACAAAAATTAAGAAATTATTGTGTAACATATCTTTGTATGCATTTATTGTTCCAGTTTTTCTCGTTTCCTTTTTCTCCTGTTTCAGTAAAACGACGATTCTCTACATCATATTGGAGGAGTATAGCCCAAATTATGAGGAAAAGATTTGATGAATGTGTGTGTGTGTGTGTGTGTGTATATATATATATATATATATATATATGCGTGAGTGTATGTGCATGTATGAGTGTATGTATGTGTTTACTATGTCCAGTGTATAACCTTTGAATACTGTAATTTGACTTGTCCAATATCCCTGTACAGCCATCTATTGAAAGATGATCTTACGGATGCAATAAAACCAAACAAAAGAAAAAAAAGTTCTGCTAGCCGTCTTCCTGCTACGCAACTCGTCTTATTCCCGCACATATAGACTGTGTACCAAACAAATCTAGGAATACAGTACCAACAATATAAAATTTCAGCCAAATAACATTCTTTTTAAATTTAGGAATTACTGCCATTCGAGCACACGAAGTTCGTTCTTTGGTAACCGTTGTCAGTAAAGTGTGAAGGTTCGGATTTTTGAACCTTGGCGTCGGAGTGGCGACGTCACTTTGAACGAGTGTGTGCCGTTTGACATGTTTGTGAATTTAATGGACTTCCAATTGATGGTGTTTTAATGTTTGTGTTTTTGCTGCCGTGTTTTAACACGTTTTTAGTTTATTTCTACGTTTATCATATCGTAACCCAGATTTTTGTTGGCTGTACGTGGGCACAAGGCTACGTGTCTGTGAAGTGCACTGATGCAGGGCATGTTGCTCTTTGACTGATGCACTCGAAAACAAAACAAAACACGGCTCTGAAAATAATCTGTCAGCTGCGCTGCATGGATTTGTGTATTACATGGGTTTTATATGTATGAAAATTTGTATTCGTTATAAATGAAAAAAAATCGTCTTATTGATCTGTGAATTGTTACGGTCTAATTAAAAAAAAATAGAATGTCGGCAACAGGGTGGTTTATCGTGTGTCTTTTCGTCACAAGTTTTTCAGAAGGTTTGTTAATGATAATAATTTAATGAGTTGATTTTCTCTTTAAATGGTGCTAAAAATCAGTTTTAGTATAGGAATATTTCTGAGAATGAATATTGTCTGTGCATGTTAAATATTACATTAGTTTGCAAACTAAATGTTAACCTATGCATAATTTGATTTGCTTTAGATCTCCTAAGTTAGGTTATCTTATCAATTGATTCGGATGTATGTTATTTTGAAAGTTATTTCATCCTTCCAATTTACACAGTTAGTTAGCCAAATTTTATTTTTTGTTTATGTATTTGGTTAGGGCAACACTAGTTTTATGCTAGGATAGGTATGCCATAGCACACAAGTTTGGATTTTCTTTTTGTTGGGTTAATATTTTTGATTGTATTTATCTCTCACAATGTCAAGGTGTATGACCTTTGCTGCAGTTATCAAATCGCAGTGTATTGCTGATAGGCTGCGGATTCAGTACTTACCGTTGCCCAAGCCAGATGTGCTGAAGGTTGTTCCTTTGTTGAGCAACATCATCCAACCTATAGCTAGACAGGGGCATTCCATTTCAAGTGATGCAATCGAAATTATCTTTATTATCTTTCTGTTTCAAAATTAATTTTGGCATATGCATGTATATACTCCATTCACGGTTACTTCCACCTTTCCTGAAGCCCTGCTGATCGGCGGCAATACTTAAGAATAGGGGCTTTTCTGGAAAAAAAAATTGGAAAGGGGTATAATTTTACTTTACTAATTACACAGAACACGAATTTACTAGGGGCATCAACATTTCACTAATAGATATCCCAAAAACGATAGTGGGGAGGTCTATGAATATCAGGGAAATTGGGGGGATAAAATGGGTGAAAAAATATGTAAATATCTATATATATACACATACACTCGCAATTAGGCTACCGCCCGGTGGCGAGCTCTCTCAACTCTCCTTCACCCAACCAACTCCTTTTCCACTCCCTTCCTGAATTTACCAATCCCTCTCACAGATACTAATTCCTCCCTCAACACATTCCACTCCCTCACATACCTCACAAGCATGGGCTGCCTACCCCGCTCCGTTCTCCTCCACACCCTCTGAAACTTCTCACTGTTGTTTCCTCTTCCCCTAAACACCCCCTTACTTAGCTTGCAGTGTAGCCCTCCCCATCCTCCCTCTTCATTCACCATCCTGTACATCCTGACTAACCGTTCAACTTTCCTCCTGTCCTTCAATGAGCTCCACCCCATTTCTTTCATTATTACTGATGGCCTATAGTTCCCTTCTTCCTCACCATCTTGTCCCTTCCTCTCCTCCCCTAACCTCCTAACATACCTAAACAATTTCCCCCATTCCTTGCCTTTTCCTTCTTCCACCATGTTCCCCAGAAATACATTCTTTGCATGTTTGATCTTCCTTTCAAGCACCCTACCCATTTGTTTCTTCATTTCTGTAGATCTTAACATCCATTCATTTCTCCACTTGGCATGTAATTTTCTGCACTTCTTCATTTTCAAAATCTCCTGTCCATAATATGGCGGATCTCCCCAAGTCCGTAACCTTTTCATTGGCACAAAGTTCTCTAACATAATCTCCATTAATCCTGTATAAACTCCCTCCACAACACCTCTACACCCTCCTCCATAGACCATTATTTAAACTTATCTCTCAGGAATATTTCTGCCCCCTTCTTGTCTCCTCTCCCATACTGCCACACCAACCTTTCTGCCATTTGCACTTCCCTCATCCTGCCAATCCCAATTTCCACAACCGGGATATGATGGTCGCTTATACCATCCAATACTATTGCACCAACTACATAATTCCTAGGTCTGACCAACACCACATCCGGTACTGACCCAACAGCCTCCTCATTCCATCTCGTAGGTGTTTCTACTACCTGGACTGTTCCTCTGTTGACTAACTGTACTGCTATTCTCTGCATCATGCTACCCATTCCTTCTGCACCCTCTACCCATTTCACCCCTGGCATATTCAAATCCCCTGCTACAACAACCCACTGCCTGTCCTTTAGTCTATCGACCCTCTCCTTGATCATCTCAATTTCCTGCCATCCCTGTCCTGGTGGTCTATACGCTGCCAGCAAAGTGATTTTCCTATTACTACCACCATTCAATTTAATTTCCATTACCTCGACATCCTCACTAACGCATTCTACCGCCCCTTTTAGCCCTTTCCTTACACACACCATTATTCCTCCTGTTCTCCCATCCCTGTCTCTTCTGAAGATAGTGAACTTATCCTGCCTACACTCTATGTTCAGTATTTCCTCAATCAACCAAGTCTCCACAGCTACCACTATATCCGCCCCATATCCTTCAACCTTTCCCCAAAAGCCCTCCAGCTTGTACACACTCCTACAGTTCACCACCATTATCTTTATACTAGTACTCTGCTTTACCATCCTACATTGCTTACCTCTTATCTCCATTCCTGCAGCCTCATCAATGCTATCTTCTCCATTTCTCTCCCGTTCCGTTTTCTTGCTTCTAACTGATTGCTATTTTAACAACTGCTGCTCTGCCCTAACCCTCTCCATGCAGCCAGCTACTTCTCTACCTAACAGATCACCCAGAATCCTCTTTCCCTGTTCGGTCAGGTGAACCTGGTCCCTCCCTACACTTTCCCAGCCTACCCATTTCCTACTATCTATAAATGTAGCCCCCAAATCCCTACACACCCTCTCATATACCTCACTCACAGCCACTGCCTTCCTATAGGATACTCCTTTCCTAACCAGCACACCACTGACTACTGCCCTAGCTCCAGGGAACTTCTCCCACACTTTCCTCAGCGATCTCCTGAGGTCCCGCTCTACCTCCTGCCCCACCTCCCTATGAGCCAGGTAATATTTATTTATGACAATACATTAAATTGCAAAAAAAAAAAACCCCAATTAAAAAATTAATTAAATAGACAATATTGTTAATACAAGCTACAAATAAGATAGAAGGGAAGGGCTGAGAACATCAGGGAAGTTGTGGGGTGAAAAAATACAAAATAAGTACATTTTAATTATAAACTTATACCCCTCAATTTCCCTCCAGTTCTTAGCCCTCCCCACTATAGTATTTCTAAATTGTATTGGTAACATTGTCAATTTAGGTTATGTTCAGTTCAATCTTTTTGCAATTAAACATGTTTTCATGAAACAATATTATAGTAATATTACAGATAGTACTAAAATATGTTAAATTGAAAAACACACACATTATTTCTCAGTGCAAATAGGCTTTACATGACAATCATTTATGGGGAAACTCCAAGATCGTCGATGTGTGACGCTTCGGATCACCACCTAAAAAAAAAAATTGCCAGCCCACCTTGAATCGCTGTTTTGGGGGAAATACTCCTGTGCTGGTGCTGGGACTCTGGCTTGGTGCATAATGTTTGGCTACCCATGTACAGTATTTTTGCAATTTAACATATATTCGTGAATAATATTATATTATGTACATGTTTCACTCGTTTTACCCCATAATGTCCCAGATCTTCACAGCCCTCCCCACTATCGTTTTTGGGGTTTCTATTGGTCAAATGTTAATGTCCGTAGTAAATTCATGTATTGTGTAATTAGTAGAGAGGAAACACATCACTTTCCAAGATTTTATTTTATATTTGAAAAAGGCCCCTATACTTAAGAATTATGGAAATTTTTACGCTACTCACCCAATACATAGTATTACGTTGCATACACACGACAATGTGTACCCTATTACACAATTTTCCACACACACACACACTCACATTACTGATCAAATATTATAATTTAAATAATTCTGTGTGTATATTAGTACACACACAACCGTATTTTCACACAATTATTTGATTGAACAGGTCTACCTGAATGAATTGCATTTAAAACTTGCTTTCATGCACTGTTCGAAACACCTTATGACCGTTAACATCCTCCATTAGTTCTGATCATTCCCACAATGCACTGTGATGTCTACAAGTCAAAAATGCTACTGCTCAACCATCGACTGTAACTTTAAATGGAAAATACATATTGCAACCCTATGCAACAGATTAAGTTCTTATGCTTTGCTTTTTACTCCATTAAGAAAACATGTTCTCTGGAAGCAGTCAAATCACTATACTTTGCCAATGTCCACTCTATATTGAAATATGCATAATATTTTGGGGTGTGTCTCAAGATTGGAAAAAGGTCTTCAAAGCTCAAAAACAAATTATACACATTTTAGCCAACATTAAAGCCCCCACTTCTTGCAAACATTACTTCAAAAAGCTAAATATTCTCACACTTCCTAGCATATACATTTATAACGTTATTATTTTTGGATTAACTAACTTAAATTATTGCATAAACAATGATATACATTTGTACAACACAAGACAAAAGAAAGACATTCATATTACAGCGCACCGAACAAAGAAATTTGAACAAAGCCCATTTCTTTCATCAATAAAATTTATTAATAAACTACCAACAACACTGAAGCAGCCTTTGAAGGACAACAAGTTGTCTCTTTTTAAGAAACTGCTTTAAAAATATCTCTTAGAAAATGCATATTATAGTATAGATGATTATTTTTAGCGAATATAATGTGCTATAAAAATTTGCAGCTGTGTAATGTTTTTAGTATTGTGCATTGTAATAAATAAGTTATTGTAAGTTACTATGTTTATATTTTACTAATTATTATATTGTAATATTTTTTCAGACTTTTCTATGTAATTTTTGTATCTTTTATATATTTGTGTTTATCTTCATGACAATTCCCATCACATTTGTTGTGTAAAAGTGGAAGCTAAATAAATAAATAAATAAATAAATAAATAAATTAATGGTGACGCACATAGTGTATAAACACCATCTTGGAAACTATAGCGTATGTTACTATATGTATTTCTTTCATTCTACTAGTTATCCATTTGATGTGTTGTTTACCTGTAGGTATAACCTCAGTGCCTCTGCATAAATATAGCTACTCTGTAAATGACGTTTCACACATTAAATGTTCATTTCAAACAGGTATCTTACATGTAAAACAATTCAATGACCCGATATAAGTAGATTCGACTAAATTATACGTGTTTTATAGCATAAACACAGCAATCTTGATAACCCTCCGCACTATCACAATTAATTTTTTTTACAGAAAATTACTCCAAGCCTCTCCAAAATTCCTAGTAATTATGATTACTAATAATCATATCTAACATATTCAGGTATTATTTTTTCGATTTTTGAAGAAGCCCTTTTTCTTTAGAATAACTGTTCATCCTTCGTTAGTGTCTGAACCTCCTTCAGTAACACTATGTATTTCACGTGTATCACTTCATTACTGCATTTTCACTGTAGGGAATGAAGGCATGAAACTGTTAGGTCCCCACTAATACCAGTTGTGCTTTCTGATATCAAGCTTTCAAGTGTTCCTGGTATGTGCAGTAAAATAACTCAATTTATGTTATATTAATTGCACTCCATTTGAAAAGCTGCGTAGGTATCATGATCTGATCACTCTACAGTCTCTGAAATCTTGGACAGGCTGCCACACTTAATCTACTCCAAAGTTCCTTTTGTGATAACTCAGATTACCAATTTGTTTTGTTCTTAGTTTGTGCAGCACTGCCATATAAGAAATAGTACCTATATCTTGTCCAGTGACAGTGAAATGTAGTAATGGTTAAAAAACAAATTCAGTTTTATTTGAAACAAATGGACATCTACTGTTCAGTATTGTGTGTTAAACACACTGAAATGAAAACAAAACTTGATTTTACAGTGATCCTTATAATGCACAGCAAATAGTAGGGCTATTGCCTGATCATAAATTCCTGTGGAATGAATGTCTTAATGTAGGTAAGCATAGAACTTGGATTGTTTAGGGCTAGGAACAATTTCTTTTTTCGAGATGATCATCTGTTCACAAAAGCTGTTGACAAATTCTTCAATGGTTTTGGTTATTGTTTCAAAACTACACCTGTCAAGTTATAACCATTGTTTGTATGTAGTACTGTCAACCATTTACGTACCTTCCGCTTTCATTGACACAAAATCTTTCTTTTCAGGCATGATCTGACTTACTTCATCATTACTTCATCACTATTGTTTCATCTTTTAAACTTTTTCTACAACTGTATCAAGCTTTGGATTAGGAGTAAACATGACACCTTTTTCCTTAACCAGATCTTTGGCTTTTATAGCTATTCTGTTTCACAATCTCTTTTTATGGTTTTTTAATGTATATTTTAAATTTCCCCAAACAGCCTGCCAATAATTTTTTTTGTGTTGGATACTAGTATGCAGAAAACAAAATAATATACTGCTACTGGGGGTGGTGATTCAGAGTGATCTTAGGTGGAAAAACCAAGTAAGTGGTATCAAAGGGAAGACCTGGGCTTTGGAAATGCTGGGGAGGATCTTGAAGGCAGTATGGAGAGGTGAAGGAGAAGGCTTATAAAGCTATGATTAGGCAGATAATAGAATATGCAGCTTCTGTCAAGAAAACCTATATGTGGAAGAGGAGGTACTGGGATCGTTGGGCAAAAATAATAAATCAATTATTTTCTCACAACTTTTAGAATTTAAAACTTTGCGAACAGCAAGATTTAATGTCTGTACTTTGATTGCAAAACAGCTATTCACTAAAATATTGTTACAGTCTTGTATACAGGATGTTCTACGACTCTACCGACATACGTCGGCAGTGTAGTCTACAGCTCATTGGCAACAAAACATTCATATAAAAAAATGGGCTACGCAGCGCCAGTACCAAGTTACAGAGGCAAATGTGAAAAAAAAACACACAGCCTCACAGAACACATTTTTGCATTGGCCTACAAGAATGTGGAATAGCTCACACCAGCTGCTCAAAATGTGCACCGCCCACCCGTAAGCAGGCTGCGACGCGTTGCATTATGGAGCGTTGCCACTGCTTGTGAGGTAGGTCTGTGCATAACTGATCGGTGGCCTCGGTAATCACCTGCTGTAACGGCATGTGTGTCCAGCCGCAGTCCGTCGTACACCCTCTTCAGGCAGCCCCACACGAAGAAGTCTAGAGGGGAGAGGTCCGGAGAATGCCCCGGCCGTAGGACTGGCCCACTTCATCCAATCCAGCGGAGTGGAAACGCAGTATTAAGGTACACAGTGACAGTCCTTCCAAAGTGTGGAGGAGCCCCATCCTGCTGTAGCCACATCCGCTGGCGAACCTCTAACGGTACATCCTCCAATAATACAGGGAGGGTGTTAACCAGAAACTCCCTGTGTTAACCAGAAACTTAACTAGATGGTGAGCAGTAACACTACCAGCAAAGTAATGTGGGCCAAGCACACTGCACCACACGTTGACAGAAAACCTTTCCTGGAAATTGGTTTCCGTAACATCGTGTGTATTGGCGGGTGCCCATGTGTGCTCATTGTGGCTGTTGGTGACTCCCTGACGCATAAACGTTGCCTCGTTGGAGAAAAGAATGAGGGGCAGTGTGTCCACGTGTTACTGCATCCATGCGCAAAACTGCAGACAGGGGGCATGGTCCTGGGGCCGCAGGTGTTGTACCATTTGCAGGTGGTAGGGATGCAGGCCGTCGGCATGCAGTATCCTCCGCACCTGCGTTGGCGACACCCCTGTCGTCCGTGCAATCGCACGTACGCTGTTATGTGGTGCTTTTGCGATCTCGTCTGGTACAGCCACGTCACGCCGGTGATACTCATGCTCCTGTGTTCATTGCAGGCAGGCTCCCGTCTTCCTCCAACACTGATACACCTTGACGAACGTCGTATGATGCGGCATTCGAAGGGCTGGGTACTGCCGACGATTCTCCACCGCCGTACTATGCCCATTGCTGGCATAGAATCCGTACATTTACACCATGTCTGTGTACTCTGCTTGTGTAAACAGTCCTGGCATGGTGCGTCTCCTCACCTTGTAACACCAACACTGTCAGGCCATCCCGGCGTCCTGACGGTGTGGCCTGCTTGTGGTTTAATAGGACAGTTTGTCAACTGTGTGTGTGTGTGTGTGTGTGTCTCTTTCACCTGTCCTGTCATCACAGCAATGGATGGGTTTCTCCACTGCAGCTATCTGTGTTTCTTTCATGTCCGTCCCTGTAACTCGGTACTGGAGCTGCATAGCCCATTTATGTATATTACTTTTTGGTTGCCAATGAGCAGTAGAATAAACTGCCGACGTATGTCGGTCTAATTGCGGAACATCCTGTAGAGCAGCCTGCCATGTTTTCAGTAATAAAATTGTGCCGTACCACGAATAATTGGTTACATGCTGGTTAATTATAATATTCTTGTACAATATAGCTGATTCTAAAATACATTCCCAACAGCTAATATGCAAGTTTAATTTACACAAAGAGTATAGATCAATACAACAAATTAAACTTGCTCCAATTATAAGCAATTACAAAATGATTTAAATAGACTTAGCAAAGGCTTTACATTACCAATTGCAAAATTGATTAAAAGGTTTGCAAAACTTTCAAATATAAAAATATCAAATATTGATTAAAGGGATAGCAAATGAAACACTCATAATTATTTCATTAAAAAATACATTTCTTACTCGGCACCAATAATCACTTATGTGCAAAGGAAGGAGGGCAGCCACAGTGGGCCAGTAAAGCTTCCATTCCACTAAAATGAATTAAAATATTTCAATAAAAATAGTTACGAAGGGAGGCATTGAAGTGAGACCCTTCAAAGCTCCAACCATTGATATACGATACCAAAACGACACATAACATTTAAAACAATGTGTTGACGGTTGAGTTGTGGAAACTAAGAAAATACTTTAAAAAGATATTAAACTTGGGCGGTGGACAAAGACAATCACAAGACGATAAAAACAAGAGCACAGTAGATGCGATACCATAGTAAAAGTGAAACATAATTTAGAAGGGTTACCCAAACCAAATTAATTTTGAATTTGATAAGCAGCTACTGCAGACATAAGCAACTACACACACATGTCCCACAAAATTAAAAAACCATTAAAACCCTACCACAAAGCACATAACATTTTCCACGACTCACCATACAATACCCCATTGCTCTGCTTCAATGAGTAGATGAAGTCGTCAGCTTAACACAATTGTCGAGAGGCAGCTCAGCTAGGTGAAGAGAAGTGCAGGCGACCAGATGTAGGACAAGGCGAAGCAGAACGTAACAATACCCTGACTCGGCTGCGCAAGGACTTAAATCAACTACTGTTGCCATTCACAGAATAATATGCACGTGTAAGGGAAGGGGGAAGGTAGGAGAGGGAATGTAAGGAAAACAAAGGAGGGGATCCGAGCACGCTTCCAATAAATGCCACCAGCTGCAAGTAGAGAGGGTGCTCAAAATATTAATGGCAATGGTGCAGATGCGCAACCCTCACCCAAAAACCTGTGCTCTGGCGACTAGTCTCTCGCTTCCTAAATCCGTGTCGTTACACAATACAAACATTTCACAGAAGATACAGAGGCAAAGATGCTCAAACACTGAAGGTAGACTAGAAATAGTAAGGAAGAATACTGATGGACAGTTCATAGATTTGTAGAAAGTATAGTAACATATAAGTCAATGTCCAGTTGCAACGCTTCAAGCAAAGGAGCGACTAGCTCCATTTTCAAGTTGGACTCCGGAGACCGTGGGCAAGACGAGAGCCGTGGCAGATCTTAAGGCATATTATTGCCTTAAGATCTCAGTCTTTTCTCTGACATTGCAAACTGCTACACGCAGATGTCGAGGGGGTTGCGGCAGATGAAACCAACAGGGGCACAGCCTCCTTAAGCAGCAGTTGCAGACGGCGCCAAAGCAGATGTTAGCAGAGCAGGGTGAACTTGGCACGGCTTGGTCGGAGGGCAGGAACAGAACATTAACAAGGAATAGGAAATGGAAAAAAAAAAAAAAACGAGGAACAAGGGCAAGGACACATAAGTGCGTTAACAAAAAGTCAATACAATCGTAACAAATATTAAATGATTAATTACGTATCACAAAGGCGTTTATTTGTGACACATGAGCTTTCCTAAAAGTGCTAATTGAGCTGAGTGAAACAAGACTTAGAGTATTAGGGCTAAGAAACATGGATTTTGAATGGCCCACGAAATTTTGGAATTCAATCCCTGCCAGATTTTTTCATAGGTCTGCTAAAATATAATTCTTACGCAAGACCAGGTACCCTACTTTGTACGTTACTGGCAATCTACCCTGGTCCATTTTGGCAATAACCTGCTGATCCACAGCATCGAGCCTATGAGTGACCTCCATCAGCAAGTGGTTATGGTCAGCATCACAAAGGGGAGATGGAAAGGGAGGGATGTTTCAGGTATTTTACAGGGGATGACCAAGGTGGTGTCCAAGGAAAGGGAGAGAAGGAGGAACTCCCGTGGAATAATGATAATGAAGTGCATTATTAAACCCTAAGTTGATAAAATCTAGGTCTTGATTGCAATAGGTATTATCCTGATTGTAGAAAATTGTCAAACAGGCCTTAAATTCTCATTGAACCATTCCACCTGGTTCTCTTTAGGATAATACGGACTAGAAGTGAAAAGTTCAACTGCCCAGTGAAAATACATATTTTTAAAAGTATTATAAGTGAAATATTTTGCAATATGTGTCAATCTCCATAGGAGCACTAAAAACTTTCAATACCTGCTCCATGAGAGCTCTTAATGGAAGAATCCTTCATGTTACAGAGTAGTAACAAAATTACAAACTTGGTAAAAGTGTGCAGCAGAATCAAAATGCATACTATACCCTTCTTAGATTGTATCAAAGATACAATCTTAGATTGTCAAAAAATGTTTAAGTGAACTACATTGTAAGGACCCTGTGGCACCTACTTCACTGCGTGGCCCACATTGGTTTGCTGTGCCTGTTTACATTTTTGACACAATTCACAAGCTCTTACAATCTCAGAAACATTGTCTTTAAAGTCGGCCAACCAAACTGAACAGCTATTTTATTAATGGTTTTACTGACACCCAAATGCCTGCCATAAACTGAATTGTGGAAATATGAAAACATCATGGGCCATAATGACTCTGGAACCATGATCTAACGTGTACATAGGGAAGCAGAACTCCTGCACTTAGATCCGTTCTCACCTGGGTGCATAATGTATCATTTGCGTGGGCCTAATGCAGATTAACGAAATATTAGGGAAAATTTTGTACAGTCGACTATCAATGTATTGTTATCACATGTACTGGTAAATTGTATCCACCAACAATTTTTTTGTGGTCCTGGAGAAATTCCTATTTAAATAATGTTAACATAACCAGTTTTTATCGTTTATCGCTTGTTGCATCGATCTAAGTATATTTTGGGTCCTGTCACCTAAGATTTCCTGCAAATATCGTTTTTGAGCTGGTTGTTTATGCAAACATCTAGTAACTGGATGTGAAATATGTCACACGCATCGCTGTTTATCACAACTCTGGGGTATATTGTCTGTCTTCCCAACACATCTGTCTGACACTGCGGTGTGGTGCAACGTGCGAGATTGGCTTGCTACGTCCCCTACAATAGGGGAAGTGGTTACTTAGCAATCAGCGTGGTGACCTAGTATCCTCTCTTTCACCCTTCTTTTTGTCTCTCCTCTTACATGCCAACGAGAGAAGAAGCTGTTGTCTACCAAAAGAAAAAGCACGTCCTCATCAGCCATGCATGCTAGCCTTCACATGCCGGCCTCAAAACAAATAAAATGCATCTAGCGAACGTAGAAATTTTATCAAGATTATCTGTTGCTCAAAATAATCATGCCTATCATCACTTGTATTTCAAAGCAAATGGTTTTGACTGAAAATGTTACGCAAAACATTTTAACGAGGAATTATTGCAAAGATGTTTTCTTTTGTAATTAACAGGAGTTTTTTCCCATAAGGTTGGTGTTCTGGCATCAAATTAACATGATTTTAAAACGTAATATTTATTTAACTCGAGAGGCAGCATCTTCATGAATAAAATCATATGCACAGTAGCATATAGTTGACCTCGCCTTGTCACCAAAAATTGTGTGAACATCGAGCAACTTGTATTTTAATTGTAAAGATAATTTTTGGTAACTTCTTACAGGGAAATCAGAGGATTTATATTGATTTATTTCAATAGAGATAGCATCTTTTGAATAAACTGATAAAATGTGAGGGCTTATTCGACACATTTTGCCGTCTAATAATGGGTAGGTAAGCAGCAAGCCAAGTGCAGTGTAACTCATGACAATGAATATCAGAGGACGTGGTTTTGAATGATTAAAAGACAGTGAAGAAATCAATTTTTATCACCGTATTTATTCATTTCTGTATCAAAATTACAAGTTTTCTTTGCAGTAAAATATATTTAATTACTTTAAAAGACACACATTTGCCACAGGCACTAGGTGTCGGCAACATGTAGCAGCGTGGAGGGGTAATCCTCCCACCGCCCTTCTCCTCCACGTACCACCATGAACATACTGCCCGATCGATGACTCATCCGTGCGCTGTCAGCTGATTGAGGACATTCAAAATTTGAATTGCCTTAGATGTCATATTATTTTCATTTTCAGAGGGTTTGCAAGTTTTAGGTCAGCTTGCATTTGGTGTCGGATTACAATAAGTTATATACAGTATTTTGAGACATTGTTTTCTTTATTTTAACGAGTTTAGGTAAAATGCTTTTTGATGAATTATTTACAATAATATTTTTTTCTAAAATTTCCGTTATTATTGTGTTTATTAGCCAAACTTTATTCACAGATAATGTACAGTACTTACTATACTCAACATAAAGTTTTATAAGGTTAGAAGTTGTATTTTATTGAAGTACATGTCAGAAACTTCATCTACTGAAATCCTGCATGTATGGATATTTTTTTACAGTCTTCTGAATAATGATACATCGTGAGTCAACTGTATAAGGTTTAAAGAGGCTTCAGAATCATGATCATTCTCAGTCTCTAAGTCTACCGGATCGTACATAATTGAAAATGCATCATCTGCTACCTGGTTGTCGGAGCCACGAACATGAAATACCTTGGAAACAGAAACATGATAAACGCATAACCCATTAAACTAATTTCCCTAACTGCTGCTGATTATTCAAGACCCAGTTAAGCACCTGATTATCAGTATATAGTTCACACTCATCATGTTCTCTATAGGAAACAAACTTTTCTAAGCCGTAAATACATGCCAGTGTTTCCTGTTCGTATATTCCTAGTTTATGCTCCAACTCTGTAAGGATGCAGCTGGCAAAGGTTATAGGAGCCAAACTTAAATCCATCCTTTTACTCAGTACTGCCCCTAAAGACATCGATGACGCATCGACCTGCACGACAAACCAATTGGAAAAGTCTGGCAGATGCAACACCGGAGGGTAAGACAGCTTCAGCTTTAAAGCAGTAAATGCCATTTCTTGCTCTAAGCCCTAAATAAATTCTACTCCCTTCTTCTTTAATAAGTTCAAGGGTACTGCCAATTCTGAAAAATGTTCAACGAACCAGGAGTAGTAACCTAAAAGACCTACAAATTTCTGAAACCCCTTTAAAATTCTTGGGTGAGGTAAATTCAAGATGGGAGCAACTCTATCAGGATCAATCATTAGCCAGCCTTCACACAGTAAGTAACCTAAATACTGAACTTTACTCAAGCCCAAAGTTGCTTTATTAAGATTAACTGCCAACCCTACCTTACACATTTTCAAAAATACTTAGCGCAGTTGTTAAAGGTGGGACTCCAGATCATTGCTGTATACTTAATGTCATCAGTGTAATTAAAGACAAACTTGAATTTAAACTCAGATAACACAAAGTTCAACATCCTAGACAAAGCTTGGCTTCCGAAGTTTGAGCCCATTGGAATGCACGTAAATTAAAACTGATTCCAAGGCGTACTAAAGGTGGTATACTTTCTGCATGAAGGGTGTAGTAAAAATTGATGAATACTGTTATTTAAATCCAAAACTAAAAATTCACAGGCTTTACCTAAATGCTGAAGAGCACAATCAATCGTCTGCAACTGAAATGGATCCTTGTGAATTGTACTAAGGATTGATTAACAACCAATCAATGTTTGTCACTCTCTTTTTTATGCACCAGAAAGCCTGGCGAACAATAATCAGAATTTGAAGGGACAATAACACCTACTTCAATGAGAGAGAATTTATATGGAAGAACGTCGCATTTCCCTATTGTAGGACTTATGACGTCACTAAACTCTTCAAGCAACTGTTCAACCGACTATTAAAGTCCTCTGAAAAAATATTTTTTGTGTCGTGCATTGATAAAAAACTCTCAAGAATAACTTCAAAGTGCGATCTGTATATTTGGGGCAAAACCAAAGGGAAAATAATATTCGGCAATATTAATAGATGCTCTCGCTTGCCCTAATAACTCAAGGTCTATAACTACGTCGAGATGTATAAAATTAGATTAAATAGCAATTGCTTTCAAAAGAGCCTCTTCGGACAAAGACATAGACTCACTTTTGTACTAAGTGCTACAAAAGAGTGCAAAATGTTGGCAGGATCCACTGATGTTAAGTGACCAATACTTTGGATGGCCAACATGGAGAGCTTATTGACTTTAGGTGAGTGGTTGGTGGCACTCACTGGAACCACATACTGAGAGGGCTGCGCCATTGAACACCGCTGTTGTAAGTAGTCCACCTCGGCCTGATGCAACTTGGCCATGATCGCGGAGTTGTCAGCTTCCAACCAAAAGTAACTCAAAATGGCCAGCAATTCTTCTTTCTTAAGCACTTAGACAGAAGCCACCTCTGCCATTCCATGCATCAACAAACAAAGCAGACATAGAGAAAGTTGTAAGTTGAGTTGCGCAGATATTATTTGTAGCTCAAATAATTTGTTACACACTTGTTCAGAATTCATAGCATTTAATTATAATATTCTTGTCCAAAATAGTGATTCTGAAATACGTTACCAAACAGCTGATATGCAAGTTGTATTTATACAAAGAATATAGATCAATACAACAAATTTAACATGCTCCAATTAGAAGCAATTATAAATTAGTTTAAATAGACTTCAAAAAATTACAAATAGCTAAATTAATTAAAGGGATAGTAAACGAAACACTTTTATTTTGTTTAAAAATATGTTTCCCATTTTGGCCGACAGCCAGCTTCTTTCCACTTGAATAATGGCTGCAAAGTGGGATTATTCAACTGATCTTTCCTAATACCCTCATCACTCCAGGTATGTGACCCATAACATGATAAAAGAACCTTTAATTCTTGTCCTCTGTACCTTCAGTGATTCACCACTCTTTTCTTCCTGGCGTTTGCAATGATGACAAAATGTCTCACATGGTTTTCCTAGACAGTGCATCTGCATTTTTGTGAATACATCTAGATCTGTGCTGTATTTCAAGTCATATTCTTGAAGATGCTGTATCCACCAAGTTATTTGACCGTAGGTGTTCTTGAAATTTAATAGCCAGCAAAATGTTTGTTCTTAGTTTAAAGTGTCTGCCTTAAAGTTAGTAGTGAAAGTGTCAAATTACCATCATGACCAGAAGCTCCCTGCTTGGTAACTTCTCTCAGGCTTATGCAATACCTTGACGCGTAGTCAACGCGACCAACGTGGGTGTCTGAAGATTGGGGGGGGGGGGGGGGGTGACTGGCTCGGTCCCAGCTCCCAAGGCTGAGCTATATATATGGAACTGTCATGCCCTATGTTGGGCACCAATTGATGTGCACTCCTATCTCGAGGGATAGTGGTTAAGGCGCTGACCGCCATCCCGAGTTCTTACGGTAGTCCTACCGTGGCGTACTAGTTATTAATTTTGCCCGGTGGGTCGGGGTAGGTTCTGGGTGGGGCCACTTAGTGAAAGGATACCGTTGGAGGAGAGGGGAGTCAAACCCCGGAGTGAAAGTCGAACCATGAATGATTCCTGTCTTGGGAGACCAATCTTCCTCACTACAAGGGCTGCCAAGATTCGGGACGCCAGCTGTCCTAGGGGGTGTGAGAGTGATGAGAGGATGTTTAAACGATGAGGGTTCGGGGGGGGGGGGGGGGTAGATCTGGCAGTAGAGATTAGGGCTATCCGCAGTGGCCACGTAGGCTGACATGTGGGAATGTAGTTTTCTGGGGAAGAAACTGTGCAAGACTTGGGTTCAAACCTTCTGCGGGAGTTGAACCCCGAATAGTTTTCCCCTAAGCCAACTTTATCAGACACGAATAGGGTGGGTCTTCCTTTGGGACTACCTTAGGCGGGGTTATGATGGCTACGGGCTGCGGGGTTCTGGCCGAGGGGGGGTGTAGGTTCTGGTTCTGAATCTGACCAACAAGCACCTAATGAAGCCTCTAAGGGTGATGTGTGATCGAGAGGGATGAACAGCGAGATAGGTGGGGGTGTGTAATCGGGTTGTGCAGGTTGATGTGTGACCTCACTCATGACTTCAATGTCTACCTCTGAATTAATTTGCAGTTGTAAGGTACGTTGCTCTCAGCGCCATGTACCATTCTTAATACCACCTTTTTTATTGTGCATTGATACAGCCTTCTGTCCTTTCTGCTGACGGCCAGTCCTGGGGGTGGATCTTATGCAGTCACACCCGAGACCCTGACGTATTGATAGGCAGTCTGGTATTAGGATGACACTGAGGGTAGACGAGGGAACACCGGAAACCCAGGAGCAGCGGCATGTCCTTTTGGACTTAAGCGTTCTGCAAGCTCCGTCTCCTATGAAGTTCGGCGCGCCTTACGTCTAGTCCTCAGCGGGGTTTTCTATTGCACAAGTTTTACTCACACAAACAATTAATAAAATAACATGAATTGTGATCTAATATTAAAATTACTGTAAGTAACAATTCAAATTCACGTAATGTTTATTACGCTATTGGGAAAGTGGGAAAATCCCGGTTAGAATATAAACTAGCTAAATGATTAATAATTACGTCACACAGTGCAACAGGCGAAGGTGAGCCTGGCAATTATTAATATAAAAAATATAAATAAATTAAATTCATGTTAGATCACGCACTTTACAGCATCTTCTCAATTAAGGGGTTTGTCCCGAAGGGTAATAGCGTCGCGATGACCTGCTACTGTGGTGTCAAGGAATCTGACTGGGGTAAAGGGTTGCAGGGTACGGGGCATTAGGTTACCTCTGTAGAGAGAGCCGTCCTTGCGGTCAGCTGGTGTGGACGAGGATGCAGGGATTTGCTGCCTTCTCAAGCTGCTGGGCTGGTGCTGCCTTCTCAAGCGGCAAGAGAGGTTGGAGCTGTTCGCAGGCTGAGGAGAGGAGAGAGGGGTCTTCGCAGACCAGGGAATGTTCATTGACTTACGCTGCTAGTGAGCCCGGCGTCTTTGCCTGAGGGTGCTCTCGGACTTCCTTATATAGCGGAAAATCTAGTGGTCAGTGATTTTTCGGGGGTGCGGGGTAAAGTAGCCTTCCAGCGCAGGGGTAGTTTTATTAGGGTTGCAACAGCTGCCCATTTCTTATCTCCCTGCGTGGAGGCGAAGAAAAATTTTTTAACACCTCGCCCTGAGGCGGGTGGGATGTGATGTCACAGGGCAGCAGAGGTGCTGCTATCTCATGTTGTCGTTGGAACTTCTTCCACAGCTAAATGTAGGGTGGTGGTCCATCAAAAAATATTTTATTTATTCGAAAGGTTGGCGATTACATGCCGGGTTCTGTGCGGGCCGTACATTTAATAATTAATCGCGTTAATCATCTTTACGTCCAAGGTTGTCCAACACGTGGAGTTCCTTTGGTCATTACATAAAAGTACTTCTGCCACTGTTTATGACTTGCCCCGAGCTCTCGTCGGCTCGTGATGGGGGCGAAGTCGTCCGTAGAGTGCGTAAGCATGCTGCGCAGCATGTTGGCATGCATCAACCTTACTGAAGTATTCTAGTGGTATTTCATTCCCATTTGGAAGCTGAGATAACACAGTTCCAATGCCTAAATCACTAGCATCAGTGTCCAAAATGAACATGCCCTCACTTTTTGGAATACCCAAAACTGGTGGAGATATCATAATTTCCTTTAGCTTACGAAAAGCATTTTCACACTCAGTGTCCAATGAAATTTTCTTTTTGCCTCAGTCAGTTGATGTAGTGGCTTGAGGGTCGTGTTTAGCCCAGGTACAAATTGCTGGTAACATGCTGCGGCCATTTTCTGGAATACAGAGAGTAGGCATGATTAGTGCTCTTGAAATATCCTTCTTGTCACAACAATGTAATTTAGGTATACTTGACAAATATTTAAAGGTAGAACTTTTTATCAGGCGTTTGAAGGAAGCAGGGACATTACATAGCCGAATAGGCATAACTTTGAACTGCCAGGTTCATTTCCTTTGGACACAAAATGCAGTCTTCTCTTGATCCTCTGGAGCCACCTCACACTGCCAGTACACAACTATTTATGTCCAAAGTAGAAAACCATTGTGAACCTGCTAGGCTGTTTAATGTATCTTCTATCCTTGGAAGCAGATATGACTCTTTCTTGGTCACATTATTAAGCTGGCGATAATCTACTCAAAACCTCAGAGAGCCATCTTTTTCTTAACAATAACTATGGGGGATGACCATGGACTAACTGATGGTTCTATCACATATAGATACTTCATTTCATTGAGAATTCCCTCAACTGCCTCATGCCAAGCTAGTGGCAGTCGTGTTGTTGGCTGTATTATGGGCCTGGCATCTCCTGTATCTATGTGGTGGCAGTTCATGTTAGTCCGTCCAATGTCATTTGGTCCACATGAGAAGGCATCCTTATTTCTCTGAAGTAATTCAAATACAGCCTTCTTCTGTTGTCAGTTAAGATTTTTGTTTGTTCTTATTAACATTTCCTTCCAGTACTTCTGGTAAATGACATTCTATTTGTTTTATTCTCGAATCTCCAGGATCATTTGGAAATCTCTGTGTGATCTGCTTGCAAACACCTATCACGGCCCCACCTCAAGACGAATGGCACTATTGAACAAATTTATCATTCTAATGGGAAAACTGTCAGAATCAGAAGATACCAATTTACTTGCTACGACGACTTCGCCTGTCAGGATGACAATCTTCTACTGGTTCAATTAGACCCAAAAGTCTGAAAAACTTTCCTTGACACCTGCCTGAAATAATAATTTCACTGTAAGCGAGCAGCATAGTGGGTTGACCACATACAACTGGGGTAGACAAATCATGCCTTATTGACACCACCAAATCTGTATTGCTTACCTGTAGCACACCAAACAAGTTGAGTATTGATACAGCACCTCAGCCTACGTAGTACATCAAGCTTTAAAAGCATTCATCCTCTATTTCTGCTATGTAAACATTATGCCCTATGCTCATGTTATCAGGCTTCAAGATTACTTTTTTTTTCACCGATAATTGGTGTGGTTTCACCTGTTACTGTAGTCAAATAGCATTTTTCCATGCTGTTGTTAGCATTCGCTGGGGGGAAGGCCCAAGGATGTCTAGTCTTATTACTATGGTCACCGTAGTGTCGACGACCATCTGGTAAGGAACATCATTGAGTCTCCTCTCCACCAGTATTGCATCCCAATACTTTTTCATTGACTGCATGTAAGAACATTAGGGCCTTCCCTCCAGCCCCCTAAGATCAGTGTTTACAAGTTTTCCATTTTTCGAATATGCTGTATTCTCACCTGCCTCTTGCTGCCTCTTTTCTTGCTGTTGCTTCTGCTATTGCTATGCTGCTGTAGGCTTTCAGGTTCCCCTGCTGTCTACATAGTACGGACCCTGGAAGCTATGTCCCTTATAGTCATCTGCAACTCTTTGGGTGTCTTCATTAATCTGTCTTCGTCGTCTTTATTCAGTGTCAATGCCTGTACTGGACGTGGGATGTGATCGCCTGTCTTGTTGACTTCACCTCCAGTGCTCGGGCAAGGTTGTCCTGCATGTTGTTGGGTGCAGCCAGACTTACTGATTACCGTATCTCTTTGCTGTTGATGACATCGATAAAATAAGCCGACTGTGATGATGCCGCGCGCTTCCTCGGTGCACCCTTACAGATATATTTGAAACAGCCGCACTATGTCAACATTCACAGTGATGAGTGTACAAAACAGTCTTAATTTTGTGGCCTACAACTTTTACAATGAATTAATTAAATTGAATGTCACTAATTTCTTGCTTATAGCCTAACTTTATTTACAACTGATTATTTAATAATTGCCTCCATTCCACTTCTAACACCAGTGTTATATGGACACTCGAGGGGCATATCAGAGTTTGTGAGGAATGGAGGTCTTAATAAAAATAAAGAACTAAATTTGATTTCTAATTTATCCACACTGCTATTGTTTACAGCATTACATTATGTCTTCATTAACACTCTTTTTATTTAACAGTGAGTAGTCAATATTTAATGTTTATTTCATTTCTGATCAACATCCTTCTTAATTGTCTGTCTGGTTACAGTCAATTAACTCATACTCATTATTAACAAGTGTTCAGTCTATCTGTTGCCACCATTTGTAATGTCTTTCACTCACACATCTAGCCCAATAGTCCAGCCTGCCAGTCGCACTCTTCTCTGCTTGATACTCTAAGTCACAGATTTCCTTTTTGCTCATCACTTCTATCCGTGCTACTCTTTTATCGCTTGGAACTCAGACACACATTCACTCATCAACTACTACTCTGAGGCATGTCACACTTTTATGTTGTTCGCACTGACCATCTTGAAGGTTCAATTCACCCTGAGTCACGTTGAGTGAATTAGGTCAGTAATCCAGATCACTCTTCAGATAAATGCAGAAATCAATACAACCAGGGTCAGCAGCATGTACCGCAAAAATAATTATTGTGTCTGCTTTTTCTGTAACAGATACACAGCCACCGGCGTATCGCTCACTTGTTCATTCAAAACAATCCTTTGACATGCTGTCATATAACTGCTGTCCTTCACTTCCACTCTTTCATGCAGGATGTGAAACAGTGAGCATGCAACAATACAATCATGATCAGTTCTTTTTAAACTAGTGTTCCTCAATGTTCTTTTTGTAGCAGCCCAAATCCAGGACAAGGCCCCTTCCAATTTACTGATTCAAAGAAATGCCACTCTGTTTCTAATCCAAAATCTTCACTCTGCTAACATAAGCCAATGAAGTTCTTTTTATTATTATGTTGGCTCACTGCACCATCTGTGAAGTACAGCACATTTTGTATGCCAGAATAGGTAGTTTGATGTGTTAAGTAAGACTTTTTGAAAGGAATAAAAGTCAACTGTTTAATGAATAATACAATTACTGATAAAACAGCTTTTACAGATCACAGTCATTCTCTTTGATATACACTACAAAATAATGAACGGTTGCTTGAAATATTGACCAGTGATAAAAGATAGGACCTCATTTTGCGTAACAAATTTAGAGTTCTCTGGAAAGTCGGAAAGTAATATACAAGTTTCACATTGAAGATGTTGTTTCTTCTCTTTGAGAAACTTTGACTGCTTCTTGAAATGAAATGGTGCACTTTCTTACAGCTTCTCATCAAATCTGTCCATAAAATCTTAAAATGGCTTCACAATATTGATCAACTCACATATATCGGTTGACAGCCACTTTTTGAAGGTAACTTCAGCATCTTCCTCAAAGTCTTCATAGCGCAAAGCATCTTTGAAATGCACAGTAAATATACAGATACACACATAAGTTTTAAATCTACGTAAGCTTGAATATAGGCTGTGGTTAACCTGGTAGGTACTTATTATTGTGCACATACAGATTTGACACATCTGTGTTATTAAATTCTGCTGTTTGCTTAGGTGGTAGATTAGTTGGCTGGGTTTTCCCAATAAATAGGATTACATATTGAAACGACTTGTTGCAAGTTTTCGCGCTTAACCATATGCAATAGCAATCACTGTAAATATACAATATTATTCTGGCTCGCTTCATTAACACCAGCCTGGGCCAAGCTACCTATGGTAGTCACTTTCACGTTTGTTAGTGTATGTGTGACACAGAGTTGACCTTTACTAGATTACTCATTTAAGTGAAACCTTTTGATGTCAACCACAATAAACAAACTCATGTAGCATGCGGTGTAACCAAATGGTAAAATATTCAATAGCAAATATATATGTGTCAGTGCGTGATAGACCCAGGTGGAAGTCACTAATTGCCTGGTCAGCACCTAGGCAGAACAGAATATACTCTTACCGTAGGCCTACTGCATACCTCGTACAGCAGACCTAATATTATGCACAGCCTTTGTGTAAATGATCACTCAGCACAAAATCATAATAATTAAAAGTTAGCATAAATTCTCTGGAAGATAGGTCACAAGGTAGTTCAACTCTACATAGAAGCAGTCGACACCTGACATAAGTACTTTTGGAACTAGTATTTTTATTCAGCTTTTTCAATTTATTACTCTGCAATCTTTTCTGAACAAAGTACTTTAAGAACCTGATGGCAATCAGCAAAATCTAAGTGACAACATCAAAATCCTGCTGCAGCTGAAAGTGGTCATACGTAGATTGCCTGATCCCTATACTAACATAATATAAACCTGCCAGTGTCAACCTTAATCTTCAGTATTAAAAATAAATAAATGTTACTGCGTCTCAGAAATTAAAATATTATGTTAAAAATATATTGAATTCAAGTTTTTGTGTCTAGCTCAGAGGAAAACAAAAAATTATTCTCTTTTTTACCATGAGAAACTTTAAGTTTTTATGCTAAGTATGCACTTTAAATTACATGGTGCCAGATGAATCCTTATAGAACAAATGGCAGAAGCTAACCGGTACCATCTGTTAAACATACTTGAAAAATCTTATCTGTTTTATTGTTTTGATGCTCTCGATGTGTGAATCATCCTTGTTATGCAAACAAGGACCTGTAAGCTGCTCTCATAGCTTGTAGGGTAAGGCTTGGTGCTTAATACATGGAGTTTAAGTTCTTCTACACGTCGATGCCGTAAAGGATACTTCAACCTCCTTACTTATTTAACCTAATGACAAGTGGCAAATTGAGCACTTGTTTAATGCTGGTAACAAAATTACTTAAAACATAGTAAGGGAAATATTTAAAACACCCTAATTATCTAATTAAAACCCCTCATGATCCACTTTCAACTGCCTAACTGCTCAAAATACCTAGAACATGTGATCTCAAAACGGATACAAAAATTTAATAAAATCAGAAACATTCACAACAAAAGACCAAATAATAAAAATAACATTATTTACATATAAAGAAATACAAGAATGTGCAAACTAACTAACTAACCTGCTCAAGTTAAACATATATAAGATTGCCATCGTATAGCTAAATTAAAATATCCTACATGTGAAAAAAAAAACCATATTAAAAAAAATATATATGTATATAAAGTACATTACTGACATGTGTAGCAAAAATTTACATTAAATATTTTGCAATGCTGGAAAGTGTGAAAAATAAATAAAATAATATATGTTAATTAAATGAGCACAGGACGTGCTTTTGGTGGGTGTTACAGAGTTAAAGCATACAATTTTCTCTATCAGTTTCGCAGACAACAATTTCAGGGATATCTGTGTAGGAAAGTTGTGTGCTTATGCTAGATAACATTAATTTCACATTCTGATGTGTAACACAAACACATACAGAATGTATGCCACTTGAACCAGCTAACACACACCATTTAGGCATTAGTTGTGTAACCTTTGAGAACCCACTTTTTTTTGTGGGTGAGTTTCTTAAAATTTTGGTTATAGCTCTTTTATATAACACAGTACAAATTGTTTTGAATCTTTATCTTTTATGCGATCTGCTGTTACCAATAGACAGTCTTTCACACCTGGTATGACTGTTATTTTCATCATTATAAATATATTTTACCATTGTTTTACATTCCTCAGTAACATACTTTAGGTTTTTTAATTCAACCTTTGGCAAAATGGCATATTTTTCTGTTAACAATCTACAGTTTCTTGCTAAATATTGACTAACATTAAATTATTCTTGAATTTTTTGGTAGCTTCATGATTTGGGAGCCAGACTTGGAATCTGAATTTTCTCTTGAGCTTTTTTTTGCATATTCAATTTTGGTTTTGAGCTCTTTGATTGCATTCTTGTATTCAGTAGCCAGTTCAGGTGGTATCAGCATTTTGTTCTTGGTGTTCAGATACATAACATTGAAAAGTCTTAGAAAGTTTTTTTGAAAGTGCAGTTGTTATTTTTTTTTTTAACTTTATTTTTTTTAAAAGTAACTGGTTGATTTTCACAGCTAAGTTTTTAATTTTTAGCGGGGAAACACCAAGCACAGAACAGTCTTTATTAATGGATTTCACGAACACGCAATCACAAAAAACACTGTTGGCTATAGAACTCATGGGAGCACAATACAAATAACTGCATGTTGAAGATTGACTATGAATAGCGACTGCTAGTAGAACAGGCTTGTGCTGGCCAGATAGTACCAGTTGAGACTTTTTCTGTGCATGTCATGTCTCTACAATGTCCTGTCCCAAACAACAATGCTCTGGTTAGCTGCTGTTGAGATGCATTTCACTATAAAATCAGAGAAGGAAATATACATATTAATAATTATGTAGTGGCAATATGTATTTTTGAAAATTTTATTGTGCCGAAAGGACTAAAATATACAACTCAATATTTCCATCACTTTAATCTATATTGACAGGAGAATATCTCACAATTTTGTCAGATTATTATCACCAGTCCTACATAAAAATATTTGACCTTAAATACAGCCAATTTTCAACATTTTTATAGTTGGTATTTATTTTACAATGAGGGACTGAGTAAAACAGGTTGTTATTTGTTCTACATTTATTACTAATACCAAGCTATTACTAGAAAAAAACTTAACTTTTGTACTGCTTTCCTTCCTAATGTAAAAAACTTGCCATTATTCGAAAAAATTCATTTTTGTTTGAATAATTCTGGAGGCTATGCAACCTGCAAATGTCATAATTTTTTTTATGAACAATAGATATGCTTGGAAACCTTGTCTTTTCAATTTTCAAAATAAGACGAACACCAGCTTTCTACCTTTATGAAGTAATTAATGCAGTCAATTGCAAAGTATACTAAAATGCAAATTTTGGTACACTGCTTTACATAATATTGAATATGTCTAAAAACTTATTTCCACTAAAATCTAAAAAAAACATTGTTGTGCTCTAGAAGACATGCACAAAAAGCATGTAAAAATTGACGACAATCAAAAATCATCCAGCAACCACTTATTAAAATTTTTGTTGATTTGATATGGAATGACCCAATATTTTTTATTGTTATATCATAAATCATAATATTATTCAATAATGTTGGTTTCAATTTGAAAATATTCAGGCTTATAGTGGTGTCACGGAAGCTAGGACCTACAAAATTAACAGTTTACATATCTTGAAAACTGTCCTGGAAAACTAGTGGTTTGTCTTTTGCATTTTATGAGCATAATGATAATTATATTTCATAATAATTTTATTATTCTAATGTAATCAACAATAACAGTATTTAATAAAGTTGGATTTAGGTCTGGAATAAAAGTTTCTGTTAATTTCTTTGTAAAATCCATATTTATGAATCACTGTGCCACCGGTGGTACCTTAGTAGCAGGTGCCACTTTTATAGCTGTATTCCAAATACCGAACACATTCATTAAAAACTGAGTATTTTATATTGCTCAGAGTTTGTTTTTTATATTGCCCAGATTTTGTTGCACCAAACGTACCACCAATGGCCACTAACGTCTCAATGCGAAATGTTTGACGCACCACCGGTGTACCGCATTGTTGTGAATGCATTAAGAAGGTTGCATTACATAAACAAAGTCTATCTGATAAATAATTATCTTCTATATTCTTCTAAACTCCTGTAGCAGCTAAAATAGAATATATTTTTTATAGTGCACCAGTAAAATATGTTATGAGACAGTAACTCAATATGGTATCTAGGAGTTGCTTAATGTTACATTAGCACAAAGGAGAATTAAAATGTTACATGTGTTCAAGTAAGTGTAATGCATTTTCAATAATAAAATTTCTTACAATATGTATAATGAATTATAATCAGAACATCATAGTAACCCATGATATTAGTACAATTTTTTTTCCCTTTGTCTAGGTTACTTCCTGTTGGGTGGATCCATACGGGAAAGGGGGAGGGGGGTCTTAGTAGACATCCCCCCCCCCCCCCAAACATCACATTTATATGAAACTGCCCTGTGAATGTTGTAAAACTAAAATGAAATAATATCAGATTTGTTTAAAATACAAATCGTATTTTATTAATGATATGTTGTTACTAAAATTATGATGAGATGTTGCCCACTTCTCATGCCACAAATGTAGACCTGCACCTACACCATGAAGTGATGCCCTCCACCCCCAACTGAAAATCTAGATCCTTTCCCGCTTCCCATAATCTGACTAGCTTGCAGAGTTACTTGAAAATCTTATATAATAAGACAATCTCTGTCTGTCTGTCTGTCTGTCTGTCTGTCTGTCTGTCTGTCTGTCTGTCTGTCTGTCTGTCCATCTTTAATACCTCTTAGTCCCTTGAAACTCAACAGAAGTTCTTCAGATTTTGCAGAGCGAATAAAATACAGGTGAAGTTCGAATTTCAGCAAGATCAGTTTATGCAATCATTACCTTTTACCCTAAAAACAAATTTTTTAAATTACTTTTCCCCTATGAAAAATTTTGTATTTATGCATAGAGTATATTGCATAGAGATATGAAGGTAATGAAATATAATTTTTGTTTACTTTAAATGTCTCGCTTCAATGTTGAGTTAATTAAGTGGGGCCACAGTGGCTCAGTGGATAGAGCAATTCCAAGTGGGGCCTTAGTGGCTAAGTGGATAGAACTTTGTTAAATTGGGCCGCAGTGGCCAAGTATATAAATAAATATTAAATGGGACCACAGTTACTTCAATGTTGAGTTAATGTCACATAATTTCATTATTACCTACATATAACTATGCAGAAATTTTTTCAGTCTTTGTATGATAACCAAATTTTTTAACATGGTAAATGTTCTAGCTCCAGGACAATACATAGTATAGTATATATAGTATAACAGTGTGGAAAAATTGGTTAATATTACATATTTTGTTTGTTCGTAATAGGTTTGGGTGGAGAAATTAAAGACAACATGTACGCATCAATAAGTGGAGTAGCTGCCTGTTTTCGTAGGTTGAATGGTACCCATCAGTTTGGATGTGCATGTAAGTATCACTGGGCAAAAATTTATGCTAATAAACTTTTATAACCATGTAATGCATCAGAACATGTTTCAAAATTTGTGGTTGCTGGTTTATGACTGAATGAGGAAGCAAAGTATAAGTGTTAGAGGACTAGTAGGGTTTCGAACAGTTATCCATATCAGTATTTGCAGTTAAATTTTGTAATAGACATACATTGCACTTGTCATTTTTTAATGTTACAGCTGGAAGAAGTGGTAGTGTAGGAGCTATACATTTCATAGAAGATAAGGTGGACCATGATTGGCTCTTGCAAAATGGTACAAATGCTCCATACATAGTAGCTGTACCACCTCACATGTTTACTAGGTAAGAGTTGTGTACATTGTCATCCTGTTTGTAGTTATTTGTGAATTATTGTGGAATAATTATGGTCAGAATAGAAAAACTACAACAACATAAAAATTAATAATAATACTTGCTCACAATTAATACATCCTGATTAGCCCTTCAACTCACCTGTCCTTCAATGAGCTCCATCCCATTTCTTTCATCACTAATGGTCTATAGTTTCCTTCATTCTCACCATCCTGCACTTGCCTTCTTTACTTATTTCATCGATCTTGCTACCCTTCTTTGTACCTTCTCCAGCTCCTGCACCTTCACTTCCATGTATGGATCTCATACTGCTGTGATGTATTCTGACATTGACCGTACCATTGTGCCATATGCCTTTTAATTCACCTCACAGCTGAATCCCTTGAGCATCCTTCCCAGCATACCCAAAACCCTTCATTGTTGGGTGCATCCCTCGTTCTGCAGTTTTTAATGTCTCCCCTTTTCAACTCTTACCTCTGATCCAAGTTATTCAATTTAAAGTATTTCCGCTACAAGGGAAGGAGAGAACGTACGTATAAGAATGGGGCGTAACTCATGAATCATTAACCAACCGGGGTTCATAAAACAACACTTTATTAACATAAACATATATATATGCAATTAAGAGTGATACAATACTTTACACTGATTACTAAATACACAATATCCAATTAACAAATATTCACAAGCGGCTCGGTGCCATTAAGTTGCAATACAGGAAACAACCTCAAGCCCCTAGCCTTGCCAATATTAATTATTATTCTTAAGGGGGGATTGACAGGGTCTCGAAGGATAACTTGCACCCTAACCGCTAGCAAGAGGTAAACTCACCAATTTCACAGAAGAGGACCTGGAAGCTCCTCCAAACCTCGGTGTCTTGGTGCTCTTGCTACCAGCTCCGGCAACTAACGTAGTAGTACTTCTGGCAGCGTGACTCTGGGGGGAGGGGTGTGGCATTCTTGGCCTTATATACGCCGCACCCTCAGTAGGTCAGCAGAGATGTTTCACAAGCAATCAAAATCTATAGTGCGTCATGCCTTAGCATGTACTTTCATGTGTGGCTCTCCTCTGGCTGCTACACTACCCCCCAGGTCAATTAAACAGCCATCCCGGCTGTTGGCAGGTGTGGAGAAAAATATGAAGAAACAAGTTGAAGCCATCCAAGGGTTGTAGTGGCGATGCAGGCTGAGGAGCTTAGGTCAGGGGCAGACGACAACGAATGGTGGCATTTGCGGGAATATTTAAGAGCAGTATCGTAGGGGCAAGGCTAAACTTGAGACCTTGTCGAAAAACAACAATGTAATGAATCAAGTAAGAGAGAAGTGATTAAGGGGAAATGGTGGTAAGGGAGGGAGAGTTAAAATTGTTGTACTATGACATGTTAATAAAGTAATATACAAAAGTTTTACAAGATGAGTGTGGTCAAAATTACCTTTAATCTATTTGACCATGTTGATTAACGCAACCACAGGAGGGAAGGAAGTATGTCCACCGCCACATTTAATGTCAAGAAAATGTAACCCCTTAAAGCTAGACGATGGACATGGGTAGAGGAAGTTTGAAAGTTTGGTACACTCGGAGTATGGGTGTGCTGAAAACGTGTCAGAGGAATAATGCTAAAAAGATTTACAAGTTGGTAGGATCAATAAAAGTGCCTTCTGGCTGAAGTAATAATAAGTTGTCAATAACAATAACAAAAGGAAATGTTAAAATCATTAGTTAAATTTAAATAAATTAAAAACTTAAAGTACACAAGGGAAAATTAATGCAACGGGGAAAGACTACCTGTATGAAAGGTAGGTGGCACTCCAGAGGTTGGTATTGCCGGACGGCTGCGCCATGTTTTGTTTGTCTTGCAGGAGCAAGAAGACATATGGGGCAGTTTATAGCCAGTTGCAAGTGCGTGCTGTGTTTGTGCACAAAAATAACATACACTGGTACAACAAGGATATGTGGCCACAGACAGATAAGTACAAACATTTTACGTAGTTACACAACATGAGAAAACTTTGGTGAAAACTGTAGGCGGTAAGGACTGTGATGTCGGACAAAGCGTAGCCACGTGGTGAAGTTTGTAAATTGAACAATGCATGACAAGTAGCAATAAGGACTTAACATAAAGAATACACAATAAGTAGGTGATAATGAATAGAAAATAATATAGAACGGCAACAATTAATAAGAATTATAGTGGAAAGAGGTAGACAATAACCTCGAATTTTAACACATGTTGCGTGTTGTAAAGGTATTATGATACACTTTAGTGGAGATAACAGTGCTCAGAGAGTAGGGTCTGTGTAAGACACATAAATATTGGGATAGATATTTGTACGCATTACAGACGACACAACAGTTTAGATGAACACATATTAAACCGTGAATTAATACACACATTGAATGGTATTGGAACTTAGGTTTAGGTTAGGCCTCTTATAAGATATGAAACACTGTGAGTTGAAACAGAAAACATTTGAAAAATACAAGATCGAATATGGATAGGTGCAGACGCCATGGTAAGAAAGTTCATGTAGGTTGTATTCCTGTGCTCTGCACTGAATGTTCATATCGCTCTATTGTACTGTATTCACATGTAGAATAGCACTCACGCAGGAGTATAAAGTTTGTGGAGACACACTGCATATTGCGAAAGCACTATTTGGACGTGGCACTGTCTTTTAGGAAGGTTCACTGCACTGAAAGTTTTCATAAGTGCCTGTCACTGTTGAGAGAGATATATAGGGAACTCTACCAAAATGGTTAAGTTAAATAATTATTTGCACTGGCAAGAAATATAACATCATGCCCGAAGGCGATATTAACAATAAACAAATGAAATATAAGTTATTATGTAAAAGAATGTGTAAAAACATTTCATGGTTAGAATAGCAAACTTAATCTATACACTAGAACATATTTGCAAACATCTTACTTGCTAGTGGCAGTTTTGAAAATTTGTTTTATAGAACAGTATACATACAAAACAGCATATTAAATATCTGGAGATATGGGAAATGGAGAATAAAAGGTTGGAGTACTCGTTACAACCTAGGGGGAAAATATCACTGACAGAACACTTGACGTTTTGTATAAGGTCAATGCAAAAGTGAAAATATTAGATGGTGGCCATAGTATAAAAACACATAACTGTAACACTCCATTGGGAGGAGTAAAATCAATATATATATATATTTTTTTTTTCCGCACCAAGAGCAGTTATTCATGAACACAATAATAACAAGTAGTACTTGAACGTTCAGTATATAGCTATACAAGGTTACTCTGATGGCAAATTCTTATTGTTTTTTTATTTTTATTAAAAAATTTTTTTTTATGATAACTTCTACTAGAGGTCATAAAGAAAGACTATGTCATATCTGGAAAATATCATAAACAATATTGTGAATTCACACACAAAAACAGGCATTGAGCGTTAAGTAACCAAAATAAATATATTTTGTCCCTCGTAAAGCAAAATAATATTTACCAGTATCATATGAAACAATACTTGTAGACCTTTAGGTCTAAGGGACAAGCGGTGCAAATAATAGTGTAGTTCTCCTTGAAAGGGACTAAAATCAATTAATCCTAACTGCCAATTAAATGCAGATACATAAGACATTAAGAATAAAAACTATCTCTTGAAAATGACGGCACAATAACAAATTACTGCTCTGAAGGCAGAAAAAATAGATCGTCAAAGTATCAAACAGTAATAATATTAATAATAAGGCCTAAGTAGCAAGTATTTGTAAACAATGCCAGAAGGCATGCTAATTCTCAATATATATATATATATATATATATATATATATATATATATATATATATATATATAAAGTAAGGAGAGACTTGTTGGTCAAAGTAAACTCACAAAAATGTAAAATGCTATTAAATAAACTTATAGATACTGAAACTCCATGTTGAGAATGAAAATAATTAATACACTTTAATAAATGTAGGTACAAATGGGAAATGTAATAGCCTATCTGAAAAATAGGAACATGCAAAATTAAGCGGAAATGAACTATTCTGTAGCAGGTAAAGTTCCTAATTCTTGTGTTGGTTGTGTGAAAGCCCCTTAGGCTGGAATATAGTAGAAAATAATAATATATGGGGGTAAATGTATACCACATTGTCTGCATGCACTAGGCAGAATGTGAACGCCACTGTAGAAATTAGACAATTTATATCTCACTAAGATTGCTGTTGGACATAAATACATAGGAAAGGCAAGTGAGCATGCTATAAGGCTTGCAAAATGAACTCATAAAAGTGAACCTTTAGGTGGAAGTTTTAAATATTCGGGAGTTATTAGCAAAATAAATCTGTAAAAGGTAGCTGAGATGTCATGTAAAAGGAAATTAAAAGCTAATTGTGTGTAGTAAAAGTGACGTATGAACTTAAGTGAAAACAATTCTTAAGCTAGGTAAAATCGGAAATAAAGAAACAAATAGTGTGTACGGCAGGGGATTATTGGTTTGGAGAACGGCCAGCTCTGCCATGTTGTAACAATGCCAGCACGTTGGCGATAAGGCACTGGTGGGGGGAAGCTCAGTTGTGGAGAAAACAAAACACTAGCAACGCCATTATGGCGAAGTGGGTGGGGAAAGTGCCCCCACTCCCTGAAGGCAGCACAACTCGTGCCAGTCGTTGACTCGGCAATGCTAGGCACCTGCGCAGAGCGGCTCCGCCTCTGCGCTGTGCAGCTAACCTCGGCGGCTGGCATAACTGACATCGCCGTGCTGCTACTGGAACGATGAGAGGCAAGAGAGGAGTTGGTAAACCTGGCGCCCTGCTACTGGAAGCGGACAGAAGACAGCGGTAGGAATGCGGCTGTCAACCCACGCTGTGGACACTGCTGGCTGTCACAGGACCGTAGCTCGGCGGCTGGGTTTGCACCTCGGGTGCCTGAAACTTAGAGGTATAGTCTCAGAAATACATTCCATGACGTATTAAAGAACCACGCGGAAGTCATATTGAGAACCTCAAAGTTGTGAATGATTCTGAATGAAACAGAATTAACTGTCCTGTGAAAAGACATTGTGACGCCGACTTTATACTTCTATGCAAAATCAAATCTGTGGACCTATGGTTCCAATTAACTACCCTCTGTGTGCACATCAGTGGAGAAGAAAAAATCATGTGACATTGAAATGTGGGTAATAATCAATATAAAATTATGAACATTATAAGTAATTAAACATAAAGGAACTGTTTGCAATGAAATATAAGATAATGTCAGTACACATGGGGATATAAATTATACAAACATGGGAAGTTGAGAAAATGTAAATGGTTCACATTAATGGGTAACATGGGATGACATACTGAAATCATACACTCTTACAATTGAACGCATTACGAAACAAGAAAAACTGTACTCATGGCTTACCCTCAGGGAAGTCAGAAATTTCCAGTGCACTCGTGTAACACTGCCAAAGGGACATTTTTATGTCGCACAGGGATCCCACAGTAAAAAGATACAAACACCCCCGCTGCCTGAAGCTCCTTCAAGGCCAGCAGGGCAAAAGGGGATAATTGCATCTCACGTGAAATGAGGGGATTAAAGGGGATGACCTCGGGGGTAAGCATCCATTCTACTGGGTTTAAACCAGTTAGCCGCAGCAATCCATTTTAGTTCAGGGTTCATTCCATACCTATTTGTTACGTACTCGAGGGTAGCGTGCCATTGAGTTGAACTGAGGGGCTGGGGAATGAATTGAATATATATTATATTAACTTACGAAATACAACAGTTGGTTGGAGGGGGGAGGGTTTTCCTAGGAAATAAAATAATGTATCGGCAACACATATTGGTTATATGAAGTGGCACTGCAATAAAAATCTGTGTATAATTATTGGACAGATATAATTGAGTTTCGCAAAGAAATTAACATAGAACAGTATTAACATTTCATATGGGAACAGTATTAACATTTCATATGGGAACGAAAGTATGGCTGACGCCCACAGAGGTATTATCATGTAATCAAGGTACCTGGAAAAAATTTAGATTAATCATATATATATATAGAAATTAATCTAGAAAGACTATAGGTAATTTGTAAATACGATGAGTGAAATGGAATGTTACTTGGAACTTAAGATGGAAATGTAAATTGTTATGACTTGATAAAGTAAGTTAAGCGTGGTGTTGCAGTACAAATGAGTTTTGCTGACATGGTGAAGGAGGCATAGCGCATGCTCGCTTCCATGTGCCAATGCGAGGTACAGCACTTTAACAAGTGTCACAAAGGGGGGAGGTGGTGGTGAAGTGGGCCCTGGAATGTGGCGCGTGTGCACCGAAATGACAACGTAGCGGCGTGCCACGTCCAAGAGGCCTGAATGCGCTCTGGCACATGCACTCGGGTGTCTGTTACCTCGTTCTTTTTACGTGCGATATGTACTGGAGTATAATACTCCATTACTGCACAACTAATTTTGTTTCCCCTTATTTTCATAATGAACCAACATCACTGCCATCACATATAAATGTAAACCATACGACTACAAAAGTTTGGCCATGAATCCTTACTCAATTAGTTTAGTAGAATTGAATATATATTATGATTCGGATTTCTTGTATTACGCTTCTCCGTTCACTTTGTACGTAACTCCACACTTTATCTTAGGAATGCTTATAAAATCACTTAGATAGCTCCCTCTATTTAATGTATAATATCAGTATACTACTTCATGATCCCGGACTTGTCGGCAAAATAAAACAAAATTAATGGATGTCAATAGAGTTCCCAATATAATACCTTATTCTATTATCTTAATTTACTCACACAACTCGCACCTATTTTATGATATAGTTTCATTACCTGAGACATACCTCTTACTGTTATAGATATATTTAGAAATAATACCCAATTTTACCTCATCTAAGTGGCATTTGCAATTTTCTTTACATGTCTAAGCTCATAAATATCAGTATGTTATTTTCTTAAGTTACTGCTATAGACAGGCATTCTGCAAAATAAAGTGCTTAATTCCTCAGTCTACTTAAACATTTAGTCAAACTACTTCTACACTAGCTCAATCGTGTTAACAAAATCCGTGTAATAGTAGTACGAATAGGTCCCCACACACGCCTTAAATACCCAATAATTTACACTAGCATAACATACTGTCTATATTAGTATACTATATTTTAATGCAGGGCCGATTGCACCGCTCACTTGGTACATTGCTAATGACTGCTAATAAAACATTTATGCACCTTACAATGGAATTCCCTTATACCCTTAAACTGCCCGAAATTATTCATAGTGACAGCGTTCGGGTATACGGACTCGCAATGCCGGTTCAATTCCTCCGACTTGCTTCCCTTGTTTCTGCGCTGGGGCGTTAAACAATGTTGGGAGTTACTTTATAAGGACATAATGTGGTGTGCTCCTCGCGACATGTGAGCGAGAATGTATGGAGTTGGTGTATTCGGTGCCACGCACATTTGTGTAAACTTAAGATTACTTAATGTTATAAGGGTAAGAGATATAGGAGCTCTCCGAAAAACACACTCAACACAATTGGAGGGAACCTTGCAATTACAGGAATAAAGTTCCACATTTACAAAAAGCGAATACATGCTAGACGGGGCGGGGAGAGCGACAGGGCTGGCCTGGCAAGGCGTGCTACGCAAGTTGCTGCCGCGTGCGCATGGCGAACTGACTTACCATACGCTGGCTCGCTTACAGTGCATGCCTTGGGCACGTGAAAGAAACAGCTGTCACTTGAATAGGCAGGAAAATACTGAAGGAAATACTAGCACTGGAAAGGGAACAATAAAGATTGTCTAGGGATAATGAAAATGTAGTGTGACACAAACAGCTGTGAATATAATAAATATAGAAAATAGAATGTGGGAGTGAAAGAATTACGCATAAGTGCGACGTGGTGCGCAGCCATGTGTCTTTCTCACTGCGAAAAGTATTATACGCGCGGCATAATGAAAAGGTTAAAATACAACGTGGAGCTAACCCACCTAAGCGCGAGGTGGGGTCGAAAGGCGACTCCACCAGTGTAATGTCTCCCCTTTCCAACTCTAATCTCTGACCACTGAACCAAGTTATTTCATTGAAGTATATTTCCACTAAAAGGAAAGGGGAGAACGTATGTATAAGAATGGGGTGTAGCTCATAAATCATTAACCAAACGGGGTTCATAAAACAACACTTTATTCACACACATACATATATATAGACGCACGCACGCATGCATGCACGTATGCACACACGCATGCTCGCACGCATGCATGCTCACGCACACACACACACGTGCACACACACACGCACGCGCGTGCACACACACACACACACTTAGGAATGATACAATACTTTACATTGATTACTAAGTACACAATATTTAATAACCAAATATTCACAAGCGGCCTTGTTAATATTAATTATTATTCTTAAGAGGGGATTGACAGGGTCTCGAAGGATGACTTTCGCCCTAACCACTAGCATGAGGTAAGCTCACCAATTTTACAGAAGAGGACGTGGAAGCTCTTCCAAACTTCGATGTCTTGATGCTCTTGCTGCCAGCTCCAGCAACTAACATAGTAGTACTTCTGGCAGCGTGACTCTGAGGGGAGGGGTGTGGCGTTCATGGCCTTATATACGCCACACCCTCAGTAGGTCAACGGAGATGTTTCACAAGCAATCAAAATCTATAGTGTGTCATACCTTAGCATGTACTTTCGTGTGCCGCTCTCCTCTGGCCGCTACAAATTGTTAAATTTTAATTTGGATATTTATGTATGTATTTATTGCCTCCCACCAACAGGAACCAGGTTCAGTTTATGATAGGGTCACCAGAATCTTTGTATGTGGGAAACGTGATGGACATTGTGTCTTATGAGGTTTCTCTGGTCATTCCAATTTCCCCTACCCTTGCATTCCACCATTGCTCCATTGTTACCTCACTTCACCTTTACCAGTGCCTAAGACCTAGCTGTTGAGTGCAGACCAAAATATTTCAACTCATCTCAACTTTATCTCTTCCAAATGAAAAACTTGAGGAAAATCAATAAGAAATTAACAATGTGGTCAGGAATAGAGCTTTAGCAATAAAATATGTTTTCCTTGAGTGTAAGAGGTACCTGATTTATTCATTTTCTGTAAATTGTTTGAAGAAATTTATGTAAATGTTTGCAGGGAAATCATGATGTCACTCAAGTACTCCAAAAGAGTGAGTGGTGTTGTCTTGTTCGATAATGGGACACTTTACAAGCCAAAGGATTTCTCTCACGAGGATGTTTGCCCAAACCGATACTCAGGGCTGTCATCAGTTGGCACTCAGACATGCAGTGTTGATAAACCATGGAATCCATTTGGTACTGGTCTTATGTTAGTTGATTGGGGGTTCCCCATATTCTACACTGACAGCAAGGAAAACATCTCTGCACTTTATGAAGTAAGCTGCACTTATAAATGCAATGAATATAGTTATATTGAAATTTAATGAAATAATTTGACCAATTAATTTACAATCAGAATTTATTTTAAATTTATACGTTGCTCCTTGGCCTATGTTTTACCGTATTTTTTAGGTTTTGTTATTTTAAATTTTTTTACATTTACTGCTTTTTTTTTTTTTTTTTACAAAATGATAATTTAAGCCCAATATAGTTTTTTTTAAACTGTAAGATGAGGATTTTGTTTTGTCATTTTTTGTATCAGTTTTGCATGGTTTTACCAGTTGAATATATTTTGTCCTCATGTTGTGTAGTTTTTCCTTGCAGTCAAGAGGGGTTTTACAAGCTCTTAACTCATAATTGGTTGTTAGCTTTGTGCCATGTTACGGTTCAAATGCCTTGAATGTAATTTGTCTCTGAAAAGAACTTTGTGTAGTTTTCAAATGAATAATTATAATGTGGTATCCATTTACAATCACAGAAAACTTATTCATGCAGTAAGTGGGGCCTAATTAATTGTTAATAATAGACAGAATGCATGCAACTAAGTTTTTAATTGTATCATAAGCATAATTAACTAAAATAGAAATTTTATTAATTTGTTTGTAATATATGACTTAAATAAGTATTTTGGAATTAATGATTTGGTAAAGTAAGGCATTTACTGCAACATTTTATCATTAGCTTTTGAATTCGTTTGAGAAGTGTTGTTTTGGCCAGAAGGAAGGCAAGATTTGTATGATTTAGTCATGAATTTGTGCAACTTTTACTTAATAACAGGATATGTATGATACAAGAGATTCAAGATTGGAGAATAAATATATGAACTAACACTGGCAACTTTTTTAAGGGATGTAAAATAGCTACCAGTGCAATTACTTGAGAATGTAATTGTGTTGATCGGGTGAAAAGTAACATCTGCTTGTTGTTCTCACCTATAAGCCAGGTTCCAACATGAATGTGTTAAGGAAAAAAAACAGTAGAGAAAAAACGGTAAGAAAACCCATCGGTCATCTGCAATGCCTGCCACATTTTCCATGTGAAAAAAATCTGGCAGCTTAGCTTGGGATTGCCTTCGTGAAAAGAAGTCGTGGTCATCGTACAGTCACAAAAGCTGTAATGTATACTGCACAATTTTCTATCTAAACATACAGTAGTTTCACAGAGAATTAGTTTTTTAATTATTGTTACTTCTGTATGTTCATTTAGTGTTACAAGAAGTTCAATGCCGCTGTTGAAGATGCTGATAATAACCCTTTATGTGCACTTGAAATGAATTCATTCATGTTTGCTGCTGTAGATTCAAAAACGTGCTTTCGTCGGAGTTCCATCACTAGCCATTTGAAACCAAGTAAGTAAAGAAATACAATTGAAAAATAGGTAACAATTTTCCTAGTGTTTATGTATTTTCAACGGCAAAATCATGCGATAGCTCATTTTGGCATACTGAAGCGTGCCATTGCAGTGAAAATCATATTTTTTAGTCCTTACCTAGATCATCTGTGTCAACTGGTGTATCCAATGAAAGGGAAAATAATTATCTGATGACTAATTTCAGTCTTTTAACTTTAGAGGTACATGAATAAAAAGGTGGATTGAAATACTACAAGTGCACATCTTGGACTGTTGAAATGTTTTCATTGCTGTATGTATGTTCAATTTGGTTGACTCATACATACTTATTTTGCAGATGAATATGTTTCATTTTATGTGTGTCAGCCGTTGTTTAAGAAGTTTTCACATGGCACTAATTTAGGAATTTCCACTTTACAATAATGATTAAATCAAAGTAAAATGTTACTGTGCTAGGCCCTATGTTTTTTTGTATTTCAGTCTCCATGAAAGTTGACATGTGTTGTAACTGGGGGGACTTATCTTGGGAGGTAGTATGGTATATTGACCGCCCTGCCAAGCCCTAGTCTAGCCTACCATGATGAATACTATACCTTCAATTAGGCCTCTGAGGCATTAGGGATTTTATTACACCATTCAGTCGTTTGGAGGCAAGTTTACCATGAGCTGGAGAGGAGTCAAACCCCAGAGTGAGCCGAATACGTGTGGCTTCCCAGCCTGGGAGTGTGATTCATCTCACTATCAGGGCTGCCAATATACATAGGATGCCAGTGATCCTGTTTGGATGAAAAGGGGAGAATATTATTTTAGAGTGATAATGGGGGTACTTAACCTGGCTGACGAGACTTTAACTGGATGGTTGATTTACGTGTGGGGACGTGATCATCAGAGGGGCGTGCTATACGGATACGGGAGTTGGGTTGCGTTGGGGGTCGCACCCGGATTAATTTCCCCGATGCTAACTTGATAGTACAAAATTTAGGTAAGACTGTGCCCGCGGGATGTATAAAGTTAAGTAGTTGTTTATTGTGGGGTTTCGTTCCCTGGGGAGTAAACGAAATGGTAGTTACTATTACAAAAGTACACAATATAATAAACTACAATACAAACAATAAAAATAGTATACGAGATTTACGTGCAGCAAAACAGGGGTCAGGCGAAGGCGTGCCTGAGGTAGTAAACTATAGCTTTGCAACTTAGAGGTGGTCCTCCAATGAAATTTATAGCAACACAATTTACAACTGCTAGATTAATGAAAACTATAGCAACACAATTTACAGTGGCTATATTAGTTAAGAGGGGAAGCTAAACAGATAGTTAACACACAATGTGACTGCTTGCTATTGAGGAGTTACGGGAAGTTGACATAGGTAGGATTTACAGGATTAAGGTTGGGTATACCTGTAGCTGTTGGCTGACTCAGGTGCAGGTCGAGAGCGAGAGCTTCTTGATACATGTTAAGGTGTAGGTCAAGAAGGGAGGGTCGGCGGTAGGAGTTAGAGTAGCTCTTGGTCGAGCCCGAAGGAGAGCTTTCTGCAAGCTGGGTATAGGCGGATGTGTAGTGAGCTGCAGAATCCTTCCGGACTGGAGAAAGGTAAGCCCTTGTGAGCTGAGGAGGATGAGTCCTGTTGCAGACTGAGGAGGATGAGCCCTCGCGGACTAAGGA